>RJWH01002767.1:0-203011 GCA_004363575.1 Solenodon paradoxus | reverse complement strand
TAGCTTTCTCTCTTGGTAGCTCCTGATATTTTATCTCTTGAGCCATTTTCATTATTTTACTTTTTAGAATTTTGATTTGATTTTCACACGGCTTTTTCTCTGCTCTGTATTTGGCAATGTTGATTAATTTTTCTTTTTATTTTATTTAATTTCTCAGTGGTGGCTCTGGCTAGAGGATGTGACTGGTTGTAGCTGCTGTGATAGTTGTGAACACTAGGCCCTCTCTTGCATGCTCTTCATTTGTAGGGACAGACCACAGATAGCTTATTTTTGGTGATTTTCAGAGCAACATGTCCCTGTAACTGATGCTGTTCCCCATGAAGAGAGGGAAGTCACAGGCAACCCTAGTGTGTTATCTTGAGTATGATGAAAGGCCACAGGCAGTTTCTTATTTTCGATAGTGAGGGTAAGGTGTTTCTCCCACTGCAGCTTTCCAGGTACAGGGATACCAAATTGGCTAGCTGACTTTGTGCATGCTTCTCCTGGAATAGCTGTCTGTTCGTAAAGTCTCTCCCACTTCCACCAGTCACATTCTCCTGCTTTATTGTACCCATCAAGAGATGCTATTATAAACAATTCAGAATACATGTTTTGCTTTATTTTTCCATGAAAACATGCTTTAGTTTTACATTGCCGTGGTATATGTGCTGTCTCTTACTAAAAATCCAAGAATTACTTACCTCATAGTCAAATTTACATTTAGAAAAGCAATTATTCTAGTGATATGAGTATTCATTTCATCTTCAAATCAATTGTAAGGCACAAATAATTGGTGCCAAACAGTTTTGCTCACTAATATTTTGGATATTTTATTGTACATATGCATGATTATCTACAAAATATTTATAGAAAATAAAATAATACTTCTATACTTGTTGTGTATTGAAGGGTGAACAAATTCGAAGTCAATTCTCTAAGGGTTTCTTTGTGATGATCTAGAATAATTCACCTTGGACCCAGTCTGAGGTTCATTCAAGGTATCTCTAGGAGTGTATGTTATCACTTGGATTTTGCTTGCAGCATAGAAATAAGGTTGACCTTCTTACTTTCCAGTAAGAAATAAAATATCATTTGTTTTCTGAAAAACAAAATTTGTCAGAGAAATTGATGTTTTTCTCTCTAAAATTTATTTTTTCATCAGTATCACTCAAACATTTCTGGAAACCAATCTTTTAATAAAGATGGACATGTCTTTTTTATTTTTATGGACAAAAGGGTCAAAACTACAATTATTTGGATGAAAAGAAGTATTTAATAAATAAATATGCAGCTCCTCTAGGACAGAAGAGAGTTAATTAAGCTGTCTGTCATCAGAAAATAATCACAGAAATGCTAAATATACCCATTCCTTATTTAAAATCAGTTTTAATTATTCAAGGTTAGAATATACCCTCACAATAGAGAATTGTTTGATTTATATTTATTATTGATGTAACCATCCAGGGAGCTAGCCAAGAGATAATATTCCAGGAGTTAATTTGCACTCATTAATATAAATTACCAAAAGACCAAACAGTGCTTTAGACAAGAGTTTTACTGGGGGGCGGGGGGGGAGCATGTTCATGAGGGATCCAGCCAATAATAGACTCCAAAATCTCTTGCTCAGGTTTTTTTAAATTTCAAATATTTATTGAGATAAATTTGTTTTAAAAATGATATAAACCCATGTGTGCAGGTTCCCCATTCCTCAGATACATGACAACACATCCTGCACATCACCAATATACTGAAAGTTCTTCACCATTTTCCACTGCACCCCAACATCACTTGCCCCAATTCCTGGCCCCATTCACTACTGGTAACCTCAGTTCTATCGCTAATGTCCAAGAGTTGTTTTTTTGTTTAATCTGTCCTTTACTTTACTTCTCTATATTCCACACATGAATGAAATAATATATTTGTCTTTCTTCTGACTAATTTCACTTTACATAATTCCCTTTAATTCCATTCATGTTGTCTCAAATGACAGGTTTTCTTCTTTTCTAAAAGTTGTATATAATTCTATTTTATACATAAGCCACATCTTTATCCATTAATCTAAGGATAGAGACTTAGATAATTTCCAATTCTTGGATATTATAAACAATGCTTCAATAAATATAAGGATGCATATATGTCTGCAAATTGGTGGTGTGTGTTTTTTTTCATAAATACCCAAAGAAGGATAATGGGATAACATTGGTTTTCATTTTTAATATTTTGAGGAACTTCCTTATTTCTTTCCACAAAGATTGAAGCAACTTGCACTCCCACCAACAGAGTAATAATGTTCCTTTATACCTACATCCTCACCAGTATTTGTTGTTTCCAGAGTTTAGAAAAATAACCAATCTCACAAGTTTAATGTGATATCCTATAGCTTTGATTTGCATTTACCTAATGAAAAGTGAGACAAGAACATCTTTTTTATATGTCTGTTGGCCATCTGTATGTCTTCTTTGCAGAAATTTCTATCGAATTCCTTTGTCCAGTTTTTGATTGGATTGTTTTTCTGCTTATGGGTTTTATGAGTACTTTGTATATTTTGAATATTGAGCCCTTGCCAAATAGATGACATGCAAATATCTTCTCCCAGTCAGTAGCTTGTCTGTTTTGATGATGGTTTCTTACACTGTGCAGAAACTTTGTAGTTCAATGTAGTTCCATTTGCTTATTTTTGTTTTGTTTCCCTTGCCACTGGAATTTCTCAAATACCTCTAAGGTTGATATCATTCAATGTCTTTCCTATGTTGTCTTTCAAGTATTTCATGGTTTCCAGTCTTACATCCAATTCTCTAATGTATTTTGAATTTTTTTGCATGTGTATGGTGTTAGAGAGTGGTCTAGTTTCATTCTCTTGTATGTGGGTGTCCAGTTTATTCATCATCATTTATTGAAAAGTTTTTCTTAATTGTATGATCTTGATTCCTTTGTCATAAATAAATTGATCATTATGAGTGAGCCTATTTCTGGTCATTCAGTTCTATTCCTTTGATCTCTATTATTATAATGCCATAAAGTTTTGATCATTATTGCTTTGTCTCAATATCTGGGTGTCATACTTCCAGTTTTCGTTATTTTTTTCAAGATTGATTTGGCTATTTAAGGTCTTCTGCTATTCTGTACAAATTTTAATATATTTTGTTTATTTCCTTAAATATGCCCATAATATTTTGATGGGAATTGTATTAAATCTGTATATCGATTTAGGTTATATGATCATTATAACAATGTCAATTCATCCCAGTGTTTAGGATGCTTTGGCTGATCCTTTTAAGTATTTTTCAAACAATCGAAATCTCATATGGCAAATTTCTGCTGTACTCTTAGAGTCTGAAGCTTGGGGAAAAAGTTGTGTGAGAGCATTCTGTTAGCAAGATAAAATCTTGTTAACTCATTTTCTGAAGTTACATAAGCATTTTTATAGAGAACAGAAAATGGGGTTATCAAAATCAAGGCAAAAATAATCATCACATTGATGAAGTTAATGACTTCAGTAAAAGAAAGCAAACTTAACTAACTCCTTAAATGCAGCAGTTAATGGTTGCAAAAGTCAGGGATCTTTTACTAAGAAGCAGTGAGATATATTGAGGTGCAAGGAGAAAAAAATTTTCCATAAGTAAAGGAGTCTACCCTTTCTGAACCCTGGCTGTCTCACTGTGTGTAAATTAATAGATGTGATAAAGTGAACAATCAAGGTGCATCTGCATGGTCTAGTGGATAACTTTATCACCTCCAGCTAGAACAGTTATTATACATCCCAATGACCCAGATTAATTTGTTTCCCAGGGCTGGGGAAAAAACAAGATAAAAAACAAAATAAAAATAAAGAAAATGCTTCATCCAACTCTTTTTCCTGCCTGCCTACTTATCGTCATTCCTGCCTGTACTTCTCCTTTAAAGTGAATCATCAAAGCTGACCTATAGCCATTCTAGTATTGTATATTTAGAAAACCAAATTTAAATATGAGATGAACATTATACTAGATGTCAAATTTAACCTTTAAAAACGAAAATGATAGCTGAATAGTTTTATATATATGCATATATATCTTTTAATGAATTAAATATAGTGTCAACACCTATTTAAATTTGTCAAATTTGTGAAATTTAAATTTGTTGACACCAAAAAGAAATAAAAAATGACTATAGTGCCTCATCCTTATGTGTATCTATGTCTTATACACTGAATTTTCAATATTCCTCCCATTAAAAGGTAGATCTATTGTTCATTCTTGTGTATCTGTTAGAATTCTAATTTGCTTTAAACAGTATAATGCAGTATAACTGACCAGATATAAGTTCTTAGCCTGAGCTATAGGTTTTTCATGCTTCAATTTGTTCATTGCAAACTTGTCCAATTTTGTTAGTTTGTTGGAGAACATGAGATCACGTGGGACAGAGTCATACCTTATTTTGCCATGTATAATGTGCACATTTTTGCCCAAAACTGTGAGGGAAAAATAAGGATGCACATTATACATATATAGTACTAATTTCATATCTACATAAATGTTTTAAATTTGCTTATGCTTACGAGTTAAAAGTGTAACTCTAGAAATCAATAATGATAATGATATCTTTTTGCAAAAG
Source organism: Solenodon paradoxus (assembly GCA_004363575.1). Lineage (NCBI taxonomy): Eukaryota > Metazoa > Chordata > Mammalia > Eulipotyphla > Solenodontidae > Solenodon > Solenodon paradoxus. The sequence goes on along the minus strand of RJWH01002767.1, from coordinate 198,439 downwards.
GATACTTTGGAAAAAGGATGGACAAATGAAGAAGGCGTAAAAATCTGGTTTAACAAAGTTTTGTTAAAAAAGCTGGGAGGATTGCTTGAAAAACAGCTTTGCTTGTTTTTGATCATTTCAAAGTCCTTGTTACACAAAGTGCAAAATTCATTGCAGGGGACTTGAAAACTCATCTTGCTGTGGGTAATCATCATGGTAGGCTAATCATCAACAGCAACCTCTTGATGTATCAGTAAACAAGCCTTTTACGGCCCTAATAAAGACTGAGTATTGTGGATGCATTCAACTGGTAATGATTTAATACCTAAAGGTAGAATCAAGAAAACATCCATCACCCACATTTGTGATTGAATACCAAGAACATGGGATGGTGTCAAGAAGGAAGTATCTGTGAAATCAATTAAAATATGCCATAGCAGCAATGCAATGGATTGAATTGAGGATAATGAAATTTACTGGGATTAGAATAGTGATTTCAGAAGTCACCAGTAATGTAGAAATTGAAGAAGATAGTATTTTTGCTATTGACTGTGGCAAAGAGTTCCTGACCTTCTATAATGTGTTACTGTCATGAATTCGTTACAGGAACATAAACTTTCTTGTACCCTTGTATCTGTTCTTGTGTTTGTAATTATTTGTTACATAAAATTTATTGTACCACAATATGTTAAAATAAATGCTAAAATTCCTTTATAATATAAAAATCAAGTACCAAAATATAAACAAATACAAATATGAATTAAAAATTAAAACAATTTTTTTCCTGAAAGCTTGAACCAAAAACATGGGTGCACATTACACAACGGAACATATTATACATGGCAATATATGATAGTTTCCAAATTTAGGATTGCCTGAACTAGCCAATCCTTAGGAAACTCATAGCTAATCAAAATACAATAGTGAGTCAATGGAAGCAACTTAATAAAAACAACCCATTGGTTACCTGAATAATTAATTAAAATAATTGTTGTTTTAAGCCACGCAAAATTTGGGTGTAGTGCTATTCAGAAAAAATTATATTTAATTGTGCAGATATAAGTGTCTCAAAAACACTTCAGGACAATGACCTCTGTCTTGCAAAAAACTGAATCCATTTTATTATAATCCAATAACTTTCTTGAAAACTCAAAGTTACTGGTACTGCTGTTTATTCTTGCTTGTCCTAATAAACATTTAGGCAAATGACAGACTGATAGAAACGGATTTTATGATTTATGATATCTAGTAGTGAGAATGATTCCTTTCTACATTTCATAGAAGATTTAGCTAAGGTTTACACAAACAGCTTTGAAAGGTAAATATTGGTTGTAATAGCCTTACCATAATAACTAGAGAGGAATAAACATCCATTAAACTTATTATAGAACATCAAATATTTACAAACAATTGCATTTTCTACTAAGCTCACATTGATATCTGACATAGGTAAATATTGTTTCAGTACATTGCTGAAACATGTCATGGAGAAGTGATTGATTATGGGGGCCTAAACTCATAAAGAGAAAGGACTTTGCACTTTAATGTCAATTGATGGGTATAAAATTTTAGCTGAAAGTCTTGCCACTTAATTATTATATTTCACCTATTGTATTTATTTAATATAAATTAGGCCAAGAAGGAGACATAAATGAATGGATGCAAAAATATCTTCTGAGGAAAAAAATGAATGTCTTTATAATTGAAATAAATATCAAAACAAATGAATTTCTTTCTGACCATTACTAGCTACCAAACATGGTGAATAAGAATTGATATGGAGACAAAGAGGTTTTTTATTCAAGTTACGGATAGCTTAGGGGTTTGGTGAACTGCTGTCCAAAAATAACTATCCTCTTCCCCAAGTGGAGCAAGGGCTTTGGAAATTAGCAAGGCAAATGGGGTTGGCCTAAAGTATGCAGGCAAGAGGATTTGGGAAGGAGGGAGTTTGGCTGATAAGCAACTGCGGCAGTTGCTTTATTATCACACTTTGTTATCAAATCCAGGCTGTGTTCTTCATCAGTGGTTTGACATTTGATTCTAATGCTTTGCTTCAGAGTTGGTTTTCACCCATAATAAGGTTGATTCTAAGTGAATTTCAAGGACTATAAAGAAAAACTGTATTGCTATTTATGTTAATCATTAAACTTGCAAGTTTTTCATTTTCACACTGTCAATAGCAGCATATTTCTTTGAGAGAGGGGGTAATGAGCTCAGTCTGACTACCTTCTGCTGAGCAGGGCCAAAATTGAGATCTTAACATGGAATACAGTGACATTCTTATGGAACTGTCTTCAGGAATGTTCAGGACATTGATGGGCAAGTCTATGGGCTGAGTTGAGGGATAGTGAAACATATATATGGAAAAATAAAAAAAAGCAGAGAGATGCCCACTGCCACTAGGCAAGTCACTAGGGTTAAGTTTCTCTCACCAAGTCCCTAATCCTCCTTTCCATGAAATAAACCAATCATCAAGGGAAGAACTATTTGAGATTGAACTTGGTAGTATATACCTTTTAAGAGGGTAGACAAGTTTGAGGATTATTACATATATAACTACTAGAAAGTCCTCGGCTTCATTGGGTTGGGTAGGCAATTTCATATACGCTCACTTGTGTGAGAAGAGTTACAACATAAGATTGAGATAAAATTTCCTTATTTAGGAAGAAAAAGAGAAAAAGAAAATCACAGTGCAGTCCAAGATAGACTTTAATGTAGGTCATTCTGAAAGGAAGTGACTGCAAGGAGTTTGGGTGCTTGAGTTTTGAAGAGTCTTATTGCTTGTTGTGCACCTTTATCCGTACCCAGGGTTGATCGGAACGGGAAAGGATTTTTGACTGGTCTCTTAGTGTTTTCCTTTTAAACTGATTGGAGGGCATCAGATTGGCACCATTTTATGATTTACAGTCTTTATTCTCTTTTCTCTCTGTGCCCTTCTTAACATATATAGAGAGATAGATGATAAATGGCAGACAGATACATAGATAGATAGATGATAGATGGGTAGATAATAGATAGATGGATAGATAGATGGATAGACTGATAGATGCAACATTCTGTTTTAATAATTGCACAAGTTCCTCCTTGAGCTGCAGTCAAACCATCTAATGCCATTAGTTTTTAACTGCTTTTAATATGTTCTGTAGTTCAGTGTTGATAAGAGAGACTCCCCAGAGAAAATCATTCAAAGTCCCCTGGGTGAATTTAGTGAGAGTTTCCATGTGCCAGAATAAATCCTCTATACCTAGGGAGGGGAGAAAGAGATAAACGAGGTGATAACACATCTAGGGAACACAGAAAAAAAAATCTACACAGTGTTTATCTCAAGCCCTATATCAATGAAAAAAATTACCATGCCAAAAACAAGATTTAAGCAGCAATAGCCCCAACCAACTAGAACCCACATCCCAACTATGAGATCTCAGGCTACCTGGGAAGAATACAATACCTAATATTGCCTGAAAAGATGGAAAGTTCTGTTTTCCAGAGGATTCAAGACACCCTCCAAGCTGCCTGGAAAGTCTCTCAACAATAGAAGAACCCCTCCAAGCTAAACTATAAAAGCATTCTGTTTTTCAGTATCTCAGACCTTTGAGCCCCTGGTGATGGGAAAGTGATGATGATAGAAAGGGTGTTGCTTTGTCACCTGCTGGTCAGTATAAGTGTCTGTATTGCCAGACAATCTGTCCCCTTCAGGGGAGATACACACCAAGGTAACATACTCATGCAGGAATGGGGAATGAGGTCACATACTCAGCAAGAAATTTTATTCACTGCCTGTTAAGCTCACTTGAGAAAGACATTAGATCTTATTTCATACAGAGGAAGGAATGCTAGAGACAAAACAAAGGTTAGAATGTTCACTATTGTATTTTGAAGAAATATTTGAGGGCATCCACTGGTTCACAGACCCAGACACTTGAGGAATGGATAGGAATATTTGCTGGGGACTGATGATTCCATGACTTGATATTTGTGAGCTGTAAATAAGGAAAAGTGGTTAATAACACACCATAAGTGTCATTCCACTTTTCTGAGTTGAGCTTCAGGTCCTTTATTTAACCATGTCTTTAATATAACTTGTTCCCCAGGTTTAAAATGGGCATAAGTTGGTTGAGAGAGAAGGGCCTCTAAAAAGAGGAAATTGATGTATAGTTTCTAATATTTGAGATATTCTAATTACAAACTGTTTTATAATTACCTCTTGTTCCACATTTAGGTAGGTAACAGGACAATAAGTTGGTCCTAATAATACGGTGTAGGGATGGGATCCTGTTCCAAAAGTGCTGGAGGCTGTCAGAGGAATGGGGCTGAATACCACGTGTGGCACTCAGATTTAATGGATCTGGACTTGGTTTTGACTAAGTATCTTGGAAGCCCAGTTCCAGGAAAGACTAGGCAACTATCCAGTCCCTCCTGTTGCCTCCTCTTATCTTCCCATTTTTTCCTGGCCCTGTGAGTTAAGTTCTTGAGTTCAGTCTCTGAAAGGAAATTCAAGACTACTCAAGGCGTTAATAAGTAAAACAGTTTCTATTAGGACAAAAAAAAGCACTCTCAAGAGAGTGGACATTTTTTTTTTCAAAAGGAAAAGTGCAGTCATGAATGAAGGCAAGCAGAGCAGACAGGAAGGAAGAGAGAAGCGGAAAAAGCATTGTAATTATTTTAATGAGCTGCTCATCTTGGTGGTTCCTTACTAATCGCAGGACACAAATTAGCATGCAAACCTGGGACCTTGGAATATATGTGACTGCACCCAATCACCACTCCATCAGTGTGCACCAGTTCTTCCTATTGAAAAGAAGAAATAAAAAGGTGGAAGGAGATATGATGTCCCCTCAACTTCATATATGCCAGTTAATGGGGAAATTATTTGCTTATTCTCTCTTTAGCCTGTTCAGCTATATTCTTAATTTCAAAGCAGGAAAGGAATAAGTTGTTATTGCTGTCTGGCTTATTTTTCTCCTTTTATTGTGGTATGTCTGATGCTATGCATGTATTTTCATTTGAAGTCAATCCTGTTGGTCATTGCTTAATTCAAGCAGTTAAAGTAATGACTTCTGATATTTATCACTTTAGTCATTATTACACTTCTATAACCTTTTTTTATCCCTCTCACTAAGAAGAATCTCTCATACATAATTTCAAAGTAGTTAAACCAAGTCTATTTTGGGGGCTACCCAAATTCAGAGTAGGGCAATAAGAAGTAGTTGACAACAGTGGAGGTGAGTTTCATAGTTTTGGCAAAATGTTCTTGAAGATGTGGCTCATTTTCTCTGACTCCCCAGAGGATTGTGATCTCCAGACTGAATATAAGTTTAATTTGATTTGCAAGTACCTAGTGGCAGATTATAAGATTTCTGACACAAATTCAGGTTCATTTTAACTCTGTAAGCTAGAAGGTAGCCCAAATATAGGAACTACTTTTTTTAAATAAAGTTTTTGAAACTTTGAATGCCTTTTGAATTCTCATGGGATAGGTTTCTACCAATCCAGAGGTGTCTGCACATAACAATGCCTGGAGCTTTCTGAGAACTTTGAAACTTTTAGTAAAGTTGATCCGCCAATCTTTAAAGGACATCTGTCCAATTTTCTGTTTCAAATTTATCCTAATTTCCATCAGTTTTAGGGTTATACTGGAAATAGAAGTGGGAATCCCTTATTACTTTCTGTATAGTCATTTTTCTTAATGGGGTCCCTTAAGAAAACACTGTATTAAGTTTGCACTTGTGGCATCCATGTCATAGCGAGTTCCCTCATCTAAGTGTTTGAAAATGTAAAACATCAGATGTTCAGGTATAAAAATCTTTCCTTTCATTTTTCATCCATTTAAAATCTCTTTGGTCAGTGAAACCCTCTTCTTCAGTCCATTTTAAATCTTGAACAACACTAAGGGCAACAATTTGTCAAGTCCAGGTAGGTGATTAGAGGCCCCGTTAGTGGTTCCTGGATGCCTTGGTTACTTGTGTCAGTGGTCCTATTCCCACTTGCATTGTATGAATCTGTCTTTTGATGAACTTGACAGTGGATAATAGAGATACTCTTTGAGAGTGTCTCTGATTCCAGGGCTCATGCCTCAATTTCCTCATTGTGGATTCTTTGTGTCTCTGGAGAAAAAAAAATTGTTCCAAAGAATGGTGAAGGAGAAGAAAAGAGAGGTAAAGCAAATAAGTGTACAAAAGGTATTTTATTTAGGATAAAGGCAAAAATAAATTCCTAAATAGACTTGGGGATGGGCCATTCTGAAAAAGAAGCAGCAATGAGATGTATAGCACCTGAGGTTTTTTAAGATTCAGACTGTCCACTCTCTTTCCGTATCCCCACCCAGATGAGTCCTGAGGTAGGATAAGATTCTTGATTGACCTTCTAGTGACTTCTTTTAAATTGATTAGAGGACTTCAAACTGGTATCACTTTCTGATTTATTTACTTTCTCCTCTCTGAAAGTCCATAGCCCTGACCATCAGCATGTATACTTGGAGGTGATGGTTTATCCATGCTTTAAGCTTAATTGTGCTGACTTCCTGGCTCTGGTATTTTGAATTGGATTGGTGCTATTTTGTGGTTTTATGATTCTGTGCTGGTAACTAGCAATATTGTAAATCAGCTAGCAATATTGTAAATCAGCCACATTGATTTATTGCTTTCTGGGTTTGGATTTCCCTTCTCCTGCACTCTGTTCATATCTGACTTTCTATCTGTCCAAAGGAGCTGAGACTGTTCCTCCAGAGCCACTCAAAAAAAAGTTTCTTTCAAATCCAAGACACTGAAAAATCCTTATTTCCCAGGCATGGAAAATACCAATTTATAGGGATTTGGCAGTGTGTGGTGCATGTCTGCAGTCATCTCTTTTATTGTCCTTAAGTCTTATACAACTTGGTACTCATTAGAATATAGCTTCCTAATTGGTAGTATGAAGGTGTTGTAAGAGGACTGTCATTGTCTAATGAGTCCAAAAATTAAGAAATTTCTGTAAAACTGATTGTATTCCTTCCAGAACCTCCTTTTGGAGGGGATACTATCTCTTCTGGAAAGTGTTTAATCCCTCCTTTAAATGGATTTTAGCATGTTCTACATTCAGGGCTCTCTTTAGAGTCCCATCTGACCCTATAGCTCTACTTACTTGCTTGAGGATCACAGAGGGAAGCTAATTTTTTTTTGGTTTCTGAACTTCTATGCTGAACCAGTAGAGCTTGTAACTGCACACCCTGGTGGAAGATCACTCAACTTTAATCTCTATTTTTCCTTAGAGAAAGATATTTGAACATTTAGTTTGCATAACAAATCTCAACTGAGCAAAGGAATGGGACACCTTGGCATATAAAGAAAACTATGTTTTGTAATATGGTTACCAAGGTGGCACTCCAAAGGTTGCAAAAAGAGTTTGGTCTGTAATTGCTGAGTTAGTCCTGTCGCTGTGATGGAGTCTTTGTTAGGTTGTATAACCTTGGTGTTCAGGACAGGGCAAGTCGCTTTAGTCTCAAGTGAAAAAAAAAATTTAATTGGTTATTCACTGTCAATTGTACCTGCGACTCCTGTAGGGAAATGACTATTGATCTAGAAATATCTAGTGAAGCCTCAGGGTCCCCTAATTCTTCATCAGAATCTTCCTCCTGCACTGCAATCTGTTGACCTTTCTTTTTCTCCATCTGAAACTTAGGACATACTTTGTTTCCAATATCCAGGTTCTTTGCAATATGTACACAGATCATCAGTCACCATCTTTCCTTTATCTCTACTTCTTTCCCTAAATCCTTCTACTTTCTTAGCTGGATTCTTGCTGTCTTTAGCCATAAACACCATTGCTTTATTTATCATTTTTAATTTGTCTTTCATTGTATACTTTAAAAGCAATATCCAACAGCCCAGAGGGATTCATGTCAATTGTTCCTTCAACTTTCTGTAAATTGTGGTAGGTATCAGGAATGCTTTGTCCTGTAGAAGTCATATTTACCATCCTCATATTATTTGCAGCCTCATGATCTGTATCTGCATATATATGGTAAGCTTGGAAAATTCTAGGAATCCAGAGAAATCCTCAGTGGGTTTCTGCTATAGTTTATGCACTTTATTGAGCTTTATCTGCCTGGATACTCCTTTGTTTAGGCCTTCCAGGAGGTCTCTTTATAGTCATCAAGTCTAGTCATGCAACCATTATAGGGATCCCAGATTGATTCAGTGGTGAATATGGCCCCCAATGAGTTCAGGATGCCAGCAAGATCTTCCAGGTAGAGTTACTACACTTATTCACAAGCCTTATTTGTCACTAAACTACATTCATCTACTGTCAAAACATACATTTCAAAGCTTAAACATCAGCCTTTGTGGAATGATGTGTAGTGAAAATAATAGCAATGAGTTCAGCTATTTTCTATGGGTCTCCTGTGAAAAGAGAATGGGTAGATTTCCAGTTTAATAGGTCTGAGGTGGAAAGTTAGCTATATATCCAGTAGTATCCAATTGGTTGCCCTGTTAATTTAGACCACCAAATGGATAGTGGTGAAGGGAAAATCGCCCTACTCTTAAATTAGTGGTCCCAGATTACAAATTGGGAACCCTGGTGTAAGGAGAAATAATTCCTGTCTGTTTCCCATAAAAAGGAGGGAACTCACAGGATGCCCCAGCACCAACACCCTCAGGGGAAAGATTCAGGTTATTCATCATTCTGCTTCTCTCCTTTTCTTATTCCTCTGCTTTGCTATTATGAAAATGTTTTTGCTATATGATGTTTAACATTTTTGTATCATTGAGACCCTTTCATGAATATTGGTTACGCAGTAGGATAAAGTCTTGTATATAAGGGATTTCAACTCGTTTACCTGACCTCTGGCAAACGACTCTAGTTGTAGAATAATAAAATAATTTAGGGTCTCATTTAGGGCCTATCACTTTTCTTATTCTAACACATACAAAGGACAGGGAGTATTGTAAGAATAGTTTTCTTGTCCCTTTGAAATGTCCCTTTGGGCTCAAAGGGCTCTCTGTGGGTATCAAAGAAGTAATTTTCTCCATGAATATTAGAGAGGCAGAATCTTCTGACTTTAAACACAGAAACAAATACCAGGCAATCAAACACAGAATGAGACAAAAGCAGACAAGACCAAATATTCAGACAAACTTTCAGAAACTGTTGGGTTTCTAACATACATACACTGTCTATTGCCAAGATATTGAGAGGAAGATGATTTTTATTCAAGTTATTAATAACTTTGGAGTTTAGTAGACTCATTCCCCGTAATAGTCATAATCTAACATAAATGGGTTTTTATAGGGGTAAGGAAAAAGGGAATGGCCTGTAATGACATGTGAGAAAAAGAAGGGGGTGGACTCACCCAGTTCTGGAGGTCCCCAGGGAATGCAGGAAAGAAGACTTGAGAAGGATGGAGGCTGGTTAATGTGTACCTTGGGACAGTTGTTATCATTGATGAGTGACACCATGCTATATCCTGCATCAGTGGCTTGATTTTTTATATTAGTGTTTCATTTTAGGACTGTATTTTCACCAGCAAAGAGATTGAATCTAAACAAATTTCAAGAAAAAAGAGAAAAAACTTGCTGTTTTTGTTAATAAATGAGTTTAAAGGTCTCCCTCAAAACAATATGAAAAAGTCAGTGTCTGCTCATTGGATACCTATTGCAGCACTTGATACAAAAACCTCACTCTGAATATTGAGTGAATGAAGAAAAAAGACAAATGATAAATAATGATATGAATTGACACTAAAATTTATTAGTAATCAGAAAGACTAAAAATAAAGTACCAGTGACATACTACTTTAGAACTACTATTCAAAGAAATTGGAAGTCAAATATTTTGAAATATTTGTTGGAATTTGGTGAACTATAAGCCCTCACAGATAGTCAGTGGGAATTTAAATTACTGTGGACACTTTAAAAGACATTGTAACATTATTTAGTAAAATTGAGGATGCTTATAGTACAGTATTTCCATTATCAATCCCATGGCATATATTTAAAAATAAACAAAATAACAACTACATGCAAAGGAAACCTGCATTTCCATTTCATTAATATTACTGAAAGGTTTTTTCTGAGCTCCGCGAGGAAAGAAAGTCAATTAGACAAAAAGTCGAATAGCCAGGGCTTTATTGGAGTTTGCGCACCCGGGCGAGGTTCTCCGGTCCGCAGAACGAGGGCCGGGGAAGTCGCGCCCGAACAAAGGGAAGTACGATCTTTAAGCAAAAGAATTTTGCGGGCTTCATACGTGGCGATTGGGGATTGGTCCTGTGATTCCAGGTGTGGTTTCATCAGCTTCCTTTTTCCCGGGTATGGCCGCCATTTTGTCCTTCTGGGCCGCCATTTTGTCCTTCTGGGCCAGCCTAACAATTACCTGTGGCAAGAGATTGTTGGAAACAATCTAGATATCCATCCACAGTACAAAATAATATATGAAGTTTTAATAAAATAGATTGTAATAAATTTTACAACTATACGATGAAACAGATTGTTTTAGAATAATATTTAGTAAAAAAACAGATAAAATAATAGCAGAATACCACGTAAAATATATGAAATCAGCACTTTATATTTTATACAACGATCTATATATTTATCATTCTTCCGTCGCATATCAGATGGGACTGGAAGGGTGTACATCTATTCAATTAGCGATTTTATGGGAAGTAAAATAATTCTGTAGAAGAATAGAGAAAAAGGGAAATATCATATACCTTTGTTGAGAATGTAATTAGTGCAACTTTTATGGTACAAAGTCCTATGATTTTTAAAAACAATGAACTATCATTTGATACAGCAACTCTATTTCTATGTATATACTAGCAAATATGCAAACATGAATCAGAAAATATACCTGTAGCAGAATTTTCATAGAAACACAATGCACAATAGTCAAGAAATAGAATCAACTTAAACTCCCATCAATGGATGACTGTATAAAGATGATGTGGTGCTTATGCTGAATGGAATTTTACTCAGCTATTTAAAAAGAGGATATATTATCTTTTTGACAGCTTAAATAGAACTTGAAGTGATTGTTTAAGCAAAATAAGTCATAAAAAGCAAAAGTACCATATAGTTTTACTCCTGTGTAATATGAAGAAACAAAATTAACTAACAAAGCAAAACAAAATTATCATAGACTGTGGTTATCAGAAGGTGTAAAGGATGAAAAATGGAGTGTAGGAATAAAATCATAATGGTGACTGGTACTAGAATTGTAGCGGTTAGTGTGTTATGATATATATATTGACTGATGTGTGAACCTATTTTCCTGAATTTTATATAGCAATGTAAGTTAATGAAGCATTAATAAAAATAAAATCAATTAAAATTATGTTTTAACAAATAAAGTGTTGACAAATTGTGTAGCAACTTCTCTGTAATTGTATAATAATGCATATATATAATGAGTTTTATTATCAACAATTACAAATATACAGCTGTATCTTAAATAATTGATTATTAATAAGTACAGAAGAGAGGTCTCTTATGCTTTTGGACCTGCAAACTTATATACCATTTTGATAATTTAAGGTTTTAACTTGTATTCCTATAGCATTGTGTTAATACTATTTTGATAAACATTAAAAAAATTCCTCCCCAATTCTTTATCTAAGTTCGGTTTCTTTGGTGTGTTTTTTTTCACATGTATAGTGGGGTCGGCTTGGATAGACCTTGAGATTCATGTTTCTAGACTTTCTTTGATTATTCTATATTAACCTTAATCTAAGCTTTGGAACTAACCTCTAGATTAAACAAATCATCTTTTCCTCTCTTAAATTGTGCAATATGATCTAATTTGATCTTAATTATCTTAGGATAATTCTATATAATTCTCAACTTCTGTGTTTTTATCAAAAGTATTATAAATACTTCTTGGAAATTTTTATTTAAATTAGGTATTGGATTATTCTGTTTTTCTTTAAAATACTTTATTATTTTACTTATCTCTCTTCACATTGTTTTCAAAGACAAAGCTGGCACTGATTTGATCCTTTACTTGCTCTGCTCCTCAGGCAATTTGGGGTGATTCAACTAATAAATGAAAATCAGAATGCACTTATAAACATATTATTGGATAAGGTTATGGCATTTACACTCAGTGGAATTCTACTTAGCCATTTATACAAAATAAATTTGTGCCTTTTAAAAACCTGGACAGAGCTTGGAGCAATTATGCTAAGCCAAATAAGTCAGAAAAAAAAGTTGGATTTTTTCCACTCAGATGTGGAATATGAAGAAACAAACAAAACTGATAAACTAGCAAAACAGCAGAACTCTCAGTACTCTGAATGAGTCTCTGGGTACCAGAGTGGAGGGTGGGAAATTGGAGTTAAAAATAAAATAGATTAAATTATTCTCTGTGTGGAATCTTGCTACTCTTCCAGAGTAGTTCCATATTATCAAGAAGGTTCTGTTCTTATACTGCCTGATACTGGCTGAGTAAGTCTAATTCTGAGGTTCAGTAGGTATACCTTCTGGTTTTTATGCTAAACTGTATCCATCCTTTGGGATATACCTGCTATAGAAGTTACTATGTTGATTCTTAAACAGCAATGCTTTTTTTTCTCAACTTGTTCAGAAGCTGAGCAAGAGAATAAAGATGCTGCTTATAGGGACATTACAGAGGCTTCTCAGAAATATCTCCCTGATGAAGCAAAACTCTTTTGTTTTTGAAGGAATATATTCTTCCTATATTTTGGAGTAAAAGTCACAAATATTTCCTTTTTCCCTAAAATTTAATATTTATGCCATGAGAGGAAAAAAAAAAACTAAAGAATTCAATATATTCCATGATTGAATGGATAAATCATCTGATAAGAACTGATAAAGATTTATTTAGCATGGACTAGAGGGTTCCTTACAACCTGGATCATGGAGTTTCATGAATAGCTTTCATTTTATTCTAAAATTCTCATTTAATTCATAGTCTTGCTGAACACACTCTTACACAGAATTGCTTTATCCATAGCAAAGAGAAACAAAGTAATTTTGTTAGTATTTGGCAATTACTAAAATGTTTTCAAATAAAAATTTGTTTCAAAGATTACTAAATAAGAATAGATGTATATCAGTGCATTGCATTGACTATTTCTAAGACCTATAAGAAGTTATCAAATTTTATACTGAAATATAAGAAAGGATTGGTATTTAAGGATATAAATATAATTTAAATACATAATATAGCTTCTATTTTAAAGTAATTCATGATGAAAGCAATTTTCCTTTGATGTACATTGACTGTCATCTCATTTTTTCTCTTGTGATTTTTTTGTTTACTTGTATAGATGAGAATCACATTCTAAGATTGAGACAACTTATGTAATGAAAGATTTACAGTGTAGCAAACTGTCATTTAGACTACTTTTACATTAACCTCTCTCTATATTTTAAAGGAATATTTTCTATCCAGGAGTAAATACAACAAAAATAAGAGCTTACAAAGCCCATTCTTGAGTGTTAACAATTACTATTGTTATATTTCTTAACTATCTGTAAGAAGTGACAGTTACATGACTTTTATTCCAGTGAGGAAAGCCATGCGTGTATAGTTCTAAGGATGTTGATCCTTCAAGAAGACCTTTGAGCATAAATTAATGTTTCTCAAGCTCAGTTTCCACTTTATTTTATTCTTCATTAATTTTTTTTATCAACTTCAAGTATACTCATTTTGAAAACTTGCTTGTATATTCCTTGAATGTTCTTTGTTTCATTGCTCCCATGAAAGTACTATTAGCTCAAGGGAATATCATCTGCTAGATATCATGCAATACGGCAATCAAGTTTATTTAAGCCATTCAACTTAACACTATTTAAGAAAATCACATAACTAAAAATTGAAAGTGGAGCATTTGATATAGGTTTATGCTAACACAGAACATACTATATATAAGAGAGTATCGTAAAATAAATATGAATTTAAAAAATTATGTATTGCTTGTATATTGTTTCATATCTTTTAAAGACACCCAGAGAGCTAAAAATACTCATAAGTAAATAATTTTGCACAGTTAGTACTACTTTTATAATAGGAAAAAAACAATTTTTTTTTCATTATCTTTAAATGTAGACTTGAAAATGAAGTTTCCTATAGCCGGGTGTACCTGTGCTGTGATTGGAGTTAACAATAGCCAAAAATGAATTCTAATGAATTTAGATTAAATATGAATAGAAATCTCTAACAGTTGATAGGGGTACTGATAGATTCACCATGTTTCTGAAGAATTTCTAGAATGTATTTTAAAAATCTCTCTCTTAAATTAAATACACTCAAGATAGAGAACAAAGTATGTCAATAATCTTAATATTTTTTCTATAGTATTCAAAACTTTTTAGGGATTATACAATCAGATTCTGCTTTTAGAAACAATAAACAATCACTTTTCTTAAACTCTGGTCTCTACTATATCAAATTCATCTTTAAAATGACTCTCAATAGTGATACCTGTAACTACAAAGAATAAGATCAGACCCCAGAACCCTATCCTCAGTACTACTGTGACCCAGAATCAGTGCATGCTGGCCCTCAGGTCCTGCAGACCCATAGGCCATTGACCTCCAGACCTGTCTTGCCATGACTCAGAAGCATTATTCACCAGACCTCAGGTACCTTAGTCACCTATCTCTGACCTAATCGCAGCCTGCAACCAGTGTATACTTGGCTTCAGGTGCTGTGGAAGATTGACTCTCACCCAGCAACTGCAGGAAAAATGTTTACTAAGTAATCTCAGAACCTGCAGATCCTCATCTACTTCAAGCCAGACCCAGAGATCTAAAGATAAATAATTGGGATGCCAGATAGCTATGCTCAAGTAGATACATCCCTTTACTTCTGACTGTAAGAATACAGCAGATCACACAGGGCTGGGCTGAGACCTTGGTTCCTGGCTAAAGGGCTGCATAGAGGGAGACCCATGACCCCACCATCAACGGGAATATTCTAGTCTTTGTACACAGCAAAGTGTACCTGGGTTGCCTGTAAGCATCCCTGCATTGAAGAGATGCGAAAATTGTAATGCCCACCTGAGAAAAAGATACATGGCCCACTGCAAGAGGGTATGCCAGTGAACAGAAAAAGCCCCGCTCCAACTGATATTATGGGGCCAACCCCTACCACATTATCATACAGGCAGTAAGAAACCTAAAGTAAAATACAAATTGCAGTGCTAAATACAAGACAGAGAATAAAATCATGCCAAAATCTAAGACACACACACACACACACACACACACACACACACACACACACACCAAATGAGGAAGATGCCAGAAGAACTCCATTGTTATTGATTGGGACAATCAGACATAAATAGTTCTAAGCTTTAAAAAAAAAGCTGAATGATATACAGCAGACACACACAACTGACCAAAGAAAATTGAAGACCTCATAAAGAAGTGATAGTTCAAAAGAAACATTGCAACAGAGAGATTGAAGCTATGAAGAAACCTTGCAAAAATGCTAGCGATAAAAGATACAACTGAGAAATTTAAGATAAACATGAAAAGCTGCATAGACAATCTCACAGAGGAACAAGTATCAGAAATTGAAGATAAGATAGTAGAAGCAAGCCCCACAGAAAAGGAGAAACAAGATTGAAGAAAAAAGAAAAAAAATCGTGTGAGAAATATCAGAAACTGTGAGAAGAACAAACATAAGGGTAATAGGTGTCCCAGAAGGAGAGAAAAGAAAGAGCAGAAAACATATTTAAAGAAGTAATAGCAAATAAGTTTTTTCACATCTGTTGCAAAAAGTAACCAGGGAGGTCCAAGAAGTAGAGAGGATACTGACATTCTTAAATGTAAAAAGATCTACCACAGACACATCATAACAAAAGCCAATGATGAAGGAAAATTACTCAAGGCTGATAGAGAAAAGAAAAGTATAACCTACAAAGGTATGCTTATCGGATTATCATCAGACTTCTCATCAGAAACCCTATAGGCCAGGGGACAGTGAAGTGACATATTCAAAATATCTAAAGGACAAAAACCAGGCAAGAATATTCTAAATATTCAAAATTATTATTCTAATATTTGAAAAAATAAAGACTTCAGTGATGAACAAAAGTGAATAGATTTTTCTATCAACAATTCTGTCTTTCAAGAAATCATGAAAGAGGCCATACAAGAAGGAAAATAAAAACAGAAATGCACCAACATCAAGAATAAAAGAGTAAAATATATGGGGAAAAGGGAGAGAACAAAACAAATCTAAAACAACAAACAACAAAGCAAAAATCTAATAGGGTAGAGAAAAACAAGGAATCTGTGCAAATATATAAATATGATATGGCATCAGCTCATGAAAGATGATCACAGAGAAGTACAGGATAGAACATTTATGTGATTGGCAAAAAACCAGTCCTAAAGAGATGCATAACAAAGCAGACAAAACTGACAGAATAGACACTGAAAGCCATTCAGGAAAAAGCAAAAAAACAGGAAAGCAGTAGTTGTTGGAGGAGATGTGGAGAAAAAAGTACCCAGCTACATTTTTGAAGGGAATATTAGCTGGTACAATCACTACAGAAAACTGCATGGAGATTCCTCACAACAATAAAAATCTATCTATCACTTGTTACAGCAATCCCACTTCTGGCTATAACTAGAAGATACAAAATTTCTAATCAGAAAATATGTCTGTAACTGTATGTTAATAGTAACACAGTTCACAATGGTCAAGACACGGAAACAGCACTAAAAGGGAAAAAATGGTATCCTAAACAAATAAATAAATGATATGACATTAGCTCATAAGAAAATCATAAATTAGTACTGTTAGAGACAATTAATGGGACAGCTACAAAACCCAAATCTAAAGAGACACTTAGGTTGTAAGTAGGCAAAACTAACATAAGAGACAATGAATATTATCCAAAGGAAAAATCAAACCTATGCAAAGAAGAAATGAAGCAATAGGCAGAGAAAATTTACAAAAAACTAAGGCTCAAATGACAATAATAAAGCTCTACACTTCAGTCATTGCCTAAACAGGAATGGACTAAATCACCTATCCAAAGTCATGGATGAATCATAAAACAGGATACATTGATATGATGCCTACGAAGAAGTCATATCAGACCCAAAGATAAACAAAGGTTGAAAAGTAGAGCTAAGAAAAATATGTCAAAGCAACAATAATGAAAGAAAATCAGGGA
Organism: Solenodon paradoxus; assembly: GCA_004363575.1. Classification (NCBI taxonomy): domain Eukaryota; kingdom Metazoa; phylum Chordata; class Mammalia; order Eulipotyphla; family Solenodontidae; genus Solenodon; species Solenodon paradoxus. The sequence continues at coordinate 181,326 of RJWH01002767.1, read as the reverse complement.
CCGTTATGCTAATATCAGACAAGACAAACTTCTAAGTAAAAATGGAATCACAAGGCAAAGATGGACACTACATTATGGTCAAGGGGGTTATCCATAAGAATTAGTAATTATCAACACGTATGCACCCAATACAGGACCTTATAGATATATAAAACAAATACTGATGGAAACAAAGGCAAATATTGACAATGATACAGTAGTAGCAGGGGTTCTTCACACTTCACTTACGTCAACGTATGTAGATTATCCAGGCAGAAAACCAACAAAAAAATAAGGACCATAAATGAAACAATAGAACAGATGGACTTAACATATTCAGAGGGTGTTCAATTCTAACAAAAATGAATATGCGTTCTTCTCAACTGCACAGGGAACATTCTTAAGGCAGACCACATCTTGGGACATGAAATAAGTCTGAGCAAATTCAGCAAAATTCAAATTATAGAAAACATCTCTGACCACAAGGTGATGAATCACTAAAAATGAATAAAAAAAAAAAAAAAAAAACTAACTAAAAGATCCACAAAGATGTGAAAATTGAACAATATAGTTCTGATCAGTTGAATCCTGGGTCATTGAAGAAATTAAAGATGAAATGAATTCTTATTTGAAAATAAACAAAAATTTAGAGAGAAACTAACAGAAAATATGTTATGCAGCAAAAGTAAATCTGAAAAGAAAGTTTGTAGTTATATATATGCATCTCAAAAAGGAAGAAAGAGCCCAAATTAAATATCTAACCTGCACATGAAAGGAAAAAAGAAAGGGAAGAACAATCGAAACCAAAACTCAGCAGAAGAAATGAAATACTTAAAATCAGAGATAAGTGAAATTGAAAACATAAAGAATACCCAAGTGTTCTGAACTCCTCACCTCAGTGTGTACACATTTACATGAAAAAAAACAAAACAAAACAAAAAACTGCCTGATGAAGAGCTAAACTTACCAATTCAAGGTCTGTCTTCTCCTCTGAGTGGGGCATTCACAGAATTTGTATTTAGTTAAAATGATTGCTTTTCTCCAGGAATTGGAGAAACAGAGCTTATCTCCTTTCTTTGCTGTCTGTCCATTTCATTTGCTCATAACCCAGGTACCAATGCAGGCCTAAATGTCAGGAAAGTGAGGTCCTCTCTTCTCTACTCACTGTCTATTGTGGATTGTTCACTCCTCTTTATGGTGGCATCAGGAGGTCATCCTGAGGTGTATCATGCTAGGTGTGGAACCTTTCCACTCTCTTCGCTGACTATATACAAGGTTAACTCTTTGTGAGGGTAAGAAATTGGGGATGAGGGGTAGATCTTGGAAGTCAGAAGCTTTAAATTTTTACTTATTAAAAAGGGTGACACTTGTGCAGGATGAAATTAACAAAATCATAAGAATTACTTTAAGGCTATTCAATCACAAAATAGATACATTTTTAGCAAGCACAAAATGCACATACAAATTAAAAATTATGTAAGAGCTGCTTATTTTTTATTTTTTATAAGGAAAAATTGTCTTTATTTTGAAGGGTGTGATTTTAAGTTAATTTTATTGAAGAGACATTTTCAATAACATTATATAGGTTTAAGTTTTACATCAGAGTAAAACCACATCTGTACATAATGTAATAAGTTCACTACTTCAGTCATTCTTTCACTATAAAATTAATTCCCTTTACAAACTTTGCTCACCTGTCCCCCTCTCTTCCTGCAAACACTGATTTGCTTTTTTTTTTGACAAAGTCTACTTATGTTTGTATTGGTTCATTTATTTGCTTATCTCTGTATACCACATATGAGTGCTAGCATTTAGAATCTTTCTCCTTCTGACTTTTATCATTAAGCATAGTTCCCTTTAGTTCCATCCATGTGGCTACAAAACACAGGATTTCATCACTTGGATAACTGAATCATATTTCACTGTGTATATCTACAACATCTTTATCCACTGTTCATCTGTTGATGAACAATTAGGTTTGCTTCTAGCTCTTTACAATTATAAATGACATTTCAATGAACATGGGGATATATAGAACTCTGCAAGTTAGAATGGATGTATTTTTAGGGTAGATATCCAGCAGAGGAATAACTATCATATGGGATTTCTATTCTCATTTTTTTAGGACTCTCCATATTGCTTTCCATAATGGTTTCACCATTTTAGACTTCTACCAACAATGTATAAGAGTTTCTTTTGCTCTTCATTCTCTTCAGCACTTCTTGCCATACTTTTGGATAATAGCCATACTCATTTGTAAGGTGATATCTGATAATCATCTGGTTTGCATTTCTCAAATAAAAAGAGAGGTAGAGCATCTTTTCATTTCTGTGTTGCCATCTATATGTTTTGTTTGTAGAAGTGTCAAGCTCATCTGCCCATTATTTAATTGGATTATTTGTTATTCTTTTATTAAGTTTTTGTAATTCATTATTTATTTTGGATATCACCCCCTTGTCTAATGTTTGATGTACAAATATCACCAATCAACTATTATCTAAATAGGGCTTGTTATTTTCAGTTGAATAAAACTGAGTTTTATGTTTAAGGAGTTAGTAGTTAATATAGACAAACATATTCAATATAAATAAAAAACAACTAAGGAACAAATATATTATAATAAAATTATGGACTTTGAAACAAAATAGACTTCAGCAAAATATTTGGAAATTTTATTTTTTCACTTTGTTTTCTCATTGGCATAATATAGATAATAACCCAAGTCATTCCTATGGCTTTTGCTAAGACTAAATGCATTCAAAATAATTCAGTATCTATCATTTTGTAATAATTCAATAAACAGTGCTCAAATTAATTTTGACAATTTTCATAATGTAAATGTAGGAATCATGAGAGGGGAAGTTCACTTCCAAATATCACATGAGAGGAACAATAGAGAAGTTGTGATAAGCAATTTGGACAGGCTAGCCTAAATAATAATTTTATAATCTCTGTTTTCTTTGACTTATTTCTAAAAGTATAAAAACAACTGACAAGACCCCAAGACTCACTTGCAATTAAGATAATTTGTAAATTTGTGACTTTGGTAACATCTAGGTTTATAGATGAATGATAGATGATGATGAGAGGTGGTTACATAGATGATAGATAGATATTGAATGTTAAAATTAATACAGGAAAATGTTAGCAATCATTCAAAGTAAGTAGAGCATGTACAGGTACTAAAGTCTACCTTTGGTCTACATTTTTACAATCCTGGCATATTTCAAAATAAAATAAGAAAGAAAATTAAAATGATCAGTCTGTTGCTATTTTTTCATACTGTATACTTATAGACTTCTTTTTGTGGGAAATATAATTATTATATTATGAACTTTGGTCATTTCATTTGTCTGATATTATAAATCCTCCCACAAATACTTTTGACATAGCCTTATTTAAGTTTGGTTGTGTATGGCTGCATTTGGAAGAAAAAGTGAAAATTCAATCCTTTCAGTTACCCATTAAATTAGTCTTTTCAGAAATCTAGTATAAATAATTTGAATAGATATGTACTTAGCACCATTCACTGTATTCAGGGCAGATTTTCCTAGTCGTTTATATCTATTTAATGCCTTTAACTTTTAGTCACAATTTAAAAACAGGTGTTAGGTACCTGTGGTTTTTCTCAAAGTGTCATAATACACAGGAGATTCTAGAGTTCTCTTTACTTATATAAACCTTTCTTCTTTCCTTTTCTTGATTTGTACCGAGAATTCCTTAATTTCTGATAACCCTAGAAACCAATAATTGTTAAGCATTATATCTGTGTTGAAGTATGCTTGGGACAACTTAGAGACATATCACTGTCAGTGATGAAATACAGAAAAAAATCTATATTCTACTAAATTAATCCATGAGCTTATTAGCACTACAAGTGAAAATATATAAAATTGCAATGAAATGCTTCTATATTCCACCAGAATTTAGAATTTGCTACCAAAATTCAGGAAAAGTATGAATCTTAATGAATGGGGGTGGGAGAATATATGTGAAGTTGAGAATAAGAAAGAATAATTTATACAAATACTAGGGAGATGAAACAGAAGAATATAAGTGCTTTTCTTGTTAACAATTTTGAATTATTGCATTATCACATTATATATAAAACATACATAAGTTGAGCTGAATAAAATCTAGAGTTTGGTATGAAAAATAAACAATACAGAATTTCTAAATATCTTCCTTATAAACTTCTTCTATATGATACAATTGTTTAATTACAGCAAAGACAGTAGGTGATTTATTTCAATCAATTATTTGTCATGAATTACAAAAAAGAGCTAATAAGTTTTTGGTAATTTTTATTCAATAAATTTTTGCTTCTTATCATCTTAAGGCTGCCCATAGCAGTCGTGCTGAAAGAAACTAGAAAATGCCTCATGTAAAAATTTTATCTTCAGGAAATAATTAACAATTAAAGAAAAATGCAAACAGATATATGCCCAGAATCAGAATTATACAATATGTTCTATACAAACAGCAAGCTTTACCCTCTCCTAGATAACTATATTAAGTTTTAAATTTATGCTTTATGCACTAGTCTGCTTCCACATTCTAATTCCATCAGTGAAATATGGAGTCGAGCATCATGGCTCTGATTTCTAATAATGTTTCAGGTTTCTATATTATTTATGCTAGAACAATCCTAAAATGAATTACAGAGCTAAGACATGTAAATACTACTGTTGTGTATTGAATTTTAGAACTGTATAGCTCTAAAAAATCATTAAATATAAAAAGAAAAACATAGAATATAATGATTTTTTTAATAATCAAAGGTGACTCAGCAATTGCTCAAACAGAAGTATAATTCTCTTATAAAATAGCCAGGAGCAAAACAATTCTCATCTAGAAATTTAAAATCGTTCTTCAAGTTTCAAACAGTTTTTTAAACATAATTATGTTTGTAGAATAAGATGCGTTAACATATCTTTACATTGTTACTCTATAGATAAAAAGCAATTTTATCTGGATTTTGGAACATTTCTTTTTATATCATAAAAATTCACCGTAGCTCTTTTTAAAAATACACACGTTGTGCATCCAGACTAGGCACAGTATTAGAAATCTTATTAAATAAGACATGAAATCTGCATTTTATCAAAACTTTCCACTTGGAAAGTTTGAAAAAAAAACTAGATAAAAAATTCACAGGAGTTTTGGTCAAGAGGGTGACCTGGCAGTACCAAGACCCACATTATCCAAAGAGAATAGCTAGAAATCACTGATTTTCCAGATACGCGGAGTAAAAGCTGGCACAGAGGTTATAGAGATGCAACAGCAATCATAATCTCAAATGGAAGGCAAACATGACTGTGTTTAGATCCACACCCCGTATTTCGGATTCAAGCTGAGGTAGATGAAGTGGAGCAATGGGAAGAACTAGCCCTTTCAAGAGCCAAGAAAGCAGGAGAAATTCTATCCAATGGTACAGAGACAAGGAGTCAAGGGAGATGGTCTTGGCACAGGGTAGAAGAAGGACCCAGTAGTTTGAATGGGAAGTCATGAAAGAAAATTCCACTGGGTACCACCACAAGAAGAAGGAAGTTAGGATTATCCTGTACCCCTACCACCTTCTACCATATCGTAACACAATCAAAGTACCTGCCTGCAGGAAATCCTGTCTCCATGCTTAAAAGAAGAGAGTCTCCTAGAGGAAGAAACCAACAATGCTACTAACTAGTACCACCTTGTGGGTGGAGGCAAAACTGCAGCCTGATTATTGACTTGATTTGGGGCCAACAGCAATTAGTTCATTATAGTTTGGAGCTGGGACACTGGGGGAAGGCTCTGCATCTCTTACACAAACTCCAACACCATATACCCAACTCTTGGCCCCCAACAGAGGGTCCACATAAGAACTGCAACAAATCCAACCAGTGGTAATGCCAGAAAACTCAAGAAATCTGGTGTTTAAACCAAGATCAAGACTTAATCGGTGCAAATTGATATTCTACACAAAACCATCAGTTCAGGAAAACCTAATCCAGAGAAACAGAAACTGAACGCAAAACAGAGCTAAGACACAGAGAAATATACACAAAATGATGCATCCAATCAAAATTCCAGGAGGAAATCCGAATACAAGAGATGTACGCAAACTACCTAGTGTTAATTTAGGGCAACGGTGATAAATATACTCTTGGAAATAAAGAAAATAATAGAGTAAGAAAAAGAGAAGAGCAGAAAACAGGGAAGAAATGAAGTAAGATATCAAAGAAATTAAGATGATAGCTGAACTAAAGAACTCCATAGACAAACTCAAGAGTTGGATGAATAAAGCCTCCAATAGGATCAGTGAGGCAGAAGATAGGGAAGAAGAATATTCTCAAGCAAGCCAGCAAACAGATAAAAGAATGCAAAGAAATGAAGACAACATTCAAGAGTTGAGTTATAGATAATAACAAAAGCCACAACATTAACATTATAGGGGTACTGTAAAGAAAAGGGGGCAGAAACTGTATTTGAAGAAATGACAGCTGAGAATTTCACTAAGCTGAAGAAAGAAGTAAGTCTACAGACCCAGAAAGCTCAAAAATTTCCTAATAAAAAATCCCAAACAGACCTACACCTAGATATATTGTCATCAAAATGTCAAAAATATAAGAAAAAGAATCTTAAAAGCAGCCAGAGAAAAATGAGACACATACAAAGTATTCCCCATAAGATTGTCAGAAGATATCTCAGCTGAAACTCTCCAGACCAGAAGGGAATGGCATGATATATTTAAAGTGCTTAAAGAAAAGCGTTTTCAATCTAAGATACTATACACTGTAAGATTATCTTTCAGGACTGAAGGAATTAAAAAAAACAAAAGTTTTGCCAATAATAAAAAGTTTAAGGAATTCATCAACATAAAAATCCCTCCATGAAAAATACTGAAGGATGCTCTATAAAGTGAGTGTAAAGAAACCCCACTTAAAAACAGTAAGACAGAAAATATGAAAAGTGGGAAAAACTATAATGAGGTTAGAATGAGTGTAAGACTAATATACTTTCAAATAAAAACAGCAAATAAATATAGAATTCTGAATGCTAACTTCAGGGTGTCCTCAAAATGTATCTCCAGGGAAAAAGTAAAGAGGATAACAAAAAGGGAAAACAATCAAAATATAACTACATCCAACACACCTAAAAAGAGAAAGAAAAGAACAAAAAAATTGTCCGGAACAACATGCAAAAGATAAATTGCAAAATGTCAACAAATTGCTACATATCAACAATCACCCTAAATGTTAATGGACTGAATTCACCAGTCAAATAATGCAGAGTGGCTCAGTGGATTAAAAAGTATAACCCAAACTTCTATTGCATTCAGGTAACACACCTTTCAAAACATATAAAAAGCAGTTAGGTCTAATAAACATGCACTGAATACTTCATCCAGTAACTACAGATTTCACTTTCTTCTCAAGTGTTTAAGGAGCATTCTCATGTATAGATCATCTGATGGGAAACAAAACTTATCTCAACAAATTTACAAGGTTTTAAGTTATACCAAGCATCTTCACTGACCACAATGACTTAAAACTAGAAATGAATCCCAAATACAAAACCGGAAGACCCCAAATTAATTGGAGAATAAATGATATGTTTCTGCATAACTCTTGGGTAAAAGAGAAGTTCAAAGAGGAATTTAAGAATATTTAGAGATGAATGAGAATGAAGATAGGAGCTACCAGAATCTCTGGGATGCAGCAAAAGCAGTAATAAGAGGGAATTTCATTGCAGTCTGGGACTACCTCAAGAAACAAGAAAAGTCACAAATAAACAACATAACCCAATTATTTAAAACAACTAGAGAAAGAAGGACAATTAAAACTGAAAATCAGAGTTAAAAAGGAAAAAATCAAAATGTGAGCAGAAATAAATGAAATATAAAATTAAAAAATCCAAAAGGTCAATGAAACCAAAAGTTGTTTCTTCGAAAAAATATACAAAATTGACAAATCATTGACTAGGCTCATGAAGGAAGAACCAGAAAGCATTCTCATAACTAGAATCAAAGGAAAGGGTAGAAGTTGCAATAGATATTGAAGGAATATAAAACATCATAAAGGACTACTATGAATAACTCTATGCCAACAAAATGGACAACCTCAAGGACATGAACAGATATTTAGAAAATTGCAGCCTACTGAGACTGAACTGGAAGATTTGGAAAACCTGAACAGAATAATCACAAGCAAATAAATTGAAGAGGTAATCAAAATACCCCTAAAAATAAAAGTCCAGAACCAAATGTCTTTTCTAATGAGTATTACCGAAATTTCAGAGAATTAACACCTATTCTTCTCAAAATCTTCCAAAATATTGAAAAACAGGGACCTCTCCCAAATACTTTTAATGAGGTTAACATCACATTGGTAAGAAAATCTGATAGAGGCATCACCAAGAAAGAAAATTACAGAACAAAAATCTCGAAAGAAAATACATGCAAACATAGTCAACAAAATATTAGCAAACAAAATGTAACAATACATCAAAAAGATCATCCATCATGATCAACTGGGATTTATCCCAGGGATAAAAGGATGATTCAGCATACACAAATCTATTAATGTAATAAACCATATCAACAATAACATGTATAAAAACCACATGATAATATCAATAAAGGCAGAGAATGCTTTTGATAAGATCCTACACCCATTTATGATAAAAGAAAACCCTGCATAAAATGGGAATATAAGGTACTTAAATCAGCAAAATAAAGGCCATATATAACAAACCCAAAACCAACATCAGTTAATGGGAAAAATTGAAAGCAATTCCCCTATGGTCAGGAACAAGGTAAGTCTGTCCATTCTCACCATTGCTATTCAACATCATACCAGAGGTCTTAAAGCATTTATGTAAGAAAAGTAAATAAAGGGAATCTAAAATGGAAAGGAGGAAGTAAAACTGTCATTATTTGCAGATGACATGATTATATGTATTTAAAATCCTAAAAATAATTCTGTCAAAATACTTATAGAACTTGTCAGCGAATGCAAAGTAATAGGCTACGAAATCAGTGCACAAAAAAACATTGCATTTTTATACACTAACAATATGTTAGAAGAAAATGAAATCAAAATCCACCTTTCAAAATAAAAGTAAAAAGAATCAAATATCTTGTGATATACTTAACAAAGGAAGTGAAAGACCTGTAAAATATAGCCCATAAGTCCTTCTTGAAATGAATAGAGGAGGATACAAAGTGATGGATAGACATGTCTTACTCATGTTTGGGAAGAATCAACATCATTAAAACAGTCATCTTACTGAAAGCAATATGCAGATTTAGTGCAAAGCCCATGGGGTTATTTCCAGGAAATAAAACAAAAAAAAACTTAAAATTTTTATGAAACAACGAAATACCCCGAAAAGCTAGGGCCTATTTTGAGGGCAAAACTTAATCTGGAGTGATTGCACTCCCAGACATTGAGCTGTACTACATCGTGATAGTGATCAGATGGTATGGTACTAGAACAGTAACTGAGGCACAGAAAAGTGAAGTAGAACTGAATCCACTGAAATTGATTCACTCACATACAGTTAATCTATGACAAAGGTGTCAAAAGCATACTATGGAGAAAAGAAAGTCTCTTCAATAAATGGTGTTGGGAAAAATGGACAGGTAAATGCAAAACAATGAAGCCAAACCACTCTCTAACTCCATTTACAAAAATTAGCTCAAAATGGACTAGAGCCTTGGATATAAGACCAGATGCCATAACATTCTTTGAAGACAGCACAGGAAAGCCATTCCACGACTAGCTTTAGGAGGTCTTTGGGGACTCAATTTTAGCATCAATGAAAACAAAAAGAAAAAAAAAACAATTGGGACTACATCAAACTAAAAAGTTTCTTCACAGTAAAAAAAACATCATCGAAACAAAAAGACAGCCAACTAACTGGGAGAAGCTATTTGCATTCCGTATTTCTGAGAAGGACTTAATATCCAAAATATGCAAAGAACTCATAAAACTCAGTAACAGAAAAATTGGCAATTCAATCAAAAAAATGGGAAGTGGAATTAGAGTGGCATTTTTCTGCAGAGGATATGCATATGGCCAGCTGGCACATGAAAAGATGTTCCCACTCCCTAGCAATCAGGGAAATGTAAAACAAAACAACAGTGAGCTATCACGTTACTCCTGAGAGACTGACTATTATATAAAGGTCTGGAAACAACAGATATTGTCAAGGATGTTGCAAAAAGAGAACACTTTTGCCCTGTTGATGGAAGTGCAAATTGGTGCAACTCCTGTGGGAACAGTATGGAAACTCCTCCAGAAGTTTAATATAGAAATTCCATATAATCCTGCCTTCTCACTTCTGTGTGTTTACCCAGAAGATACCAAAACACTAATTTGCATAGATTTATGCACTCCCATGTTTATTGCAGTCCTATTCACAACAGTTAAGAACTGGAAACTACCTAGGTATACAATGTCGAATGAATTTGGGAAATGTTTTATATGTACACATTGGAATAGTACAAAGTCCTTAGAAGAGGTGGGATTCTGTCATTTGAATCAACTTGGATTGATCTAAAGGGTACTGTGCTCAGTGTACTAAGTCAAAAGTACAAAGATATATACCAGATGATCTCACTCATGGGTGGAATGTGAATAATCATAACAAAAGAACAGGTGAGACAAAACCAACCTTTTGATACTTGCAATAGCAGTGGGGTTACCAATAGGGAATGGGATACAGGTGTGTTAGGGAGTGAGGAGCAAGTAGTTGTGGATTCCACTGGACAATGGTGAAGAACACTTAATGGTTTGGTGGAGGGCAGGATGTTTTGACATATAATTTAGGAATACTGAAACTTCATATATGAGTAACCTATACATGAGTTTATTTTAATATTTAAAATCAAATTACCGCAGTAGTTTTTTAAAAAAGCTACATGGTAAAGAAACATTTGAAATAAAACAATATTTGTTGAGTACTGAAGTAAATGATATGATACAAACTAAAGTAAAATTAACTACTTCATCCACCTCTCAGCTTACAATGAAGGTGAATTGAATGTGGAGATATCTATTAACCTTTTAAAAAAGGCATAGGGTATATGAATTATTACATGTGCACTTAATTTATTTTATCATAAAAATATTTCCTAAATTTCTTGTCCACAGTTGTTTCTTTGAAATATAATATTTTGTAAAATTTCCCGGTTTTTACCACATAATGCAAGCTATTGTGGTTATTCATGAAAATGAATTATCCGGCCTTCAGGAATGGAATGAAAGTATGATTTACATGCTACACATATTTTTATTTCATATTTGGCAATTAACAACGTTTGAAAAACTATCAAACCATGCACAAAAGTACCTTTGATGGTATTAAAATTTTATTGTCTTCCTGAGCTCTATATTCTATTAGCAGACTTAAGACATAAGGAGGGAAAGTAAAGCAGAACAAAACCAAAAAAAGAAAGGGAGAAAATAAAGGAAGGAAAGAAACCAGAAAGAAAATTAAGAGAAGAAAAATAAGGACTATGTTGTTGAGATGCCGTAATATGTTATTTAAACAAAACTAGCTAATAATGTGTGATTCAATTTCTATGAAGTTCTAGAAATCATCAGTGACAGAAATCAGAACAGTGGTTTCATAATCTAGAGAAATGAGTGAGGGAACTTTATGGGGTGATATCAATTTTCCCTTTGTGTTGTTTGCATAGTTTATATACTTTAAGTGGATGGATTTTATTGCAGTCAACTTACACATCAGTGTGTTTTTTTAAATGCAAAGTATAAAATCCCGAAATAAAAATCTCAGTCTATTAATTGGTTTTCTTTAGAGAATCAGAACTAATGGGAGATCATAGATAGATGGTAGATAGATATCATATGTCTATATTAGCATCACCATCTATCTATAATTTATCTATAGATATTTTTGTTATAGAATTTGAATTATATTTTTTTAAATTTATATTTAAATTTCAACCTCATGGTTATGGAATTCTGTAAGTTCCACAGTCTGCTATCTGCAAGTTAGAGAATCAGGAAAACTGGTGGTATAATTCAGTATGAATCAGAAAGTCTGAGAACTGATGTAGGCCCAGAGCACAAAGACTGGAGAACCAGTACCTATGTTGTTCAAAGGAAGGAAAAGATGGAAGTCTCATCTTAATAAAAGATAATATTTGTCATTCCTTTGCTCTTTGTTTCAGTTGGACCCTCAGTCAAGATACCCACATTGGTGAAGAAGGATCTATTTACTCAGTCTACTGAATCGAACACTAATCTCTTCCAAAAGCACCCTCACATAAATCCAGAAATAATGTTTGTGGGCTATCTCAACTATCTGGGCATCCTTTAGGCCAGTCAGGACTGCACATAAAATTAATCATCACACTGAACAAATACAAAAAAATGGAAGTGACAGTAAAGTTGGTATATTTGAAAGAGCAATAGTAGAAATTACAAATCAATAATTCTATATTTTTAATAAGAAGCAAAATAAAAACCAAAACCACTTAAAGTATATAAACTATGCAAACAACACAAAGGGAAAATTGATATCACCCCATAAAGTTCCCTCACTCATATCTCTATTTTATGAAATCACTGATCTGATTTGCTTCTGTTACTGTTATTTTTCAAATGTGAAATTTAAGAATTTTCAAAAAAGCTGTTACAAACTTACAAAAAAATTGAGGTTACCAATAGGGAATGAGACAGGAGAATGGGGAGTCAGGGAGAAATGGTGGCAGAACCCACTGGACAACAGTGATGAATACTTGGTAACTTGGTGGAGGGCAGGATATGTTGACATACATATGAGGGATGGGGAGCCTTTACATATAAGTTTATTTTTATGTGTAAAAATAAAAGTAATTAATAAAAAATAAATTAAAACTGTCACAGTTGATGGCCTTCACAAGACCTTTCTCTTGTTGTGGGTGAAGATCCTGTTCCCTTTTATGAAGTGCAATGCAGTGCTCAGTCTGACCAGGTGTCATATAAGACACGGGCTTAATAAATACAAGGAAGGTCACTTTGTACTTACAACAAGTAAAAGTTTCCTCTTAATAAGGAGCAGGAACATGGAATAAAATAATATCTTAACATGTAACTACCCTAATGGGATATATTCCTGACCCAGGTTACTGATTAGGTGGTTCCAGAGAAGAGTGGCACATGCAATGATTACTTCCCCAACTATCCACTCACAAACCTTCATCCAGATGCCAGGGGGAAAAAAAACAAAGTATGTCACATTCATCTAATAAGATCAGCAACTATTCCAATTATGGAAATATATGTCCTGTTTGTGACACTGCAATTGCTTAAACCAGTATAGGGATTCTTTCCATTCATAGTATAAATGATATTAAAGCAGGGTATACTGGAGTAATTCTACACTTGACATTGTATAGTTGAGTTCACTTGACAAGACTGACTCACTGATGAACTGAGCAAGCTCTGTGTCATTAGATACTGGCCAAGGTGTCATAATGCAACAGTGTGCAAAAGAGATTTCAGCTTTAGGAAGCTGATACAGAATTGTTCCAGGTCATTCTCTTTTTCTACAGAGATACTATTTTTTATGAATAATAGTGTTTTCAAACTATGCATTACCAGGACTCTTCAGAAGGTTAAAGACAGAGAAGTACTCTCTCCAATCACATACATCCTGAGGCTGGATGTACACCTATCTATCATTATTTGACATGTGGAGTGCCCAAGGATAACCATCAAGATCATCTTCCTAACCCAGAAGCCACTACTTCCTTAGGAATCCATTGCCTTGCTATTTTAACCAAATCTTTTTGTGCCATCATTCAATTAAGGCAATGAGATTGCATCCTATTATATGTTAAATAAAATCAATGACTTTTAAAGGCAAGTTAGGAATTTGTAAATCAATCAGGAACATTTTGGTGTCACAGTATTGTATGATAACTTCTTCATTTCAAATGGAGTCTCAAAATAGATAAATGTTTTGGGGCAGAATGATTTCCAATTTGGAGTAAGGAGAGGATCATGTCATAATATTCTGCAAGGACCAAAACTACTTCCCAGGAAAAGCATTACAAAGGAAAAAAAAGAAAAGGAAAATTGGAAGTCTTCAGGTATATACTAATCAAGTTACTGTCTAATCTTCCCTGTCCTCCAACATTCACTGCAATAGTGTTTTATTTTCTCTGAAGTGTGGTAATAAGAGTCCAAAAGGCCCTAGTAAGTCAGTGTATAAATCTGTTAATAATCCCTCTATAGTTTTTGATTTAATCCTCTCTTCCACTCTAGTGGCTCCTCTCACTTATGAGTGGTAGGGAGCATGGGAAATACCATATATGCAATGAGATTATGTTTATTGTTGTGTGGCTTGTGCTATAATATAAATTCTCTAATCTGGTTGGAGTCTGGTAGGGTATCAAACCACATGGCATAGATTTTTCTCAAGGTCAATTTTATTTACATGCACCTGGTGTATAAGGATGGCAGTTATGTACCTAGAGTAGGTATCACTTATTGTGAGGCATCAGCTTGAATCATAAGTATTCACTAAAAATTCAATGAGATCAATTTACCAAACTAGGGTGGGCTGATCCTTCTGTTCATATGTCCTAATTCTCTCAGTTATACTGTTAGTACCACAAGATAACAAAACTAAGCCATATTTTTTCTTTTGTGCCTTGAAGAATTACTCTTCTAGATTTGGCTCATTTCTGCATTTGAGATAAACTTCGAAAACCATCTTGCCAATCCTATCATTGAATTCATGATAACTTGTTTTGCTCACACACACACCTAATTTGGTGGAGTATCTTCATATAATTTGAATTATGACTAATTCCTTGATACCTTGGTGTATCTTTTTTACTTGATCATTGATAGAACCTTTCCATTTGATGATCAACCTTTGCTAGACTTACCTGATTTTATTAGTAGCAGTGGTGAAAAGAGGTAATAATGGGTACTTCAAGCATCAGAGACCTATGATTCTTAGGAGTGAGAAATCTTTCTCTATTGAAGCTCAATAATAAGTGACTGCATTTCAAAGGGTATGCATTTGACAATGACTTCAGGCAACTAAAAGGGAGGCTGGTGCACTTCAGTGGTGGTTTCTTGCTTTCAGTCTCCAATCAGACTCCGTGGGTTTCAGACACCTACAATTTGTATAAAAACGAGCAAGGATCACTTATTCTTCACTAAGAGCTTTAATCAAGATACCATCAATATAAATATTGCCAAGACCTGCAGCAAGAATTGAAATTGCTATCAGTTAAGCACTACATATTAATGACAGATGCCTTAGGAGTTAAGATACCCCTGAAGGAGGATATCATAAGTGTATCTTAAGTAGTTTCATGTAAACACAAATTTATTTTGATCTTACTTTTGTTCAAAAATTGAGAAAATGTACTAAATGAGTCTATAACATATCAATGTCAAATACATGTTGCTGCATTCTCCTTAACTGTGCTGATATCTGGCAGAGCAGGCACTAGAGGTGAAAGTTCTGCATTAATTCTATGATAATCTGCAATCAACCTAATGTCCAAGAGGGTTTTTTGATGATTTAAAAATTTTTAACTGTGACAAAGTGGTACTAAACGCTCTTATATACACTAGATGCTGGTTTAAACAGATGTTTTTAATGACATTTGGTTTTGTTGGATCACCATTCCTCAGGGCTAGGACAATTCTGGTTAGGTAGGAGAGTCATGAGTGTAGAAATGTTCCAAGACTACACGGATGGCTCTGATATTGCCCTGTGGAGTTCATATTCTAGGGTAAAGCTGTAGCTCAATTTCAGAGGAGGATGTAATATCAATACATCTACTGTGCTCAGTTAAGAAAACAAGATGATTGTTTTCACTGGGATGGCCCAAAAGACCCAATTCTCTAATGTATGTTATTTGTCATACATGGGCTTTTATACCTTCCACTAAAACAGTTGAAGCTATCAATAACTCTGTTCTTTCAGGAGTCTGGAATAGTAGTGTTACTTGAGCACCGATGTGTAGTAACTCCATGAATTGCATCTCCTTCTGGTCCCCTCCATTCTCACAGTGGGGCTCATAGACTTGATTCTACCCTCATTCATTCTTATTAAAGTGGGCAAAGTTGAGATACAGGTACAGGGATTCATTCTCTTTATTTGAGCCTGGTTCATAGTCATCACCATCTTCCTCAGTATTGAAACTGAAGGGTTTCAACTCTAGTGTGCTTTTTATGTGATTCCTTAATAATCTTTACAAGGGCTTCCACTTGCAATTTAAGAGACCCTTCTGCTTTATACCATTGTCAAAAAATCTTTGGTTGAAATCCCCTCTATTAAGTTGTATTATATGTTTTTGGTGTCACAACATGCAGTGTTACTCGTATACATTTGGTTGTTAACTCTTTCATCATGGGTCTGAGTGACTTCTCATTTCTTGGATTTTCATATCCATAGTTATTGATGTTAGCATTTTTTATATACCTACCCTCCAAATCTTCCCACAGCCAAGCAGGATTTTGTGGTGCAGTTCTCCACCATCTTACTTACTGTCATCACAAAGGACAATAGAAAAGAGCAGACTTTTTTGTGAGTGATCACAAAGATATCTAGGTTTATATGGCACATGACAGTTTTTTGTCTATATCTTGTTGGAAGAAGGTTCTATAGATAGGTATCAGTCAACAGAATTTATCTTAAGAGTCATAATGGCTTCCTTGACTATTTCCTGGAAAATATTTTGGGAACATCTGCTGGGGTATACACTGCTCTCATACCACCAACCACATTGATATTATCAATTGCTATGATTAGTGCTATTAAAAACACACCTAGAAGGGAACTTGTATTCAACACCCCTAAAGCATACTATTCAACTATAAATATTTGAGTCTGCACAATCTCCTCCTCAAACAGGCACACCAAAATGATGTAATGAGACTCTCTTTGATTTTACCCATGTATTTACTTTATATTCCCTATCTAAATCTCATAAAAAGGGTATCTGTCTCATTTTATTTTTAGCAATGCTATCAGCAGATTTGTTTTGTATGAAAGTAAATCTCAGAACAGGCAGCCTCACTGACTGGAGCTCCTTCCACTCACTTTTCCACTCTCTTTGCCTTATATCTGCATATGTTAAGATACTGGTAGTTTGGATGATTGTTCTACAAGTAAAAAGTCAACCAGCAGGCTGGGGATTATTTTCTTATTCCTTTGGGTTCCATTCCCTGTATCTCGCCATGGCACATTAACCCAATACATCCCACAGTTTATGAAAATTAATTTTCCCCTGTGTGGCTAGAATAAAGTCAAAATTTTCATCATCTAGCAATTTCAAGGGAGCTGGTAATGCTAGGTAGGTGAGTCAGATGTGAGCAGTGAATCAGGGGAGAAGGAAACAGAGGCAGTCCTCCAGTCAAAGAGCAGCAGACTGTAAGTGGCACCAACTGAAGCCCTCTATAAAGGGGAACCACTAGAACACCAGGTTAGGGAGACCTAATACTGGAGTCCAAGCAAATTCTTCATTGAGTGGCAAAGGGGCATGGTCCTGTTCTTTTGTCAGCAAGCACAGCATGGCATAGCTATTATCTCAAATAAGGGACTCCGAAGTCTACAAAATCAAGCTATCCCTAAAAAAGTTTGAAGCTCTTTCATTATTTTTGGAATGGGTAAAGC
The DNA here is from genome assembly GCA_004363575.1 of Solenodon paradoxus. Taxonomy (NCBI): domain Eukaryota; kingdom Metazoa; phylum Chordata; class Mammalia; order Eulipotyphla; family Solenodontidae; genus Solenodon; species Solenodon paradoxus. The sequence continues at coordinate 163,710 of RJWH01002767.1, read as the reverse complement.
AATGATTGAAAGTTGTTTCATTGGAAAGGGCCCAGTGACTAGGGACTAAATGCAACCCATATATTTGATGCTTTGTAAAAAGATTTGGACACTTTATTTTCTTTAGATATTGTGTATCCCTTCTCAGCTAAAAATTAAGGACCTTTTCAGTATTTATTGCATATTTATCTTTAGAGGGACCTACAGGTAAATGGATTGTATACATATTTATAATAAAGTGTCCTTGGAAAAATGTAATTCTTGTAGGTCTCAGGAAAGCACATTTTTGAACAAATTTGAGCTACCTTGAAACCCTGGAGGATAGTCCAAGTAAGTTATGTTTTTTCCTTTATATTAGTTCATTCAAAATAAAACAGATATTGAGTGTCTGGGTGTAAGGGAATATATAAGCAAAAACCTTTAAGGTCTAGTAGAGAGTATCAATAGTTATTTGCAGGGATTTGGCTACGTATGTTGTGAGGATTAGAAACATAAGGTGAATCATTGATGGTTCATATTTGATGACTTGGAGATCTTGAACTAAACTATACTTACCATTGGGTTTTATTAAAGGCAAATTAAGTGTAAGTATTACAGGGTGACTGACCCATAAGGCAAAAAGTCAGTATTTCAGAAATTGGGTGATTGTGGAGACCTTGTCTTGCTCTGGTCTCCAGTGTGATGGGGTATTTTTTCCAATGGAGATAAATATTGGGATTTTTGAGTTTAATTCAGACTGTGGTAACTGATTTGGCTTTCACAGGGATTCTGTCTGCCCAGACTTTGTGATCAACCTGGATGTATTATATATTGATATTAAAGATTATTTAATATCCAAGATGGCAGAGATGTCCACTAAGAAGTTATTAAATTGGGATTCTAATAATATATTGTGCCTAATTTGGAGAGGAAGTCTCATCCCAGGAGGGGTACTGGACATTCATTCAGTAACAAAAATTGGTGTGACGCTAAAACATTTTTTCAGCTACAACAGCAGAGTAAATCTTCAGTGTTTTGCTTCTCCTTCTATCTCTACAATGGAATGGGTTTTGTTAGAGATCCAGAAAAAGAAGTCAATACAGAGTAAGCAACTCCTATATCAATTAAAAATGAAATGGTCCTACCTGCCACATAAAAAGTTGTCCTGCGCTCTACAGTCATGACCTTCAATCCTTGAGAGGGAGCCAATTAAGCCAATAACTTACTTGGACTATCCTCCAGGGTTTCAAGGTAGCTCAAATTTGTTCAAAAATGTGCTTTCCTGAGACCTACAAGAATTACATTTTTCCAAGGACACTTTATTATAAATATGTATACAATCCATTTACCTGTAGGTCCCTCTAAAGATAAATATGCCAATTAGTGGTAGCCATGACTTTGGAAGTATATGATCCAAGTTCCCTTTGACTGTGGGTGCAATCCAGGTGCCCAGCCTGAGACTAAGCAAATGTATTTGTATATTTCTTTAGAGGATATACAAACCTGTCAAGGAACATGTCATGATTTTCTTCAGGGATTATTTAATGTTGCACAGCTTACTGTAGTTAATGTGTTGTCTTAAACATTGCTGTATCCCAGTCAACAGGCATTGAACCATGTAAATATAGGCCACCAGGTCATTGTAAGAATGTTGACCTAATAATTGATCATTCCAATCAGAGTTAGTGTTTGGAACTGCTGTGCTATGAGTCTCACTGGAGATCTTGTGGAATTAAGACATGTAAGTCATCCTCTTTCATGACTGTGCTTTCCAAAATGTGTCCTTTTTCTTCTATGGTGTAGCAGTGGGTGACAATTATAACTGTAATCTTTCTAAGCTAATTCACAGGATAGAGTGGGGCTTCTAAAATTATGAAATGACTAGGGTTTTTAGAAAATATCCCCAGAGTTTTCTTGCATTTCTGAAACTCATTTAAGGGAAAAAGGGTATAAACTCGACAATGTCAGGACCTTCTGCTGCCCTGGCAAATTCCTGAAGGGGACAGATAGGATGAGTGTTAGGTGTATGAGTCTGAGGATGCAGAGAGGTTTGTTAGACTGAGTGGTATATGAAGCAATAGCAGCATCTAAAATGGCTTCCAACCTAGTGGGTTCCGTTGGGGATTCTGGTGTAGGTACAGGAGGCGTTAGGAAGGGGGTGGACAAAGCAAGATGACAGGCCCCAAAGAGACGTGTTCTAGAGGTCTCAGGATTTTTCTCTTATGGCTTAAGTGTTTGTACATAGGGGACTTAAGACCATTTTTTCTAATAATCCATTAAACAAATCTAGTCAAAATATGGTGTTATTAAGTGATCCATTCACAGGTTTCTCCATCCTCCAATTCATGTCGAGTTCACGTTTTATTATAGACTAAGACTAACAGCTTCTTTCAAAAACATTTTAGATATAATTTCTTTCCCAAATAGCAAGTAAGCAGCCCAGAGGTGTGCAATGTGGGGGAGAATGAAAATTTAACTTTTACCTAAAAGGAAAAAAATCATAATTAGACTTTTGTTAGTAACGTGAACTCAAAACAAGTCTCTCCTGAACTCCCAAGAAAAATGATGGGTAAGGTGGATGTGTCACCATGCCCCCATCAGTGACTTGCCATTGACCACACCAAGTGGTCCCTTTCCAGAAATTTTGGACCTCCTGGTCTTTGTTTCAACTCTTTCTCCAGAATGCAGAAGGTACCTACCAATAAGCATTATGACTAGACTGTCCATATGTACCATTTTAAATGGGATAGTACTACTTTTCTTTTATTTCCTGACTGTATGTTATTTTAATAGAAATGCCAATTTTATCCCATGTTTTCAGTAAGTTGGGGCCATCTTTACCATGGGGCAACGGGAACAGTTGATTTGCCCCAAGCCAAGTCTGTTGAGGGCCCCCATTGCTAGCTATCCCTTTTGATTCATGTTAAAGGTGGCCCTTTCCTGCACTGATTGTGGTGGGCCATGGCTGCTACTATTGTTCCTTGACCCTGTGAGGAAACAAGAGCCCTATGAGAAGAGTATTCCTCCCACCACATGCATGCCTGTTTCCTCAAAGTGAGCAGAACACCTTAGTGTTGTCAAGCCGCAGGTGAATACTATGGGAGTTATTTCTGGCACTATGGAGGTTATCTCCGGAACTGTGAAGGTTACTGGGAATTTCTGGCACTGGAATGGTTGAAGCAACATGCATTTTAGGCAGATATTTTAGAATGGGGACTATACGGGCACCAAATTTGGTTTCTGCCAAAGGTGCTGAAAGTCCTTGCACTGGTCCTGGCCGTTTGAATGAAGATCTACCAGATCACACATCATTACTATGTGATAACTGATGAACATTACTTAATACTGACTTGTTGTTGGCCTGACTATTCTGTTACTGCTTGGAATACTTTGCCTCCTTTCTTCCCCTTTGTTGTAATGGTTTAACTCTGTTCCATTTTTGTCATCCCTGTATAATGTTTTTGTCTCAGGAAAATATGGTTAGTCTACTTATGACAGGTAATAATGTTCAGGATGCCTAATTGGAGGCTTGAGTTCTGGTTATTATCAGATTTTCCCTAGCTTCTATCTTGAATTCTTCTCTTCAAAGCAAAATTTGGTCTAATGTTTTATCTGCTAAATTGTCGAGGGATAGAAAAAATAGTTGGTTTAGACTTACAGTCATTTAAAAAAAAAGACTTTTAATTCAGTCAGCTATCAAGGTAGCCCTCTTTGTGAAAATATATGTATATTTGCAAAAAGATAACCTAGTCAGAAATTCAATGGGGAGATGGACCAAGGTTAGCAGGAAATTTTAGCACAAGTGGATTATAGCAACAATTACGGTAACTAGCAGAAGTGGGTTTCTAGCCTATACAAGAAGTCAGATGGGTAACTAAGAAAAGGAAGATGGTTACGTAGAGTTGGTGATTACATGAAAATATCATTGCTAAGAACAGAAATATAGATAAGAACTTGTTACACTTTAGGAAGCAAGTGAAAAAGTTAAACAATAGGATTAAAAATTACTCCATCATAATCCTATTGAGTCTTGCCATAAGGGAAAGGGGTACAGACACTTTCTTAATTTAGTGTGTTTGCTGTATGACATGACCTTTGCCTTCAGTTTGGCGGGAACAAATCTAACCTGGGCCATGAACCAGTTAATTCTTTCATGGGTACATTCTAGTATATGACAACCACTATAAGATGTATAATTTGATTTACCCCTTGGCCACATTTTAATGGCTGTATATATCAAAGAAGGGGAAGAGCTAGAAGTCAGCATTCTTTCCTAATGGAAATGATAGCTTCACCAGAAGAGGAGAATAGACACAGGGAAAAGATGGCTGGCATGGGGGGTATGGGACAGTGGTCTGAAAAGGAGAATCAAAGAGAATGTTACTGGATTTCATTTTAAACACTGTTAGATCAAGAGAGAGAGAAGGGCTGCTACCGAGTTTCAAGTGTTTTCCAGAGATCTACTCCCAATGGAACCAGTCCTTGAACAACCACCACAAGTACGTCTGAGAAAGCCTACTTGTGAGCCTTCCTCAAATATGTGGAAAACAAAGTAAAATAAAGACAGATGAATGAACTTTAGATCAGAAAAGCACATTGGATCAATATATCAGATGCTTTGGCACAGTTGGTTTCCACTATTAAGTCATACTGTGGGGAAAAGAGGAGAAAAAAAGGAAAAAGATGGATCTTATTAACACCTTGTTCCTATGTTCTCAGAAAAGGCAGCTGACCAAATCACTAATTCACCAGGGCATACCAGGAATCTTGGGCTCTTTTTTTGAACTCCACTAGTTGCCGTTCAGGAGTCAGAGACGTAGCGGGATCTCACAGTCCTGGACTCAGGGTTTTTGGCTACTTATGAAAAAATTCAAAGTACATGTCCATTGGTAACAATAAACATCAGTATCTTTATTAGCAAGAAGCCGAAGTTCAAATTATACTCTTACAGGAAGTGATGAAAGTAAGAAGAGCCAGAAAATATGCCTGCCTTGACAAAGGTTTAAGGACAAAGGTTTTAAAGGCACATACTAAACAAGGGGAAGCATATTCAATGAAAAGAGGAGGCAACATCCTCAAAGTTCAATGAAAAGAAGGACATTCAGATCATACCTGGTTCTAAGACAACCATATATTTTTCAAATCCTTTTTTTAATGAAAGGTGTAGGCAGGAACAAAGACAACAGGCAAGAGAGGAAGGAGTCACATCCTATACATTTTTATTTAGATGTTCACATTGGCTATTGCCCCCTGCCATCGGTCCTGAATCCAGGACTCTAGGAAGTACAAAGTACTGCTCCCAGGGTATACTAAACAGCTAGGCCATCAGGGCATGCCCTATAACTACACATTTAAATCCTTATTTGGTCTGACTCAGAATTGTCATGACACCTGAGAAGATAGTTTTCTTCACATACTAATATATTTATGAAATTATGAAATGCTAAACTTCAACAAAAGGTAAACAATCCATCCCATTGAACATTTTATTTTGTAGGGCTGTGTAGTATTCCTATATATATATATATATCACATCTTCTTTATCCATTAATCTGATTATGAACACACTTAGGTACTTGCCAGTTCTTGCCTATTGTAAATAAATAATGCTGCAATAAATGTGGGAATGCATGTAATAACACTTCAATGTTTTTCCAGTTTTTGGATTAATACCCAGAAATGGGATGATGGGATTGTGTGGGATTTCCATTCTAAATTTTTAAGAAGTCTCCATAATGACGTCCATAAATATTGTGCCATTTTACCTTTTATCAATAGTGTAAAAATGTACCCTTTTCTCTGGATCCTTGTCACAATCTGTTTATCTAGTCTTTTGAATAGCAGTCATATAATTTCATGTCTTAACCTTAAATAAAGTATTTAATAGATGGTTTGGATTTAATGACAAAATTTGTTTACAACTAAAATGAAGCTAAGAAAAATATAAGGTAGCTTGAAAGATGCTTATGAAATATATAAATACAGTCTAGAAAAGGTGCTTGACAATTCTGACTTAAACATTTTGGCAGTTTATAATTTGCTATTCATATATATATATGCATATAAAATGTTTTATTTGAGTCTAACTGTATGTAATTGAAATAGACAAGGCAATTATAATACAAATGGTGAAAGATAAAGCCACAGTGTTTTCTATAGTTCTTATCTAGAGAAAAGTCAGTACTGTGGTAAGTATATGTAAAACAATCACTAAAATATACAATAAAACATATACTTATGCACACTATAGAGAAGTCAAAACCAAATTCTAATATGTTCTAAAAATTCACAGGAATGGAGGAATAAGAATACAGATACAATAAAATAAAGAACAAAAATAAAGTAGTACCCATACACCTTACATTATTAATCATTAAATTGAGTGCAAATTATTTAAATATATTAATAGAAGACAGAGATAGGAATAGTAAAGTTAATAAAAATCACAAAACCAAATACTGTCTATAATAAATGCACTTCAAATATTAAATAGTTTTAAAGATAAAGGATAGAAGAAAGATATACCATTCAAACAGATATCAAAAAATCAGAAGTAACTGTATCAATACTAGATAAAGTAGAAGTTAGAACAAAGAAAATTACTGGGACACATATGACTTTACATAGTGATAAAAATACATACCTTGATACATATTGATTTACAATGATGCATACCATAAGGCTATATAATATTATGATGCAATGCTCCTTCAGCAAATAATTAATTAAAAGCATTTACAATTCCGTATATTGAAGGAGCAGTACATCAATTATCGACAGGATGTGTTTAGTATGGCATATGAAGAATAATTTTTGACTTTGCTGGATAGCAAAACATTGTTAATGCTGCAGGATTTCTTTCAATAAATTTTAAATACTAAAATCTATTTTTAGTGATTCAACTCAATTGAGGCAGTTGAGAAATGTAAAAACATCTGTTTCTATTTGGTTTGCCCAAAGTATTTCAACATAGCAAACTCAAGTGCAGGTGTTTATGCAATTGTGATACATTGTGAAAATTTTCTGTATTTCTTGGCTGCAAAATCTATGCTTCCAAGTGTTTGATAATTTTGAGAAAATTACCTTAGTAGGTAAGAGCAATACATGAGAAAAACTAGCTGATTCAAAATCAACTGAAATTGTTTTTATATTGTTTTGTTTGAGTTCATATTCCTATGTTTTTTATGAATTTTTGTAATAATTTGTGTGTTAACATCCTGTGAATTCTAGCAAAATAATGCATGTTGAAAGATTCTGAAAATATTAATGAAATGTGAATATCAGCCAGTAACCTGAAATTTTCCTGTATTCGGGTGAAACTATTAATGGATATTGTCTAAGTTATCTATATCTACATGTTTTTATTTTATGTATAGTCCATACTGAAAAAATGTGATGATTCAAATATATATATTTTATTTCCAGACTTTCACTCAAACTTGTCTATAGCAAGTAAATGCACCATCACTGGAAATGAGTACATCTGAGTTAGAAGAGTAAGAGTTCAAGTAATAGAAAGAGCTGATTAGCTTCACAAAGTTTTATAAATTAATTTGCATTGTTACTCATTGTGTTATTAATACAGTATAGCTGTTATTTCTCAGTGAAACTCCTGAGTTTTCTGGCCCTCCACAAGGAATCCAGACACTACTCAACAATATAAAACAATTTTGTACTCTTAATTTCTTAGCTTTCATTTTTTTTCATTCCCTACTATGAAGGAAAGCTTATGAATTAAAGTAATAAGGGATGTGGAAATAATAGAGTAGGTTTTACCAGTTTGTGGCTTTATTTTTTAATGACATTACTCATTTTTTTTTCAGGAAGAAAGTTATAGAGAATTTTTATCAACCCATCTTTATAAAGAAAATCACATTTTCTAATTCTTATGTTTTCCTTTTTGTTTAAAACCATTACCATAAAATGATCAATATCCTCATTAGGGAGAGTTGAACTGGGAGAAACAGATTGTATCTCTGTGAAACAGAGATGACAATTACTAGTGATACTGAGAAGGACAAAAGAAGACCTTGGATGTTCACTTTGAAAGGTGAAAGGAGATTACTATACAAACAAAAAATGCTTGCTTGATATATACCAACTAGAATTGGCTTTTTGTCTCAGCTTGACTTTGACTTCCTTCTACAGGTGGTTCACCTTAGGGGAGAGATCAAAGAGGTATGATAGAATGAAAACACATTTTCACATATACAGAAACTATCAAAATCAAGATAAATATGAGTTTAATACATAGTATATGTGGCATATCTGTTCTAAGTGTCATTTATAATACAACTATTTTTCTCACTCATATATTTGAATTGACTATATATTTGTTACAAATATATAACTTGTATTTGAAAGAATGAGGTTCATAAAAGCATATCGAAATAGAGATTCTGTTCTCTGATTAAAATCCTAAGGTATGTGGTTATATCTATTCTGTTTTAAAGTTAAAATATGCTTTTCAAATTTCATGGTGTACTCATACGTTTGTCATAAACTTGCAATATTCAGCATGTTTTTTTATATATTTATAAGGATATATTTGATGATCAATATTATTTTTTCTGTAAAGTACATATTTTAATCTTTTAATATTTTTTCTCAATTTCAATTAACATATATATGCAAAAACTTGTTATTAACAAATGATCAGATCACTTAAAAGTAATTACTATTTTGATAATAATCTTCACTAATCCATTTCACATTTTTGTTAAGGACAAAACTCCATACAAATATATGTAAAAACTGCCATTATATTGCAAACTTTATTCAGATACAGTCCAACTATTCTTATATAATATCACCTTACTTCCTCCAAAATAATAGTCAAAATGAATACATGCATGTATGTTGCCAAAAATACATTTAGTTGAAAATAAAAACTGAAAACATTATTCATATTAAAATGTAAACGAATAATGTTTGGGCTCTGCCTTGCAGTATATGCAAAAAAATGATGTGTCTCTGACACCTAAATGTAAGAGCCAAAATTAGAAAACTCTTTGAGGAAAGCATTGAAGAATAACTTTGTGATCCTGGATAAAGCAATAATTCCTTAGAAATGACTCAAAGTCTAAGAAACTTGCTTTACACTAAATATCACTATACAAAAATATTTTGCTTTAATAGCCTTAATAAATAAGTAAAAAGACAGTCCATACAATGGGAGAAATATATGAAAATTATATATTTGATAAGAATTTTATCTATAAGTGTAAAATACACTTAAAATGCAACAAAAAAGTTCAAATAACTCAATATTTTCAAAGTTCAAATGATTTTAAAGACAGTTTTTTGAAGAGTATATATATAATATACTATATATATGGTTTAAAGTGTATTTAAATATACCAAATGTTATTAGTCATTAGGAAAATACGAAGCAATATCATCATAAAATATCATTTTATATTTACAAGGATGGTGGTTATCAAAAAGGTACAACAACACATGTTATATAAAATGTGGAGAAAATCTAAGTTTCATTCATTGCTGGAGGAATTGTAAAATGATGCATTACATTTGGAAAACATTTTGGTAGTTCTGAAAGGGAGAAAATAGGATGATATGTAAAATGTGAAAGCTTATAAAGCTGATGGCTATAGGAACAATGTTACCAACCAGAGCCTTATGCTTGCTATCCCCTTGTAATTGATGTAATCTCTAACCTTCATTCACTCAAAGGACAGACAGAAACAATGAAACTGATGATGTGAGGAAGATATGAAAGAAGTTGAGACATAGTCATAAGAATGTGCTGATATGCTATTCAGATAAAACTTAACTTGTGGTCATGGCCTAGATGAAACTGGACTTCAAGAATACAGTAGATAATACTGTGCTATTCCTATAAAATTAACTGACATCTTCCCTTAAGTAGGTCCACAGGCTTTAATGTGTGAGCTGCTATAGCCTCCTTTGCTTGTCAAAGCAATCAACTTTTTTTCTTTATTCAACCAAACTCTGTCTCCTCACTCCTTGAGTTAGCCTCAAGCTGCAGAGACTGTTTTTCGTTAACAGATTTTGGTAACCGTGAAGGGATTTGTGGGCATGCCTTTTTTAGGCACCATCAGTTGGATAAGATGCTTCTGGAGTTTGCCTTCACATCAGCCCCCTTTGGGGAGGTGGAGGGCTAGGGACACTCTTGTGGAGGCCATATTGCTGCTAATAGTTCTCAGATAATTGGAACGCTCCTTGAATCAAAATCTGGCTCAGCAGCCCAATACGGACTTTTAGGAGGGCTAGGTGTGAAGGATTGTGAGATTCTTCCAGCAACTGCTGAAGTCAGTTTTGCTTCGAGGAATTCCCAACTTCCTCCTGCAATTTTGGCTACCTGAAATGTGGCTTCTCTTTTGGTTGAATTAAGAAAGGAAAACAAGGGACAGGGAAAAATTTGTGACTATTCAGCTGCAATTCTGGTAAGTCCCCCCAGGTGTGCACACCTACTCCTGTTGGATGACACCCAACCTTGGGAAAAATCTCCAATTAGGAAATTTTCCAATTTGAAAATGAGCTCTGAAATAGGGTTTCTTTCAATTAAAGTCACTGATCAGGTGTTAGGTCATGGGTTAAATGGTGCAAGGAACCGTTTGGTTTTGAATTTTGGGAAATTTGGGAAGCTGAATTCTTTGGTTTGTGCACTGAAAATCTAAGAATATGGGAGACACCACATCTATTCCAGCTGCTAGCTCCCTGGGAAGAATTTTACCAAACTGGGTATACGAATGAGAAGTAAAAAAAGGTATTTTATTGTACAGCGTGGTACATGCTGAGTTCTGATGAAAAAATGGCCTTGATGTGTTTTCACAAAGATAGGGATTAACTGGTCAGAAAACTTGTCCTTGCAGGTAAACCTAATCTTTCTTTTGGAACGTGAAGAGAAGGAAAGAAAATGGTCAAAATGGCATTGCCTGTTGCAAACCACTTGAAAAAGACTTTGCCTTGCTCTTAATTTTCTTTTATAAATTTCATATGCTAGATGATATCAAGGAGATAAGTGCATATAGTAAGTAGGCAGTCAGGAGAAAACTTGAAGAATAGACATGTTTTCTAATAAAAAGAATATAAGGACAGGATTTTTCATTTTAGTAAGAAAGTATTAAAGAAATGAATTTTGCTATAAGTGAAATAAAATGATGAATTTGGCATATAGTAGGAAAGTTTGTACAAGTGAAAATATGGAAGAGGTATTTTGAATGACATTTTAATATGATCATAGCAATTAAGAATGGCATTAGATTTTTTTTGAAAATTAAGGTTTAAGGGTTAAACATTCTTAATGCATAAAATTAAAGCAAATGGAAGACGGGCAAATGAAAATGAGTAAATTTACACTTTGACAAAACTTCCTAAACCTTCCCCAAATAACATTGTAAATAAAAGTGTTTGATAAAAAAATATGGGAATTCTTAGAGTTTCTAAGATTTCTCATATGAAGGAAGTTTTTTACTCTGTGAAAGGAGGAATGTTAGGCAATTTGGACTTATTTGGTATACTACAATTTTATTGGAAGCATTGTCAAAATACAGGCTAATAGCCTTCTCAACATATGTTTATATGGAAATGTAATAATTAATATTTATGTTGTAAAGTTACATGAAATTCCTAAATATCTAGTATGTTCTGGTAGAGTACATGTCATTCTGCTTAGGATTCTAAAATGTTGTTATGTCATAGAATCAAACACAGTTCCAGGTTACATTTTTAGTTAGTCAGATGTTTATTCATGGTTATTTTCAAAGCCTTTGCCAACTGCAGTTACTACTGTTTTTTTTAATAACTCTTCTAATATTGTGTCTCATGCTCAGGGAAATTCATGGAAAAAGTTTAACAAACACTCAAAAGCAGAGCTTTATCATAAAACTAAACTGAGTAAATATTTATAAAGCCTATGGATAGACTGAATTTAAACAGCAGAAATGAATGATATTAAATATAACTTGAAACAGAAAATAAATCTTAGGTCTAAGAATGAACACCTTAATCCTCTTTCAAGAGTTTATGTAAATATAAGTAAATAAATAAATATATGCATGCAGAGAAATGGATTTCGTTTATATTGAACTACTTACCATTTAAATAATACAGGCATAGAATATTGATATTGGCATACTTCTACTTAAATGCATTGAAGTAATGGAAAACTAAATTTTTATATTTTGTTCAGTAGATATCAAATTCTCTTTTCAAAGTGATACATTTAAATAAAAAGCCCCATGAAATAGTCTTCTTCAAGAGTAATATTTTCCATTATTCTATTATCAAAGGTGATAATGATATTACTCAGTCTTAAACATCATTGTTCTGTAAATTGAAAATTATGTAAGCAGGAATAAAAAATGCATTTTTCTCACACCCTGTAAAGTGGTTAATAAGCATTCTTATTTCACACAGCAGAACATTTATTTGCGTAACTACAGTAAGGTTTTTTTCTCTATAATAGAACACTTTAAAATAATGTTATTTTTCAAGGCTTTGGCTGGAATGTTATATTTGAGAAATGAATAACAGTTTTCAGGAACAGAGATTGACCTTATGAAACAAACGGGAAATCAGCATATCATTTTGCTTGCATGGTTTCTTGTTCAAAAAGGAAGATATGAAAGAAGTTGAGAAATAGCTATCACACTGTGCCGACAAGCTCTTCAGATAAAATTTAACTTGTGGTCACTGCCAACATGAAAACTAGACTTCAGAAATACAGAAGCTAAGACTGTGCTGTCCCTATAAAAATAACTCATCTATTCGCCTAGGGAGGTCCACAGACTAAAGTGTGAGCTACTGTAACCAAATTAGCCTGGCAAAACAATAAACTTTCTTTTCTTTATCCAACCAAATTCTGTCTCCTCATTCCTGATTTGGACCCAAGGTACAGATATCGTTATTGGTAACAGTTCCTCATAATGAGCATTAATATAATTTATGACACACTAACTCCAAATAAATATCTGAGAGAAATGAAAATATATATCCACACAAAGTAATAGTACATGAATTTTCATAGAATTATTATTTATAATAACAAAAATGAAAAAAAATCACAAAACCGACAGCTAATGACAGGCTTTACAAAATGTGTTTTATCTAGACAGCAGAATATTACTCAGGAATAAAGGTAAATGATACATTGGTATACACTGCAACATGAATGAACCATGAAAGCATACTTATTAACCAAAGTACCACTATTTTATTATTTAATTTATATGAGACATACAGAATAGAAAGCTCTATAGAGACAGGAAAGAGACTGATGATAATCTGGGGCTTGGGAGAGAGGAAATTAGAGAGTGATGGATCTCGAGTATGGGGTTTCTTTTAAGGGCAAAATGAATGTTCCAAAATCAGATAGGGCTAATGATTGATGGCTGCCTATTCCTTTGATTTCATAAACTACCACTGAATTGTACACATTAAACTGGTTAATTTTTCATATGAATGTTAAAGCTGTTACAATATTTGTTTCAAATATTTCAAAATAAGGAAACTTGTATTTCTTTATAACTATTTCCTTGAAAGCTTCTTTAGGACAAGATAGGTATTTCAATAATTTTTTTCTCTCCTTTTCCAAACCATTCTAACAATGTTTTTTATAACAGGTGCTTAGTTTGATGAATGAGCAAAAACATATCTTAAAGTTGCTAAGCAAAAAGTTGTTGTGAAACATGCTGCATTTAAATGAGGTATTCACAACAAATGAACAACCAGAAAAAAAGTCATGCTTCTATTACTCAAGATAAATGCATTTTCTCTCTATTAATGTGAAAACAACTCAGCATTATTATCTTACACTTGATTTCATACTATCTGAAAGAAATTGTCATATCTTGAGGCTGAGATTAATAGATATACATATTTTATTTCACAATATAAGTAAAAATTTGATAGATTTTCTAATTAAATATCTAGTTTTCAGAAAAATCAAAATAGATCAAATAGTATAATAATTTATAGTATTCATATTAACTTATATTAAATCTCTATCATTTCAGGAATTTAAAAAAAAATGAATATGGGCAAATTATATATTCTACCATTGAATTACTGGGATTTATAGTTAATCTTATAGAGACAATCTGAATAGACGTAGAATTTTAGTTGCAAGAAAATTATGAAAATGAAGTTTATTTAAATGAGATAGATCAATTTTCAGCCATATAAAGGTAAGCCCAAAGCTTTACATTTTGCTTACCTATAGAATGTTAATTATTTTAGTATACATTAGCAAACACATTTTAGCATTCTTAGCATATATAGCTGTGTTTCAATTTCCCTCATTGATTATAGAGCTGAAAAAATCATTTAGATGTGTTCATTTTTTGTTCATATTTATAGGTAATGAGTCAGTAGAAGTAGGGGTAAAGGGAACAGAGGCAGTCCTCCAATAAAAAAGGCAAGAGACCATGAATTATGACAATCTAATGTCCTCCAATAAAAGAGATTCATTGAGATGCATCTAAGAGGCGATAAGGGCTATTATGTTATGGCAAGGCCCTCAGATGATGAGAAGACTGACAACTGAGCAACTGAAGGCAGAAAGACAGCACTTTATTGCGAGCACCAGTGCTGGCTCAGGAACAGCTGTACCCAAACCTGAGCAGCTTTCTTTTACACCCTCGGATAGAGGTTTATCTCCTTGGTACAGCTGCAGGGTATGGCTACTTGCGGTTTCTATTGATAGTGCTGCTCAGCGTTTACAGCTTCATTGGAAGGAATGCAGTTGAGTTTCCAGAGCAATTTTTCCTAGGTGAGTGTCCATGTTGCTGGCACATAGATACTATGTTGTGGGAATACCCACCATCCTTCCTTTGTTACATTTTCTCCTTCTTGTTGTGCCCACTCCTTTTCCTGGACCGAGTATTTTTGGGGTGTAGGTAGTTTGGGGACCAGCATGATTCTGGATGGTACTATCTGTCTTTGGCCGCTCATCTAGCCACCGCATCTGCTCGACAGTTTCCCTCTGATATTGAATCCTTTCCTTTCTGGCACCTCTTGCAGTGTATGGCTGCTGCTTCCTTGTGCTCCCAAACCACCTCTAATAGTGTTAGGATTCTTCTTGATTCTTGATCCCTTTTCCTCTGGCTGTTAAAAGTCCTCTTTCCTTGTATATAGCCCCATGTACATTCAGAGTGGCAAAGGTATAGCACAAGTTGGTGTAGTTGCGGACGCATTTTCCTTGCTGAGTTCTAATGCCCTCAAAGGCAAACAGAGGCTGACTACTGGGTACCAAATGAAGACAGAAAAAGGCCATTAGGTCCTGAACTGGGCAATAGTCATTTATTCCTGGTTTCCTTACAAGTAATAGTGGAGTATTCCATTACAAATGACATGGCTTTAACAAACCCCATTTCAACAGTAGCTCCAGGTGAACTTGGATTCCTAGGCATGACTCTTTTGAAACCATTTATTGGCGGATCTTAACAGGTTGCTCTCCAGGCTTCAGGTCAATCAGTACTGAGGCATGGTTCTTTGCTAGGCCAGGAGGATTCCCTTCTTCCCAGACTGATGGGAATTCAGCTTTCTAGGCAACTGATGACTCCTCATTTGGCAAGGTGTATAATCACCATTCTTCTTCCTGAGGCATTGCTAAGGACAGGATCATTGGAGAGTGGCCTCTTTACCTAAACACAGTTGTGCCAAACAGTCTGAGGCAAAGACTTTTTCTGCTTTCATTTTAGCCAGAAGATCTCTACCCATCAGAGGTACTGGGCAGTTTGGCAGATACAAGAACACGTGAATTACTTGGTGGCCTCCCAACTGACATTTGCGGGAGCCACAGAATGGTCTACAGATCTTGGCTCCAGTAGCCCTTATGATAGTGGCTTCTCATTCTGAGAGGGGACTACTTTGTGGGTAACAACTGAATGTTCAGCCCCATATCGGCCATAAAGTTCACAGTCTGGCCCTCAATTTTCATTTTGACCATGGGTTCACAGGGGCCTAGTTGGAAACAGCCTGGTCTGTCCTAATCAGAAGCTCTTCTTGCCAATGCAATCAAGTCTGTCTCAGCTGGCTCAGGCTGGTAGTGGCTTGAAGGGTATGAGGAACACAACTTTCCTTTCTGCGGTTTGGGCACTCATTTTTCCAGTGTCCCTTTTCCTTGCAGTATGCACACTGGTCCCAATTTAATGGAATCTTCCTCTCTGGTCCCCTGCCTCTTTTACTGTTTCTTTCCTTTCCCATAGCAGGGGGCATGTCCTAAGGCAGCTGCCAGAATGTTTACTTTCTTCTTCAGCTGCTCATAGGCCTCCCTTCTCAGTGCTCAGTCTTGATTAATGAAGAACTTATTTGCTATCTCCAGAAGCTCGGTGGTGTTTTTGCCTGCAAAGCCTTCCAGTTTCTGTTATTTCCTTCTTATATCAGCCTGAGCCTGACCGACAAAGCTGGCATTGACCATCCTTTGATTCTCTGGGGCCTTGGGATAAAAGGGAGTACAGACCCTAAAGGCCTCACAAAGTTTTTCATAAAAATCTGCAGGGCTTTCCTCTGATTTCTGGTGGACCAGAGGTCTTAGCCATGTTAGTGGGCTTCTTAGTTCCTCCCCGTACCCCCTGGAGCAAGGCCTGGTGATATCTCCCTTCTTCAGTGTTAGGGTCCCACTGAGGGGCCTCATCTGGGAGGGCTTCTTTCTCCCATTTTCCTGTGTCCATGATGCCCACTGGAGCCTGACTCTGAAGCCACTTACTAGCCTCTGTTATAATTCTTATTCACTCCTCTGTATTGAATAGAGTGAAAAGGATGCTGGCCACTCTAATTCACATGATTGGCATAATTTCCAAGGGGACAATTTGATACCATAATCACTTGTAATTCCCTTTTTAAAGTTTTTTTTAACACACATTCTAAGACAGTGGATTTAGAAGGACTCCCTCCCATGCTTGTGTGCAGTGGGTGCCTCCCAGTGTACAGAGATGCAAGGCAAACACAGGAAAACTTTGATTTTATCCTTCTGGCAGCTCCCCTCTTGGGGAATTAGGTGCCTCTTAACTAAAAGCATGCGTCAATATAAACCCCTGACTCGAATCAACACTGCAGGGAGGAACTGAATTTCTTCAGTTTCCCAAGTGTCAACAGCACTTTAAGCTGTATGAGGTCACCACAGAACCGCATTTTGGGACTCGAACAGACTTTGTAGCTTTTGCCATGGAGCACAAACATTCATTCTCACGTTCACATGTTATGGCAGAGAATCCAGAAGGTGAGAAGACTGACAGACAACTGAGCACTCAAGTAGAAAAAAGTACTTTATTGTACTGGTACTGGCACAGGGATATCATTACACAAAGCTGAGCAACAAGGGGTCAAGGGGAGCTCCTTTTATAATCTGAGGTAATGATTCATTTCCTTGACTATGTGTGGTTTCTACTGGCAACTCTTATCACTTATGTATAACTGCAGAGTACAGTATGGAGGTGATATATGTTTGTCCTTAGTCAAGGATAACGGGATCTTGCTGCAGTCTCCATAGAACAGGATGTAGCTACTGCCTCCATAGTACAATAATAATACTGGCAGAATAACTTTTGCACTGGAGTCAGGGAAAAGGTCTTATACCACATTTGCCCCTCTGATCCTCAAGCTGATTTACAGCCTTGGGGATTATACAGGGATTACATAGGAGACTCTAAACTAGAGGTGGCAAATGGGTGATGAGTTCTTCTAACTACTTCCTGTTGAATGGGGATGTTGCGAGGTTCAACAGCTTGAGGCTTCTTCATCCAGGGTAGGGGTTATAATGGCAGTTTGATGACCTGGTCTGGAGTAACATCTGAAGCTTTAAGGTCTCTAGGCAGGAGGAGATAAAATGGGTGAGTAGGTTCAAGATACAAGGACCAAGCAAGTGTTAACGTAATAACACAAGGAGACACCAACAGGGGCAAGAGCTATGATAACCAGCTGATATTTCTGAACCAGGAACTCCCAAGATCAGATGAATTTGTGAGATTCTGGTTCTGACCCTTGTTAAAACATTCAGTCTTCTAATGGACCATGTTCGTAGGGCTGGTTTTCTGTACTGCCAGTCATGGAACCGGAATGTGTGTCAGCCTGAGACGAGTGGGAGACAGTTGTTGGGTGGTCCAGCTTGGACAGTGTTCAGAGGGGTCCTCCTTCCACTTAAGTGGTCTGTTGGTCAGCTGGTGGGCTGCTTTCACCCGAGGGTGGTGGATCTAGGTGTTCAGACCTGCAACCATAATAGCTGTGGGGGTCATTAGTATGCCCGGATAGGACATCTTCCAGGTTGACTTCGGGGTTCCTTTTTCCAGTTGTGTACCCACACTTGGTCCCCTGGTTTGGAAGGGTGTACAGCTATTCCAAAGGAGACTGGTAATCTGTTACCCATCTATGTACTTCAAGGATTGTTTTTCTTAGTACCTGTAATTGTTTCTGGATTTCTGAGTTTCCATGTGTAAGCTCCATTGGGTGCCTATGATCTGAGCTACCTCTTGCACTACTTCTACAAGAAAGACTGGGCCATTGTCTTATCCTACAGTCAATGGAATACCACATTATGGGATAATGCCTTTTAGTAGTGCCTTGGTTACTTCTCTGGCCTTTTCTGTTCAGATGGGGTATGCTTCAACCCAGCCTGAGAAGGGCAGACAAAGACTAAGAGATATTATTCTCCCTGTTTGGTCCTATCTCAGTAAAGTCTACCTCTAAATCCTCAAAGGGAGTCTGGTCATGGCATCGAATTCCTGCTGGACTAATAGGACTCTGTCTGGCGTTGTTCTGTGCTCAAAGCAGGCAGTGATGTGTCACCGAGGCGCAGAGGGACAACAGTTGAGCAGTCAGGTAGTACCAACTTAACAAAGTTTTTCCTAGGTGGGTAAGTTCACGCTGCTGAAGGACTACCTGGTGTGCTGGTTGTCCTGGCACATAGATCCAGTGGTCTGGGAGAACATACCATCCTTCCTTTGTTACCTTTCTCCCTTCCTCTTGTGCCCATTCCTTTTCCTGGACTGTGTATGTTAGGGGTGTAGGTAGTTCTGGGACTAGCATGATCCTTGTTGGTACTGTCTGTTCTTTGGCTGCTTGTCCAGCTGCTGCATCTGCTCAGAAATTTCCCTCTGATAGTGAATCTTTTCCTTTTTGATGGCCCTTGCAGTGTATGACTGCTACTTTCTTGGGTTCCCAAACTACCTCTAGTAGCTTTAAGATTTCTTTTTGATTTTTGATTCTTTTTCCTCCTGCTGTTAAAAGTTCTCTTTCCTTATATATAGCCCCATGTACATGCAGAGTGGCAAAGGCATAGTGTGAGTTGGTCTAGACATTGACACATTTTCATTTGCTGAGTTTTAATGCCCTAAGGCACATAGTTTTGCTCTCTGGGCTGCTCATCGCTCAGGCAAGGCTTTTTCCTCTATAGTCTCATAGTCCCATGCGACTGCATAGTCAGCATGTCTCTTGCCCTCCTCCATGAAGCTGCTACCATCTGTATAAAGAATGAAGTTAGGGTTTTGCAGGGACTTATCTGTCAAATCTGGTCAGCTAGAATAAACTTCATCAAGAACCTCTAAGCAGTCATGCTCTGGGGTCTCCTAGGTAACAGGCAAGAAGGTGGTGGGTAACCCTAAGGCAAGAGTTAGTCTGCTAGAGACTTTATACCCTGTTTAGTGACCAAGGGCAAGCAAGCATAGCATTCCTTACCAAGAAGCAATAACCACTGATAAGAGCTTCAATAGAAACCACAAGTAGCATACACTGCAGCTGTATCAAGGAGATAAATCTCTATCCCAGAGTATAAAAGAAGCTCCCCTAGAACCCCTAGCTGTTCAACTTTAGGTAAGGATGCCCCTGAGGCAGCACTGGTGCTTGCAATAAAGTGCTGCTTCTCTACCTTCAGGTGCTCGGTTGTCAGCCTTTTTGTCATCTGGAGGCCTTGCCATAACATTGTAAATAGGAGGAATATTTATATAAGGTGTATTTTAAAAGGAGATTTAATATAATTAAGAAAGTATCAAGTAAGGTAGGTTTGTCTCAAAGGCAAATTTTAAGTGAACTTTGACATGGAATAAGGAACTCTAAAGGATTTTTGTAGAAGAGGAATTTAGAAAGAAAAATGAATAACATAACAGGTCTATAACAAGAAATTTAAGCAAAATCTCTCTATGTGAATTTTTATAATAGGACAATATATGTTGAGGAATATATAAATGGAAGGAAAGAGTGTTAAGACAATAGCTAACTGTTAGGTCCCCCAGAAGATTGGGCACGCATGGAGGGCTTACTGGTCCAGAAACCCCAGAACAACCCAGAAATACTCTCAGTATCCAAAAGATATGTTGGAAGCTGACAGTGGACTAATACTCTAACGAAATGCACCAGCCCAGGAAAGGAACTTTTTTAAAAAAATAGGAAATTGACTTCTATCATTGGTACAGAAGGGTGGAGCATGTTGGGGGTATGTGGTTATATAAGGAAATGTAGAAGGCAGGATGAACTTTCAATAGCTCCAGGTCAGCAAGATTTAGGGCACTGTGCTGTTACAATTTACTGAGTCACAAGATGTTATCTGGGATAGCCAAGAAAAAGAGACTTTTGAGAAATCCATTAAAATATCACTATAAGACATTAGTCAAAACAATATAATGGGGGTCCAAGAGCATTATCACAAAAAGCTGAGACAGGTCTAGGGTCCAAGGATGCTATCAGGAAAGACAGACAGGGGTTTGTGGAGAATTCTATTCAAATGTTATATGATGAAACTTTTAGATGAAGTTCTTTACAAAATGCAATTACTTATGCCTTCCTGTGAGTCCTTCTCCTATCACTAACTTTAATTTTCCCGACTCTCAGAATCAAATAGCCTGGATCCAAAACTTACGCTTCCCTCTCAGCACTGATTCAAGTTAAATGCCAGGTACACTCATTATTGAGAATTAGCCAGAATTAAACTACAGGGATTTTCATCTTTTAAAAAAGGTTATTTTAATTTTATAGCTTTTTCTCTTTGCAGTTTTTGGAAATCTTACAGGAAATTTTGCCTGGCATGTAATTATGGCTTTACATGAAAAATGTGTTTTTTGTTAGTCTCTGTCTGTATATTGTTAAGATTTGATCATGTGTTGTTGAATCATGAAGGACTCGTTTTATGGGTTGTTAAATTCAGGGTGCAATATATTAATTTGGATGTTTCTATGGATTCAGATCATATAGGAACTTTTGCATATATAAGATTGTTTTGATTAAATTTCTTGATTTAAAGCATCATCCTGGACTTCCTGGTTAGAAAAGAATTTCTTAAGAAATATTTAGAAATGAATTGTGTAAGTCTCTAAAATGTTTAATAAATTTCAACTGTTAAAAGCTTTTCTAAGTTGTTTTAAATAATAAGAATTAACTAAAACTTTGGATTGTGCTGCCAATTCCTGAGTTTAAGTTAACTTCTGGGAAAAAACTAAGGGTTTAAGTTCTTAAATATATGTGTTTTGCCTCCTAACACATTGGCTTACAGGGGAGCATATCACTCATGAATACCCTTATCTGGGAAATGTTAGTAAAATAAACTTCTTATGCTTGAGATTTCTTAAAATCAAGCACTAAGAATTAAAAATTCCAATTCATTTAAGATGTTTAAGTCAATAAAAATAGTGAAATACATCTGCATGTAAAGAAACTAAGATTTGTGCAAAAATATAATTTAAGGTTTATGTGAATTGAAGCCTTGATTATTTTTCATCGACAAAAAGGAAAAATACATTCTTAAATTGTGGCTAACATCTGATAACTCACTGCAAATTGTTTAAAAGCTGTATCTATCAAGGTTTTGATAAAATCAAGGATACAAACTAAGTTATATCAGTACTATATACATTTTGCCACTGTATAGCATTAACTTCACAAATCTAAATTCTGAATTAACAGTTTTTTTAAGAGAAATATGGAAAATCTTAGAGAACTCCTAAGAAATGCCATATAAAGAAATAATTCTCCCTTGGTTGAAGGAGAAATATTAAACAAATTGGACTAATTTAGTGTAATGCACTCTTATGGGAAGCATTGTCAAAAGGTAGGTTAATAATTAGCCTAATTAATATATGTTCATATGGAATTAAAATAATTAATGTGTAAGCTATATAGAGTTCTTAAGAGTCTAATATGTTCTGGCAAAATTCCTGTAATTTTTGGTATAATTATAAAATGTTGGCTGTCACAAAATAAAAGTTTCAAAATATGCCGTAATTGATATTTGATAAACATAAAAAAATCATTTGGAGCAGAAGTTATAGAATTTTTTAAAAAAGCCCTAAATTGCTAAATAATTTCTTAAAGAGGTAAAGTAGCAAGGTAAAGTTTCCAACAATTGGAACTTCCTTATGGGTCAAAACAAGGCAGAATGCTTATTTTCAGACACCCAGATACCAATGAGTGCTGTAGGAGGGGCTATAGCTCAGTCTTATGAAGATAGGGGGAGAGGGTTCATGGCCTCATCCATCACTACCACCAGTGAGAAACTCCCTAAGTATGCTCAGTAGATTTTAATGAGATATGTGGGAAGAAGGAAAAAAAATTCCCCCATGCAAGTTATCTGTGAGGGCTCTTTGCCTTTCTTCTGTTTTATTTTTATTTCATTGATGGGGAATCAGCCTGCTGTACCAGCTGAAATTTGACCCTAAGACACCAAGAAGGAAGAGGATGGCAGTTTTTTGTAGCACTGCTTGGTCTTAATGTGCAGATGGTGCTTGTTCTGTAGTGCAATTTAAATTTTCAGAATTAATGCATCTTTGCAAAATTAAATAAAAAACAAGGCAAAAATGCATCTATTTCCTAAAAAAAGCCTCTTGCAACTTTACCTTTTATAAATTGAAGTAACTGAGTTTTATGGTAGAAACAATAAAGCTGTTATTAACAAATAATTGAACTCCACCAATAGGAACTATTATACCCTCTAATACTTCTGGTAATATTTCTCATGCTATCATTAAACTGAGCTGGATAAGTAGTTATAAACTTATGAGAAAACAGAATTTAAAGAGAACAAAAATTAATGGTGTTGAATACAGCTTAAAACAAGAAATAAACTTTAGGTCTTGAGAAGAACATCTAAACCCAATGTCCCAGACTTTTACTCTGCAAACTGTAACCCTAACACAAGGCATTTTATATAAGCACAGGGAAGGTAAGTCATTTAGCCAACTCATAGAAGTTGAATACAAAACAATATAAGGGAGAGAAAAAACTGTAATGATGGAATAAACAACTGAAATTCAGAAGAAAATTTGAACGCAACAAAATTGAGTAAACTACCTGATGAAGATTTTAATGATGCTCACTGAAATCTGGAGAAAATTGAGGAACAAATGATAACTATTGTAAAGATAGAGAAAATATGGGACAGTTAAAAACAAAATTCATGAAGTTAAATAATAGAATAGTTGAAATAAAAAGAAATAGAGGGGCACAACAGTAGGCTAGAAGAAGACAAATCAAATCAGTAAGCTAAAATATAGGGCAGTGGAATGATCAAGCGGAACAGCAAAGCATAAAAATAATTAAAATCAACAAAGACAACATATGATAGTTAAGGGAGAAAATCAAGAGGAAATGCATTTGCGTCAGAGGTGTCATGGAATGAGAAAAGTTAGAGAAAGGAACTAAAACCTCATTTGAAGATAAACATTTCCCTAACCTGTGGGAAAAACAGACATCCAGATTTAGGATGCTCAAAGATCTCCAGAAAAAAAGAAACTCAATAGACATACAGCAATATACATTATCATTAAATGAGAAAAAATGAAATGTAAAGCATTTTATATGCACTCAGAGAGAAACTAATTACATACAAGAGAGCCCACATAAGACTGCTGGTGATATCTCAGCAGAAACATTACAGATCAGAAGACATGATTTCTTCAAAGCACTGAAAGAAAATGAATTCCAAACCAAAGCAATCTACCCTGTTAGATTATCACTTAGAATTGGAGGAGTGATAGAGATCTTTATAGATAAAGAAAAGTAGAATGATTAAATTACATCTGAATCATATTTATGAGAACTGCTGAAGCAATTTCTATAAATATAAATAAACCCCAATTAAAAGCAGCAATGAATCAACATATAAATTATGGAATGTAAGAAAGTAAAAATATGGAATGTTTCAATGAACTTGATTAATTCTTACTTTCAAATTGACAGAGGTTATAAGTATAGAAACTTATATGCAAATCCCAGGATAAATTAAAAACATAAATACGTAGAAAAATCAAGGAAGAAAATAAAAAAAGTAAAATACAAATGCTTTCAAAATGCTTGTTAAAAATATAAGAGAAGAAAAATGTATGCAGCAAAAACACCCTGAAAACAAATAACAAGCTTGCAATAGTTACATATCAGCAATCACTCTAAATGTTTTAATTCACTGTTATAAGGCATAAAATGTCAAAATGATTTCTAAAAAACATAACAAAGCTTTCTGCTTCACAGAGGAAATTAATCTAAGACAAAACAGATTCTAAAGACCAACAGATTCTAATTCAAAGGTTGGAAGACAAGCCTACAATCGAATTGTAACCAAAAAAAGAAGCAATGTCATACTTAGATCAAATAAAATTTCAACCATAGAAAGTATCAAAAATGAAAATTATACAATAATTAAGGGATCAATTTAGCAGAAGGTATAACACTTATGAAGCTTATGTACCAAAATGAGGCAGCATCAAGATACATCAAGTAATTAATAGGATTAAAGAGAAACATAGACAGAAATACAATAGTAAGAGATTTAAACATCCCACTTAACAACAATTGACAGATCACCAGTCAGAAAATTAACAGGTCATAAACAAAAATTAGAACCAATGGATTTATTGAACACTCAACACATCAATGGCAGAAACTACATTGCTCTCAAGTTATGGAACATTATCAAGGACAGACAACATAGTCAGGAAAAATGTGTCAATACATTGATGAAGATATAAATCATTGCAAGTATCTTCTCTGGTCAGTGATCAAAATTGGAAAGTAAAAGCTTCCAAAATATGTGGAAGCTAAAACAACATACTTTCTAATGACTATGGGTAAAAGAGGAAATCCAATGAAAATAGAAACTAGTTGGTAACAAATTTGACTAAAGACAATATTTATAAGAACTTATGGAATTCAGCAAAAGAAATATTGACTCATAAGTTGAAAGCAAGTCAGGCCTATTTCAAGCAAGCAGAAAAATCTCAGATAGACAATCTAACCCCACACCTAAAGCAACTAGAAAAGGAAAAATTGAATCCATAAGTGATTAAAAGGCAGGACATTTTAAAATAAAGCAAAAAGAATCAAAAAGTCAATTCAGATCAATTAAATTGAAAGTAGTTTCATGGAAACAAAATTAAAACACCTTTGCAATTCTCATGAAGAGAAAAGAGAAAAAAACTCATAACTAAATTCAGAAATGAAAGAATTTACAATACGTACTGCAGAAATACAAAGCATCATAAAAGACTACTATGAATAGTTATATTCCAATAAATTGGACAACCTAGAAGACATGGGCATGCAGAAAAAGCATTTGACATGATTCAGAATTTATGATAATTTATGATAAAATATTTACATAAATAGGAGCATATCTCAATATAATAAAGGAAATATGTGTTAAATCCACTGTCAACTTCATACTCAATGGTGAAAAACTCAGTGAGTCCTCTAAGATAAGGAAAAAGGCAAGAGTGTTTATTCTCATCACTGCTCTTGAACATTGTTTTGGAGGCCATAACAAAAACAGTTAGGGAAAAATGAGAAATAAAAGAAATCCAATTGGAAAAGAAGATAAATTATCACTATTTGTAGTTGACATAATATATGTAGAAAATACTAAAGACTTCACCAAAAACTTTAAAAAAGATGAAATGCTGCCATTTGCAACACATAAATGGAATTAGAGCGTATTACAAAAAGTTAAAAAGTCAGAAAAAAAGACAAGTATTAGATGATCTCACTCCATGTGTAATACAAGAAATAAAGTAAACAGATAAAGTAAAAATTAACTCATAGACATTGAAAAATAGAACTAAGGTTACCAAAAGACTAGTAGATGGAAGCTGGTAGCAATTGATAGCAAAAGTTCAATGAATAGTGACGGAGGTATAATAGCAATCTGTGGTGGCTTCAGTGTGTTATCATGTATTTGATAAATAGTAAATAATAGTATCTAAACTTACACTCTTATAAGTCAATGCTACTGCAATAAAAAAATCAATACAGAAATTAAATAGTATCAAAATATATAAAATAAAATAAATTAATAACTTTAGTGCAATTTCAGCATAATTTTTAAGGGAAGTGTGAGGTAGTAAGGAGGGAATAAAATAATGATTCCATATGTCATTTGGAAGAATAACTATGCACTAATTATTTTGTACTGTGAGATCATGTTAATTTTTGGGTTCCAAAGCATGAGAGGAGCTAGTAAATGACAAATGTCAAAGAAAAGTTTAGTAATAAAAATTAGATTATACATATTAAGGGCATTAATAATTTTCCTTGTTGACATGAATAAAAATACCTGCCATCTTACAGAGGTAATAAAAATCAACTCGTTATGTTGAAGATTCAAACACAAATTATGAAATAATTATTGCAAGGAAATACTAAAGATTGCACATAGAATTTATGTATTATGAAAACTTTCATAATAAGATAAGACTTCAGGAATTATAAAGGGATGCATATTGGTGTGTCTGTGTTTGTGCACTTGTGTGTATGTATATTGCAGTATTTTCTCCTGAGAAAATCTTACTCCTCAGACATCTCTTTTGTCTGTGAGCTCTTATACACCTGGGCCTCCTGGTTGATTTATGAATTTTTCACCAAAGAACAAATGGAGTGGTGAATTGAACAAGTTCTGGTGTGAAAAAATCCTATCTTCAGTTATTATTCACCATACCAAGCAGCACTACAGTTTTTGGTTTCATCTTCATATCTCAGAAGACTATCAGCCACAACTCCTAGGGGAATGATAAAGGAAGGAGAAGATAATAAGAACATGCATATTTCTAACAACCATTTACCCTAGCAGCACTATTTTTCCTGCTGCTCTGTTGTCCCTTTATTATCAGTGTGTAAATAAATGTAGACCAAACAATTAAGAACAAACAGAAGCTATTTATTCAAAACTTGCTATAAGGCAAGCCAACCATCATCAGTTGATTTAGGTAGACAAAATTATTTGGGGGCTTTCCAATTCAAGATGGCACTATAAGAGGACCTTTGAGTTACCGTCGCTAAGAAACAAACTGAATCTATTGTTATATATGAAACTCTCTCTGAAAAGAATCTACAGACTTATGCATCTGACTATTGAGAAAAAGTCAACATCAAAGAAGAGGCAGCTCAGAGAGGGATCTGCAAGTCAGGACCTCTGACTTGTTGAAGAAGCAGGTCAACATAGATGAGACTGTGTAGGCCCCATACCAATATCCAGCTTAAGGAGTGGTAACTGAGAGCACCTCTGCTCTGAGTGGCAGAGAGGTAAATGGAGCTGGCCCAGAGACCACAGGTGCATTTGTACCTTTCTCCCCAACTGAGGAGAGATTGTACTTTCTGTGCCCTGAAATATAAAAACTATTGAATCCAATTTTTAGTTTCCCTCTTAAACAAAAGTAATAACAAAATCATCTCTGATTTTTTGCATAATAGTAATATTAAATTTAATGGAAGGAGGGTATAAATTAAATATTACTTTTTCTGAACCCAGATTATTCTAACACATGAGATATTATATACCGGGGAAAATTGCTTTTATTTTGAACCACAAAATATGAAAATTTCAATATAGTGTCTCCTACTTGCACTCTGCAGACTTTGGGCAATTTAATTCAATTATGAGTCTTGGTTTCCTAATTTCTGAATGCAGTTAACATTCCATCCTAGATAGTGCTATTATGAAATTAGATAATACATTTTAAATACATTTCCAGGTATTGTACAGTTCCTTCTACTTGGAACTTGGTCATTATGTATACTGTTAAGCCCTTGATAAAAGGGTATGCCGGATATATATATATATATATATATATATAGAGAGAGAGAGAGAGAGAGAGAGAGAGAGAGAGAGAGAAGAGAAAGAGAGAGGGGAGAGAGACAGAGACAGAGAGACAGAACCTTGGTCTTTAAATAATAATTTTATTATTCTTTATTTTATTTATAAAGCCATGCTCATTTTGAGATATTGAAATTGCTTTTCTGGCTATAGGTATTTACACACTGCTCCTGACACCAGAGGTCTAGTGTACTTTACCAACACATTGTTTCCTCTCACCAATCCTCCCACATTCTACCCCCTGGGAAGCCATTATCTTGTATTCTATGTATTTTGCTGGGGTGTATCTGTTTGTTTCACTTTATTATATTCCACGTATGAGTGAAACCATCCATTTTTCTTTCTGACATTTTGCTTAATGTGATCCAGTCCATTTTCAGCTAGATTGTTGCAAAGGTCACAATTTCATCTATTTTAGTAGCTACATAAAATTCAATTGAATGTATATACCACAGCTTCTTTATCCAGTCATTTGTTAAGGAGATTTAGGTTGTTTCTATATCTTATCTATTGGGATCTGTGCTGCTATGATAATAGAAGTGCAAATATTTTTTTTTTCTTATTAGAGATTTTCTATACTCTGGGTATATGCCTAGGATTGATATTGATCAAATGGTAGTTACATCTTTTTTTATGAACTCCATACTATTTCCAGAGAGGTTGCAGTAATTTACATTCCCACCAATAGTGTAGGATGGTTGCTTTTCTCCACACCCCTGCAAGCACAATACATTTATTTTTTTGATACAGGCCATTCTCACTGGTATGAGGTAGTATCTCATTGTGTTTTTTATTTGCATTTCTCTGTTGAAAGATGTTTAACATTTTTGCTTATGATATGGTCCTCTGTGTGTCTTCTTTTGATAGGTGTCTGTTCAGTTCTGTCCATTTTTCAAATGAGTTGTATATATAATTCTTTTGCTGAGGTACATGAGTTCTATATATTTTGGAGATTAAACTTCTACCTGATGAATGTAGTATGAATATCTTTTCAAATTCAGTGGGTTGCCTTTTGTTTTAGTGGTGGTTTCTTCCATGGTATAGTGATTTTGGTTTGATATAGTTTAAATTATTTAATTTTGCTTAGGTTGCTTTGGCTACAGCTGTTTCTTCAACAAAGACCTTTTTGTGGTTGATGTCTTAGAAGGCTTCTCCATATTTTCTTCTAAGTATTCCTTGGTTTCAGGTCTTACATCCTGGCCTTAGGTTCATTTTGAGTTAACTTTTGTGTATGGTGCTGATGAATGAATAACCAGTATCTTTTCTCTTGTGGATGTTTGTCCAGTTCTTTCCACACCTTTTGTTGAATAGACTTTCCTTCTTCTTCCATTGTACATTTTTTGCTCCTTTGTCAAAAACTGTTCACAAAGGTGTGGCTTTATTTCTGCACCCTCAATTTTATTCTATTTGTGTGTCTGTATTTGCTCCACTACCATACTGTTTTAATGATGAGCACTTTGAAGTATAGTTTGAAGTCAGGATCTTTGATTTCTACACTCTTCCTTTTATTTTCCCTCAGGATCGATTTGACTATTTCAGGCCTTGTTTCTCTTCTTCAAAAGGTCTGCCTCAGTGACCTTGTCTTCAATTACTGAGATTTGTTCCTCTGCAAGACTGAGTATATTTACAGAGCTTTCCATTTTCATCTTCTAATCCTGACTGTGTTTTATATCTAGAATTTCTGCTAGGACTTCCTTCATGGCCTCAATCTCCTTTTGATTATTGTTTTTGATCTGTCATTTATTTTTGAGGTTTTCCAATTGCTTTTGGCTAGTTATGTGTGCTTCTTGCATTTCATCCAGCATTTTATAACCATTATTTGGGACACTTTTTCTATTAGGTTGTCTCATTCAATGTCAATGGATTTCTTTTCTGCGCATGCCCTGATATGTCCCTCTCTTTGGGCCATTTTTGTTTTCTTGGGCTACTTTGATTTTGGCATGTTTTCTTCTTTGCCTTAAATTTAGAATTGTGAGTTTCTTTTTACTTTAGAGCTTTGTTTTGTTTTTTCTGAATGATGATGTTCAGTCCTGGTATGACCAGTACCAGTCATTTAGATTCAGTGGGGGTGCCCTGTTTCTCAGTTTAACATTGTCTCTTCTGTTGGGCCACTAATGCTATTTTAGCGGTACCTGCTGGTTTCTGTGTTTTTGGTTGGCCATTATTCTCTTACAGGCCACAGATAAGAAGCTCTCCAATCCAAGGACCAAGTTTACAAGCAGCTTCTGTAAGCTCTCTCAAGCCCAAGACAACAGGCAGTTTCTAGTTGCTTGATCTGGATAATGAGTCTCACTACCCACTGTTCTTCAGCACATAGAAGTTCACAGACAGGTCTCTCGTGCTCTGATGAGTACAGAAACAAAAGATTGTTGTGATGATGGGGACAGTGCTCAACCTCTTTGCAGTTCCCCAGTCAAGGAGTAAATTCAGTCAGTCACTGTGAGCTTCATTGATAACTATCACTAATGATAAAATTTCATCTTTTAAGATTGTGAATGATTCCATTATGTATATATACAACTTTTCATTTATGCATTCATACGACCATGAGCAATTAGGTAGATTCCAATTCTTGACTATTGTGAATAATGATTCAATAAACATGGGAATTCATTTATATGTATGAATTAATGACTTTTGCATTTTGCAGTACCCAGAAGTGGGTTCATAGGATCATTATGGAGAGATTTATGTTCTCAATTATTTGAGGAGTCTTCATATTATTATCCAGAAAGGTTGTACCAATTTACACTCCCACCAACACTGTAAAATAATTCTTTTCTCTGCATCCTCACCAACATGTTGTTTCCAATCATTTGAATAATAGACTTTCTCACAGGTGTGAGGTCATATATCATTGATGTTTTGATTTGCATTTTCCTAATATAGGGGATGATTTTTTTTTTAATTTCCTACTGAGTACCTGTATGTTTTCTTTGGAGAAATGTATATCCAATTATTCTATCCATTTTTTTGAGTTGTTTTTCTGTTGCTGAGTTCTCTGAGTTCTTTGTATATTTTGGATATTGGCCCTTGTCAGATACATGAAGTACAAATATCTTGTCTCATGCAATAAGATATCTTTAGTGTTAGTGATAGCTTCACTTCACAGAAATTTTTCAGTTTCCTGTAGTCCCATTTATTTTTTGATTCCTTTGCCATTGTTGTTGAATCCTCCAGACTCTCTAAGACTAATAAAATGCATTATGTATTTTTTTCTAAATAATTTAGTTTCTCATCTTACATTCAAGTTCTTAATCTATTTTGAATTATCTCTTGTGTGATCTGTCAGAAAAAGTTCTCAATTTATTCATTTGCATATGACTCTCCAGTTTTCCCAACAACACTGTTGAAAGAAATTTCTTTTCCATTTTATGCTGTTGAGTTCTTGCCATGAATAAACTGACCAAATATCTGTGAGTCTATTTTTGGTGATTCAATTCTATTTCACCTGTGCATCTGTTTTTAGTATAGTATCACAATATTTTCTATCACTATTTTCTTGTAGTATAGCTTAAGATGTGGAAGTGTGATACCTTTATTTTTGTTCTTTTTCTCTCATGATTGCTTTGACTATTCAGGTATTTTGTGATTCCATAAAAATTGTATTGCATTCTATTTCCGTCATACAAGCCAGTGGCATTTTGATAGGGATTGCATTAAACCTATATACTAATTTCATGACATGACCATTTATGAATGTTCATTCTTCCCAACAATGAGCATGAAATATCTCTTCATTTCTTTGTATTTCACTCTATTTCTTTTAAAAAAGTATTACAACTTTTATTTCAGAGATCTTTCACCTTTTTAGCGTACATTCCAATATATTTTCATTTGTATTGTAAACAGGGTAGTTTTTAATGAGTTATCTTATATTGCATTATTTTCTTATATAAATGCAAAAGATCTTTGCATGTTAATTTTTCAACCTGTTTACTTATAATCATTGATTAATTCTATTAAATTATAATGAAGTTATTTAAATTTTCTACATATTTTATCCTGTCTTCTGAAAATAGTGATTTTTACTTTACCAACTAATATTTGATTTTTTTTTTAAATTTTTTTCCTACTTGTTCTACCTAGGACCTCTGTTGTGATATTAAATAGCAGTGGCAAAAGACTTTAATGTAGTCTCATGTCTGATCATTGAGCAAAATATTTCATTATTTCAGCATTAAATATGATATTGGCTGTGGTTTTATGATAAATGGTTTTTATTATGTCAAATTATATTCCTTCTATCCCAGTTTAATGAAGGATTTCACTGAATCTTGTCAAATGTTTTATCTATATTTATTGCTATGATCGTATGATTTTACCATCCTCATTTTGATACGGTTTGCTACATGAATAGATTTGTATATGTTGTACCATCCTCACATTCCCAGTATAAACAAAACTTGGTCATGATGGATGATAAATTTGGTGTATTGCTGCATTTGTTTTAATGATATTTTATGAGGACTTATGCATCTTTATTTGTTAGTGATATTGGTTTGTGATATTCTTTCTTGGTGACAATTTTGTCTGCTTTTAGTATCACTGTAATAACCTTATAGAAACTATTTGGAAGCATTCCGTATTCATTTATTTTTGTAAGAGTTTGAGAAGAATTTGTAATAATTATTTTCTGAAAGAAAATCTCACTAGTAAAGTCATTTAGTCGTGGTCTTTTACTTTTTTGGTAGACTTGATTATTTTTTAAGTTCTTGTGATAGATCTGCTCAGATTTTCTCGTTTTTTTTTCCTGATTCTTGACAGGCTGTATTTTTTTATCTAAAAAAACCCTCTAGGTTGTCCTACTTATTGTCATATCATTCTTCAAATAGTTTCATGATGCTTTGTATTTCTTTGGTATCCATTCTTCTTTGTAATTTCTCTATTTTTATTTCTGATTCTAGCTATTAGAGATTTTTTCTTGTTTTTCATAATGAGCTTAGTGAAAGTTTTGTCAATTTTGCTGCTTTTCAAAAACCATGCTTCTGTTTTCATTTATCTTCTGAATTGTCATTTTGACTTCTATTCCATTTCTTTCTATTCAAATATTTATTATTTACTTTGATCTACTGACATTTGGTTTCAATTGTTCTCCCTTTTTTGTTGCTTTAGAAATAAAGTAACAGTATTTGCGATTTTACTTGTTTCTTGAGGTAGGCCTGAATTTTTATAATCTTACCACTGCATCCAGTAAGTTCTGGTAGCTCATGTCTTCATTTTAATTTATCTGCTAGTACTTTTTTATTTCTTCTTGATTTCCCTTTGTACTGAATGTTCATTAAGAAGCATGCTATTTAGCCTCTGCATATTTTGGAATTTTCCAAGTTTTTTTGGTTGATTTCTAGTTTTATGCCACTGTGATCAAGGAAGATGCTTTGTATGATTTTTGTCTTTGCAAATTTATTGAAACTTGTTTTGTTTCTGAACGCATGGTCTAGACACTGTTTCATGATCACCTGAGAAAAATGTGAATTCTGACTTTGTTGGGTGATTTTTTGACAAATATCTATTAAACCATACTGTTCTAATTTGGAATTTAAAAACATATTTTCTATGTTAATTTTCTGCCTGAGAATCTCCCCATTGTTGAAAGTGGACTGTTGAAGTCTCCTACAATTATTCTACCAATATGGAAGTCTGTTTTTAGTTGTCAATAAATGCTTCATGTATTTTCATTCTCCTTCATTTGGTACCTATATATTAATTGCAGTTATATCCTCTTGCTGATTGCACTTCTTAATCGTTATCCAATATCCCCCATCTTTGTTATCTCCTTTAATTGGAAGTCTATTTTATCTAAGTATGGCTATCATTGCTGTCTTTTAGGTTACTATTAGACTCTGTCATTGTCCTCCAATCATTCACTGTGAGCTTATGTTTCTTTTGAATGTAGATGAATATTCTGCATGCAGCAGAAAGTTATGTTATGTTTATTTTTAATTAATTGATTCAGTTGCTCTATGACTTTTTATTGGTTAGTTCAACCCATTAATATTTAGTTTTTTATATGTAATTTTTTTAAAGGAAAGCTATAGGCAAGAATAAAGGTTAGTAGGCAGGCAGGCAAGAAGAGAGGAGGAAAAATAATTATTATTTATTTTATTTAGTTGTTTTTTTGCTGTTTTCCCTGGTCTCAGGATGTAAACCTAGATCCTTGGGATGTATGTGAGTTGTGCCCAAAAATTACTCCAAAAGTTGTGCCTTGATATGTGATTGTTTATTGCCATTTTGATAACTGTCTTTTGAGTGTGGTTGCTGACAGTATCTTTGTGCTTCTCTTCCTTTTCTTAGGTGTTTGGAGAAGTTTATGTTGTGTTTGGTTTTCCTTGTCATTTTCTTCTTTTTCATGGATTTGTTTTGAGTTTAACCTGGGCTTTACACAAAAGTTTCTGTGTTTATAACTTGTTTTACTTTGAAAATAAATCAGTTTTCAATTCATTTTAACAGTCCATATTTTTACTCTTTTTCTCCCAACACTTTATGCAGTTGATATCTTGCTGCTTCTATGTGGAGTTACTTTGCATTTAACAGAACTTACTTTAGGATTTTTTAAGGAGTTTTTATTATGATAAATTTCTTTAACTTTTGTTTATCTGGGTAGTTCTGTATCCTTCCCTTATTTCTAAGTGATAATCTAGTATATCTTTGGTTGAAGTTCTTTTGTGTCAGAACTTTGAATACATCATGTCTTTCTTTTCTGGCCTGTAAATTATCTGCTGAGAAATCCTCCAATTATCTTATGGGGGCTCCTATGTAACTTATTTTTCTCTAGTTTACTTTAAGTTTCTCTCTATATCTTGCATTACTGTCATTTAATGACAATGTGATTTAGTGTACATCTATTGGGTTTCTTTTGTTTGAAACTGTTTAAACTTCCTGTCTTGGACATTTCTTTCCTTCCTCAGTTTAGGAAAATTATCAGCTGTTATTTCTACAAATATAATTCTTTCCTTTTCCATCTCTCTTTCTCTTTTTTATTTTCTTTCTGGTCTACTTGGGTACATTCTGTTGCTCTATCATCTAGCTCACTGATTTGTTTAGGGTCTTCCTCCAGCCTGCTATGGAGTCCCTCTATTGGGTTATTTAGCTCAGCTATTGTGTTCTATAGCTTCATTGATTCTCTTTGGAACTATCTTATATTTTCTTTTTATTTGTTGTAGTTAATTCTTTTTACTTTGTTGTTCTATTTTTTTCTAATTTCTGATTATCAATAAAGCTGTTGCTTTAAAGTCTTAATCATGCAGTGTACTTCTGATGCATGAATATTTTCCTCTGAGTTTTTTGTCTATCATTTCACTTATATTTCTCTGTCCCATTAGTCTCTTTGGCATTCTGAAGACTTTGTGTTAAGATTTTTCAGTTGTGCATTGTATGTCTGGGTGTTGATCAGGAATGCTGAACTTCATTTAAATTTGTGATATCAGCAATTGTTATGAATATTGAAGCTTTAGAGCCTACCTTGCTTTAAAACCTGAGAGTCAAGCTTATAGAGTTTAAGTTGGAGTAAGAAATAAAGAGCTTTGCACAGAGTCAAGGGTATGGATCAAAAGGCACAAGAAAGAAGACACAAGAGGTTGGGGCCTATTCTGGATGCAGGCCACTGTCACAACAGAAGCCACAGGATAAAGAAAGCCTGGGACATCTCATTGTTCAGCACAATCTCCTGTGAAATTTTCTCAATCCTCCAGAGTAACGGTTGTCTCTTCATGGGCAACTAAACAAGCCTCATGTCTTGAATGTGTCAACCCTAGGGAGTACCAAGCAGATAGCAAGGTAGTTATCAGTAACTTCAGGTAGGCAGTATCTGCTGCTGAAATTATCTTTCCTAAGAAAGCTATAGAGCAGAATTTACCTTGCCAGGAAACATTCAACTATGCATCTACATCAGTGCTGCAGAATTGGCTGTCTGTTTCAGCAGCCCATGAAAAGGCAACCTGAGTACCAACATTTTAGTACAAACTTGTTAACAGCAAAGAGGGCAGTCATTTCCCCCTGTCTCCAAACAAGGTAGTGAGAAGCTGATACAGACTTCTACTGTTTATGAAGTTACATGTCTTTTCTCTTTCAGGAGATACTGGTTCCCATTCCTTTTTTCTAAATGTCATAGATGTTAATTGGGTTTATTTTGGTTGTGTCTCTGGTGAGGACTTGAACTTGATAGCTTAACAGTTTGCCAACAATATACAATGGATCCAAAATAGAGTATATGTGAGTGAGAGGCATAAATAATATCGTTGTAATAAGGTATTGAAGGATAGAGCAGAAGGACCCTTAGTCTTGTTACAGTTGTCTTGGTTCTGAACAAAACTGTCATACTTATTTGTAGGACTATCTGTCACGGATGATATAGGGCAAGAAGTCAAGGAAAAGACACCAGTATTCACTGGGAAATAAATAACAATTATGGAAATTAGGAAGCAGGAATTGAGACATAAGTTTAGTCAGCTAAACTTGGTGGAATTAGTAGATATTAAGGAGATTACTAGCTATAGAAAGAAACTTGGAATAGAAATTTAGTTTCCCTGTGATTGAGGTAATATAACATACTGATGAGAAAAGAACTTTTGACATGCTACCAAGTCTTGTTCAAAAAATTACATAATTCTGTTTTAATTTAAATTTAAAAACTGAAATTTGTCTTCCATTTATAAGTTCCCTAAAAACTCAACTAATAGGAATTATGTAGTTCTGTGGGATACAGTTTGAAAATCATCTTAAAATATGGTCATAAAATAACTTCAGTTTTTACAAGTGTCATATTTATAGCCTAATATATATTCTAAAATACTTTAAAAACAAGATTACTGATCATTGTGCACTAGTATCTATTCATCTGTAAGTTCATATATATCAGTGAAATTTAAAGTAGATGTGTCATCATTCAATAGTAATCAAATTGTTGGGCATTACTTTTAATATTATAATATATTAAATATTAAAAAAGAAGTGAATATTATCATGAGGTATATAGAGAATTTTAAGTACATGCACCCTTTCAAATGCATATAAATATGAATAGATACCTAATAATGCCAATCTATATATTATTTATAAATATTTGTTATGTTAACCTAATTTGTGCACTTTTTATAAATACAGATCATGTAGTAAAACCATAACATAAACAATGACTTTGCTTTCTACTAAAGATACCATTTTGATTATAGCTCAAGCAGTTTTACACATTTAACCAAAAAATGTGAACGTCTTAGAAAACAAATAACTTGAATGTTCATGGCAGAGTGCACTAGAGCTGCTTGTGGCCTTTCTCTCTGCACTGGAGAAGTGTGGTAAGACCTCTGTCCCCACAACCAACAAGAAGCTGCCTGCAATCTTGCTTGGAGAGTGTACTGAGACTGCCTGTGAACTCTCTACTTGTGCCTGGAGACCTATACTTAGCAAGAAACTCTTCCCTCATTGCCACCGAATGAGAGCTGTCTGTGAATTCTGTCTGTACCCTTGAGCACACTGAAGCTACTCGTGGTCTATCTTTGCCTGGTGAGGGATACTTCCTTATCCCAACACCTCTAATAAGAAACTATCATGACTTCTGTCCTTGTGTCCAGAGAGCACATAGGGTAGGGCTCAACTGTGCATAACCACCAACCATAGCCACTGCCTAAGAAATAAGTAAAAGACTAAGAGAAAATAAAACAACAATGCTAAATATGGTTCAGAGAGAAGTCTTGCCAAAATCCAAACACCCAAAAGAAAAATCCAAATTAAGCAAAAAAGGAAGTTGCAGTCTCCCCAGAGAAGAAATCTAATGCCAATGAATGGGTCATTCTAACAAATAAAGAATGCAAGTACTAGTTAAAAATCTGAGTGATCTGAAGGAGACAGAATTATATATGTAAGGGTAAATCAAAGTCCTCAGAAAAGTATCAGAGTACCAGATCAAAGGACTACTTCACTATAGAGATTGAGGCTACAAAAAAAATCAAAGCACACTATATATATATATATATATATATATATATATATAAAGTCAATGAATTAAAGACAAACATGAAATCTCCATAAATAACCTAAATCTGGCAGAGGAACAAATCCCTGAAATTGAAGACAAGAACAAAGAGGTGACACTCGTGGAAAGAGTAAAGAAACGAGATAGAGGAATAATGAATATATCTGTGAGAAATATTAAATAGTATCAGAGAAAAAATAAGTATAGTAGGTGTACCAGAAAAACTAGAGAGGAAGAAAGGAGCATGAAATTTATCTAAAGACATATAGAAGAGATTTTCACACACCTGTTATAAAAAATAACCATGGAGATCCAAGAATACAATAGAATACTCAACTCTTTAAAATAAAAAGACTTAATCCAAAACACATTATTAGTAAAATGCAGCACTGTAACAGGATATAAAATGAATATGCAAAATCTGAAACATTCATATATGCAAAGAAGTAGAGAAAAATTAATTAAGAAAGAAATCCCATTCACAACAGTATCAAAAATACCTAAGAATGTACTTAATAATGGAGATGAACAATCTCTTCAATAAAAAAACTTTAAGATTTCAACAAAAGAAATAGAAGAAACAAAGAGGTGGAAGAACATTCCAATCATAGATTAAAATAATTAATATAGTTCAAATGGCCATCCACTCAAAAGAACATATAAATTTAATTCAATATAGTACTGGAACAAAACGAGACACAAAGACAAGAGGAATGAAATCCAGAGCTCAGAAATAATGCCACAACTATACAGTTAATCTATGACAAAAGAGTCAAGAGCATGCAATGGAGGAAGGAAAGTCTATTCAACAAATGGTGCTGAGTAAATTAGACGGACACCTGCAAAAAATTGAAACCATATTACTCAATAGTTTCACATTCAAAAATCAAATCAAATTAGATCAAAGACATGTACTTACATCGTAGAATTTTGCTTAGTGGATTATGCAGTAAAAATGTTCAGTGACATCAACTTTAAGCCAGAAGGAGACAGACGTTGTATGATATCACTAATTGTGGTGTATAGAGGTAACAAGCAAATGAATGAAACAATTTTGAAAATAAAAAACTTTTAAAAAACGTATTAAATCAAGAAACAATAGCATTTCAATGGAAAAAAAGCAAATCAGTGTGTTCTGGAAGAGATGGGAGAGGGGGAAGGGGTTAACAGGGTAGAGAGGATTAGCTATATAGTGAAGGAAAAAAGGAAACAGTGGTAAGTTCACTGTATAATATACAGATATAAATTTGCTATCATGTATATCTTAAACCCAGGTTATAACTAAAATACAATATTCCTTCAGCAAAAAAATGAAAAAATGCTGGTGAATAACATGTTTTTAGGGAAGGAACACCTACATCAAATTTAACTCAAGGAAACTGATACAAATAGAACTACATCAAACTGAAAATCTCTGTACAACGAGAAAATGACCACTAGAAAGGAAACATATTCAATGAGAGAAAATATGCACATGATATACCTCAGACAAGAATTTAATCTCCAAAATATATTAAGATTACATACATCTCAACAACAAAAAAAGCAAAAAGCCCCCTTGAAAAAAGGACAGAATAACTGAATCAGACACCTTACTATAAAAGACACACAGATGACCTATAGACACATGAAAAAATGTTCTACATCACTCATCACCAGGTAAATATAAATAAAACTACAATGTAGTATCAACACAAAAGTGAGAATAGCATATATCAAAAAGACTAGAAATAATTATTGGAGAGGGTGTGGGAAAAAACCTTCTACATTGCTAGTGGTGATGTATAAATCAGTACAACCTCTTTGGAAAACAGTATGAAGAAGCCTCAAAAAAATAAAAATGGTTATACCATTTGTTGCAGTCATTCCACTTCTATACATATGTCTAAGGAATACAAAATAGCAATCAGCTTTTTAAAAAATCTGCACCTTCCATGTACCAGTACAATTCACAATAGTCAAAATGTGAAACAACCTAAATGCCTGTAACAGATGGCCTGGTAATAAAGTTGTGGCGTATATACTCAATTGAATTTTATGTAACTATTAAATATGGTGAAAGCTTTTCCTTTGCAAAAATCTTGATGGTACTAGAAGGGATCATGCTAAGCAAAATGTCCTAGACAATAAAATAAATATAGGATGTTTTCACTTAAATTTTGAATACATACAAACAAAGAAATGAATAGACAAATCTCAAAATTCACAGGATGCAAAACTAGTTACCAGAATGGTGAGACAAGGGAGGGAAAGAAGGAGCCATGAAGGTGATGGTGAGGAACACTAGAACTATTTTGATGGGTGTGGTGTGAAATACACACCACAGCACAGACGGAGATATAATTTCAATACCCTAAATTAAATACACAATGTAAATAAAAATATTTTTGAAAATTCTGATAAATCAACTGAGGAACACTTTGTGAGGGGGATCAAACCTTTATTAGTAGTTGAAATATTTTCTCTATTGAACGATAATGTTAGAAACACATTAAAATATCTGAAAATACTATTTTAATTGCACATACTTTCAAATGTTATCACATGATGTTCAAAGCATTTATTACCTTCACACATCAAAAGTTAATGCAAAGCATGTAGAATAATGAAATGGGAAGGAAATTAATTATTCAACTGAAAAAATGGTAAAAAACAAAAAGCAAAGGAAAGTGGTAAGTAGAAATTATGAATGAGCTGATATTTTCTTTTTATTTAATATTGGAGCAAAGAAATATTTATTTCAGAGTAGTTTTCTGTTTGATATTTCTGAATTTATTTCTTGAGCACAAAATTAAGCAAATAAAATTAGAATGACAGAATATTCAACATTAATGAGTTTCATTTACTAATTATCTTGGTTACATTCTGATTTCAGATTTGACATTCTCAGAATTTATTTTGTCCTCTATGTGGTTACAGTGATATGATAGAAAAAAATACTTTTTTGTTAAGTTTGCATGAAGACAGAAGATTTTACTAAAATTATCCTCAGTCAATATCTAGATGGCATTGGACTTGTCTCTGTTTACATTCACCTCAATATTGATCTCAGATTACTTTCAATCCTAACATTTTAATGATGCTAAATTTACACAGCCGGTGTACCATATTTATCCACAAATATTATTCTTTCATAAAATGGACCG
Organism: Solenodon paradoxus; assembly: GCA_004363575.1. Taxonomy (NCBI): domain Eukaryota; kingdom Metazoa; phylum Chordata; class Mammalia; order Eulipotyphla; family Solenodontidae; genus Solenodon; species Solenodon paradoxus. The sequence continues at coordinate 122,591 of RJWH01002767.1, read as the reverse complement.
TACTAGTTGATCTTCATCATACTGAAGGGGTTAGAATATGCCATCCCTAAATGTGCTGCTTTGGAATATTAATTATTTTGAACTGAAGGTGTTTGAGAAAAAAAAGGTGCAGGGAGGACCCTCTGACCTCTCCCTTCCTACTTAAACAGAGGACATACATTTTTTCCATCATACAGATGCTCTCCTTATAACAGAAATAGAATATTATTTTCACTAGAGAAAAGTCAATTCCACAATAAATCTGTACAAACAAACCTACCAAAATGACCCTTATCTTTCATTAGAATCCCCCATATAATTCCTAATAACTTCCCCTCAATTTGACATCCTTATTCTAAACTCCATTTTCCTTTTTTCATGTTGCAGATCTACAATTCATCAACATTTATTGAAATATTACAAATCTATCAGGCCTATCTGCTTCTTCAGTTCTTACTTTTCTCTACAGACTCCCAAGCCATGTCAGTATACTAAAATAATGCCCCTACACATACATATGTATACATATACATGTACATATATATACATATTATAGCCTGTTAACTTGTTTTTTGTTTAATTCTGTAGCCCAGCTACAGTACCTAAAAAGAAGAAAGCATGTTCCTTCCCTACAATTCTTTGTCTCAAAAGACATAAAAAATACTTATGTGTATCCCCTTAGCTGAGAATTTATGAACAAATTCAGAATAATTAAAACATGTTTTGCGAATGTTTAACAGAATTAGATCAAGAAAATTATAACAAGTATGAGTGCCAATTAATTATGCTATTCTGTTTTGAAAGTTTAATATCTTTAAAATTGAACTCATCTTTGTAACTAATGGCATCATAGGTACCACATACTTGTTGAGAAAATTCGAACAGTCTCTCTAAATGTAATAGAAATCCTTTGACAACTATAACAATCTGATAAATTCTGTGTTACATAAAAAAGTTTTCATAAAAATGACACTCATCTGTCATAAAATATGCATTCTATAAATATAGTATTGTCATTGTAGCTTTAGTCCCCTGAAAAAAAATTGCATTAGAGTTTGCGGCTTTTCTTGTGAGGAAAGTTTGCCAGATTCCAAATGTAAAGCAATCATACAACGTTGTGTTGGGTAAAACCTCCTTACATCATTTTAAAAGTGCTTATGCTTTCCACTTGAGCTTATTTTAGGCATTATTCTTTAAAAAATTAAATAATTGACCTCTAAGAAGGCAGTTTTAAAGAGTACATAATTCCAGGGGTAATTACTGTAATTAAAATTACTATTATATTTACTATCAAGATTGATTTAGGAGAATAATTAATAGCTAACAATGTGTGTAGGAAAGCTAATGTTTGACTTTTAAAGAGAATAGGGAATGACTTCAGATTGTAGTCTCGGTTATGAATATTTTGTTATTGATACGCTATAAAACACTAAATTTTGTTTGTATTGGTTCCTCTCTCTCTGTCATTCCTTCCTTACTAGTCTCCAAATGACCCTCTCCACAACCAACAACCGCACCCACACACACACAAGTTATTCAGTTACAATGCTGGAAGTATAAATTTAGATCATCCATTGAATTACCTCAAGAAGTTCTAATGATCTAGTCATTAAAGAAATACAATCACAAAACCATGCAATAAAATCAGCACTAGATTAAATTGAAATTGTTAATAATAATAAATGCAAACTCTATGTATCAGTGTTTAAAAGAGTGGTCTATAAATGTATTTACATTTGTTTTAATTTATAAGTGAGGCTATTCTAATTAAGCCTTTATAGGGGAAGAAAGCAAATATTCCTCTAATTTTAGATTGTCCATCTGGATCCTATAAAATTGATGAGAGACAGATCAACAAAAGAAGAAAAACATTTATTTATATGTGCATCGCTCATACACATGAGAGCATTCCATGATAAATGAATCAGTAGGGTAGATTTTGGTATTTTAGCATGTCTTAGACTAAACAAAAGGGAAAATGTTATTAGGTTTTAAGACAGAGTAGGCAAATTATGAGAAGTTATCAGGAAAAATATACTACACCTGGGTTATTTTGTGAGGTATGTTGTGTATATTTAAATGTAGTGCCCTCTTCATTGCTAAGAGTTAAGAGTCTTCCTGGTATGGGAGAGGAGCCATTCTTAAAAATTGATATGTCCTTTATAAATGAAACTTCTTTTACAGAAAGGAAAACTTAAGCCCTATAACCTTTCCTGAGTGTGTTGAATTTCAATGACCTTTGGCTTGAAATAATTCATATGCAAAATAAGTGTATTTTGGGATGGAATATTCTGGTAATGTTCACCCTGTATTTGCATTAAACTCAGTTTACACCATAAATAATTATATCGGATAAATGGTACCCATTATATAAGTGGGAAATTGCAATCACATGCAATGCTTTTCTGATAATTGTTTAGTTTAGAAACTAATTTCTGTAAAACGTATGTTTATATTTTAGGAAAATTCCCTGACCCTTCTAAGATTCTTCTGAAGCAGGACAACCAGATAAATAAAAATTAGACAAGATTGTTAAAGGAGCTAAAACAGAATACCTCACATCTCTCACAACTGATCTTTTGTACATGCCCCACTCTGACACAAAGCCAACGAACATAGAAGGCAACTCACAGGCAAGAGAAGCTCCTATTCCTCTAACACTTTAGCCCTTCCCATAATTAAATAAGTCACCTGCTATTTCCTGAGCATCCACGTTCTCCTAATCAATAAGAGGTTTTGTTTATCCTGTTTTCTAGAACAATGTAGTTTGGAGCGGTCTTAATCCAAAAGATGGTTACTCAGACAAAAAGATGGAAAGAATATTCCATAAGTATGGTTGGGAAGAATTGGCAATGTTTAAACAGCTATCTTATCTACTGCAATATGCAAGCTTAATGCAATCTCCATCAAATTTCCACTGGCATTTTTCAAAATAATTGAACAAAGATTTTAGAATTCACATGAAATCACAAAAAAACTCTCAAATAGCCATAACAATCATGAAAAAAGAGAAAAGTTGAATCACATTCCCAGATCTTGAACTTTTCTTCAGTGATAGTGATGAAAACTGTATGGCACTGGAACAAAACATAGTAGGAGGTGGGAGCCAAAAGTGGCAGGGTCCAATGGACAACAGTGGAAGATTTTTGGTAATTTGCTGATGGGTAGAGTGCGTTGTCTTTGATGAATGATGAGTCTGTATATATAGGCTTATACTATTCTGTAAATCTAAGTTACCTCTATAAGATATTGAATTGAAAAAATAAAGAATACAGCAGTCTTTCTGCCATCAGCTCTGACCAACAAAGAAAATTAAAAACTGAGACCCCAATAATGCCAGTGTCTTTAGCACCTGATCATCCTTTCTTTAGTGATTAATGTGCCCTCTAGATTCTCTTTGGAGCATAAGCAACTCATGGAGTTTATTGATAAGCTACAATATGTCTATTATGCATGTCAACTTTTCTGAAACTCTGAAATCTTCCTCAATATTCTTCCAACGCAATTTTCACATTTACATCTCATTTTTACTATGAACTATAACAGAATGCTTCAAGTCTCTCAGAATTGGTCTCATATATATGCCCCACTCTCAATAAAGAAGCCAAGAATACCAGAGGACACTGCCAAGGCAAAAAAAAAGCTCCTATTCTCTAACCCTTTAGCCCTTCCCTTAACCAAAGAAACTATCACTATCTGCCTGAGCCTCCACCCTTCTCTTAATATAGAAAGGGTCTTTTGTCCCTATTCCCTTCTCTCCCTTCCAATATCCCATGTCTACTTTCTCTGCCTTGGCTCAGGATATACATATTTGGTCTCCTCTAGATACTGCTGAATTTGCCGCCATGTAAATTCTCCAGAGTATGTTATTAAATTTGAGTTTTTCTCTTACTAATCACACCTTTAGTTAATTTGTAGTTGGTCCAACCTGTGAAGAACCTCAGAAAAATGGGGCAAATTTACATTTGCTTCTCAGATTACTCAGAGTAAAGATCAAATTTGATGATATCTACATGGAAAATTTACATTATTGTAAATTCTAAGGTAAATAACACAGACCAAAGACATATTCTGAGGGAGAAATGAGAAATGAGCAAGTGACCTAGAGCATCATGGAGAGAGGAGGACTTGTTCACATGAGGGCTAACTTCATATGTCAAAAACTTACCTCTAGATGCTTGTCCTACTTTAATATAAATTTCTCTGATTAAAAAATACTTTTGTGGTTTCATATGTAAATATCTATGGCAAGGTTTATATATTTTCTCGCAACTTATAGTGTCTCCATTACCTGTAGCTTCACAAATCAAAGTAATATACATGGTAAAACATCTGCTCTGACCATCTTGAGAAAGGACTATCTGGACATTTTGGAGGGGACCGATTTTACAATATGTTTATTAGACATTTCACTAACATAAAGGATGTGTAGCACACATTTTTAAAAAATAAAAATGTACAATATTCTTTATTACAAATCCCATATACATCATTGATTTTTACAGAATGTCAGGGTTTTGGCATATAAAATTTTCTGAAATTTCCAACAGAAACATAACTGATCAAAATGTAATTGGAATGAAGATGATATAAATATTGAAAACTGTGCATACTTTATTTAAATTCCTGTAGCTATCTATCAACGACACGTACATCAGAGTAGCCAAATTTGGGTTACAAAATCACTACAAAAAGTAACAAAGAGAATAGAATCATGATAAATTTTGGTACTTCTGTAAAGTGACAAAAGACAATACAACTCCTGACCAAAATGAATTAGCATGATGAAAAATACCTTTATAGTGACCAAATTAATGAGCTACAATGTATCTTAGATTCATCAAAATATAAAATATCCATATGTAAGGTACAACAAAAGCCTCACTAGCTTAAAAGAAACAACTAGATATTTTTGAAAAATAATCCCTATGGAGACTGTAGACAAGAGTCAAGGCAAGTGAGGGATACATCAACATAGTTAAATTTGAATCAAAACCAAAAAGAAAAATGTCTTACCACATTTATTGAGAAACACTACAAAGATCTGGGCAGCAACTTCCATAGAAGACATTTTTAGGCAAAAATGCTTTGATTTCATCTTTTAATTCTAACCCCTCTTTCTTATTTACCTAAATCTTGCAGAGATAAGATCCAGCTAGCATAAGACTGAGGATATTATTGCATTCTAGACCTGTAATTCTGATTTTATAAAGTTGAAAACCTCCTTTTCTTTTTCCCCTGGATATGTATCACATATCATATGTATTATATTTTATATATATTATGTATATAGTGCATATATGCATACATTGTATATATGTATACTATATATATATGTATTCTTCTGGTTATATATTTTCTTTCTTAAAAATTCATTTTGAGCTCTGAATCTCAATTACTAACATGTTCAATATTTGCACTATAAAGTTATTATAAAAGTCCTTTCAAACATCTCAAGTTTCAAACTGGATGAATGGAAAATCTGGCAGTATTAGAAAACCTTATGGTCCCCACAATTACTCCAAATTAAACAAAAGGAAATATTTTGGTAATTCCATGAGGATTGGCAACAGACCTTATTTTCAGATGGAGTTTTAGCAATATATCTGTACAACATTATTTAGAAGTAAAATCTAATCAATAAATGACAAAGAATAAAAGTAAAACTTTATTTAATTATATATTTTTCTTATAAAGAACAATACAAAAGATAAAATAGGAGGTAATGGAACATGAGGCTAAAGACAAGAAAGGGGAATGAGATTTCTGTTTTCTGCTTTAGTTGTTAATGCTAATCAGATTTGAAATAATATTCTGGAGCATCACTACTTAGGGTCCTGATGTGTCCTGAGGTGTCCAAAAACCGATTGAATAAATGTCCCACTGTATTTTTGTTTAATCCATGCATTGAATTGGCATGCAGGAAGGTAAGTTTAAGAAGCTCAAAAGTGTCCTCTAATGGTCACACAAATTTTAAATCATATTTGGTGTTACTGATCAAGTGATACAAGAATTTGCAAGAGGATGGACATGATCTTTGTTAAGACATGATTTTAAGTCTGATTTTTCTTCTCTCACCTGAAAAGAATCCTTGAGGCTATCTAAAATACTACTTTGCACTTACTTTTCAATTCAATCTTTCAGAGATACCAGGTAAGAGGTATCTAAATTGATCGTTCTTCAAATTTTCTCTTTAGAATAATTCCAATTCAATAATGACTCAGTCAATAAGTTTCTTTACAACTTACGAAAAAACAAAGCAGATGTATTTCTCACAGTACCCAAACAAATTCACTCCCAGAAAAGAACCATGAGGTGGTCATGAACACCAGTCTCATAGTTTGAACCTACGACCTATTCAGCTACACTGGATGTATGCAGACCCATGTACCCTCCTGTCAGGAGGAAGCCAGAGAGACTGGTCACAAATATTAAATGTCACAGTCACATCAATCAAGATAAAAGGATGGACTTAATGCTTATTAACAAATTCAGCTAATCCTTGAGTCTCTTGGAGCTAAAATTACAATTTATGAGAGACTCACATTGGGATTGGGATTGTATTTTGTTTTGCAGACTATTTCCTTCTATAATTACATGTAATTAGTAGGTATTAGTCTAACCCATTCTGTGACCAACTTCTCAGAGGAAACTTCTTTAAAATGAAAAGCACACTAACAGATTTTAAATGCTGACTCACCTTACAATCTTGCTGTTTTTGAGGCTTCCAAGATTTCATTTGCATATACCCTGTGTCCATATTAAGATTCTCTTTATTACAACACAAAGTACAGGATATAAAAATGAAAGAAAACTTGGACCCAAATATTAAGATAGAGAACATAGAGGAGAAAAAATCTAGATCCTGAATATCTCCTAACTGGAAAAAGGAATAGAACCTTAAGATAAAAAAAAAAAATCCCAAATCTGGAGATGAAAACCTTTAAAAAACATATATGCAATGAAAGATAACACAGTACAGAGGACAAGACATTCTCTAGGAAAAACAAGTAACATAAAGTTCAACCAAAATTAAGAGCAAAATTCTTAAACCGAAATTACACAATACTCTCCCCAAACTAATTTCCCCAATACTGTATTCTAGCACAGTTCACAAACATTCCAAGGCCCTGTTTTGCATCCTGGGACTGAGTTGAACAACTAAGACGAATTATTGAAAGAAAAAAACCTGAACCTTCCTCCTCTCTCTTCCTGCCTGCTTGCTTAATCAGCTTCACCTTTCCTTCAAAAAAGGATACAATCACTCAGATTTTTAAACCTTATATTTTTCACTAAATGAAGCAAAAGATCTTATGCGCCTAACAGACATATACAGGATGTTCCACCCCAACAACAACAATAAAAAGTATATAAATTCTTCTTATGTGTACTTGGAACATTCTCAAAGGTAGCCCATATCTTGGAACATAAAACAAGTCTCAGCAAATTTAGCAGGATTGAAATAAAAGGCATCTTCTCTGACCACATGGATGTAAAACTAGCAATGAACCACATGACCAAAACTGCAAGAATTTTAAATATGTGGACATTAAACAACTTGCTTCTGAACAAATCCATCAATGAAATTAAAGGTGTTATTAAGACTTATCCGGAAAGTAATGAAAATGAAGAGCCAAATTTCCACATAAAAAAAGTTCTGAGAGGAATTCATAGCCATAAAAGTGCACATCAAAAATCAAGAAAGAGCTCAAATTAAATCTCTAACCTCACAACAGAGGGAACTATGAGGGAAAGAACAATAAAAACCAAAAAACATCAGAAGTGAAAAATAGGACAGAAATAAAATGAAATGGGAAACAAAAAGATGACCCAAAAGATTGATGAAATGAAGAGAGAGATCTTTGAGAAAATAAAAAAAAAATTTGAGAGTCCTCTAGATAGATTCACAAAGATCAGAGAAAACCTTATCCAATAACAAGGATAAGAAATGAAAGAGATGGTATTATAACTGGCAACACAGAAATACAAAGAATCATGGGAGACTATTACGAGCAACTGTATGCCAACATATTTGCCAATCATGAAGACATGGACAGGTTTCTGGAACCCTATAACCTCAAAAAACTAAACAAGGAAAGCATGGACAACTTGAGCAGACCAATCACAAGCCCAGAAATTGAAGCAGTAATCAGAAATCTTTCAAAAAATAAAACCAGAGGTCAAGATGTCGTCACTAGTTATTCTATCTTACATTGAAAGAAGAGATAATCCCCATCCTCCTTAAACACTTTCACAAATTTTAAGAGGAATAGCACTAAACTATGTTCTGTGAACCCAGTATTATCTATCATTCCTAAAGCAATATACAGATTTAATGCAATTTATATAAAAATTCCAGATAAATTTTTTCCAGGAAATTGAGCAAACACTACAGAAGTTTGCTTGGAACCACAAAAAGCCTCGAATAGTCAAGCTAGCCAGAAAAAAATGAGTAGCAGATAAATCATACTTCCAGGCATCCAATTACACTACAAAATGATGACCATCAAAACAATACGGTACTGAAACAAAAGCAGATACACAGATCAGTGAAATAAAGTTGAGAGTTCAGAAATGAAAAAATTCCCTGTATCGTGAGTTAATTATCAACAAAGAAACCCAAGAGAATTCAATGAAGAAGAAAATCTATTAAACAAATGGTGCTGGGAAAACTGGACACATATCTGAAAAAGAAAAGATATATTAACATTGTTCATTAGCACCATGCACAATAAATAGCTCAAACAGATCAAAGACCTGTGCATAAGACCTGAAACCATAACATGCTTGGAAGAAAATTTGGGGTAAATGCTCTATGACCTCAACCTTGAAGAGATTTTTGGAGAAGGAATGGCTACAGCAAGAGAAACCAAATGAAACTAAGTAATTGGGATTACATCAAACTAAAAACTCTCCATAGTGAAAGAGACCATCAGAAAAATAAAAAAATATTTAAGAAAATATTCACACACACTATATATATACACACATATATAAGAGGTAAGAGCTTAATCTCCAAAATATATAAATAGCTCATTCTCAACAAAATAAAGCAATTGACCCACTCAAAAATGGGCAGAACTGAACAGACACCTATCCAAACAAGAAAAATGGCCTATAGACACATGCAAAATGCTCTATATCACTCATCATCCGAGAAATATGTACATACCACAATGAGATATCACCTCGCACCAATGATAACAGCCTATATAAAAGACTGGAAGCAATTTGTCTGGCAAGGGAGTGGAGAAAAGGCATCCTGGGAATACAAATTCTCTGGTCAAAAAAATAATCTGTGTTTCTATGTTCATAGCTGCACAGTTCTTAATAGCTAAAACATGGAAATACATAGCTTAAATGTGAATGCTTATCAACAGATGGACAGATGACTAGATAAAGAAACATATATATATATATATATATATATATATACACACATATACATATATATTCTCCCCCCAAAAGAATTCTATACAACTACTAAAAAAATCAAAATTTGCCAATGGCAACAATCTAGATGGAACTGGTGGGGTCATGTTAAGCAAAATAAGTCAGAAAGGAAGAGAAATACAGGATGTTTTCCCTCATATGTGGGCTATAATGCAATGAAACAAATAAGCAGAAAAATTCCCTCAAAATTCGTAGAACACAAGATAATGGCTACTAGGGAGGTGGGAGTGGGGAGAAGAGAGAAGGAATAAGGTGATAGTAAAGAAAACAAGAACTCTGGTCATGGATGTGGTGTGTAATACTCATAGACTAAGAAATGATTTCAATATCATAAATTAAGTATGACATGGTAAGCAAAAGAAATAATAATAAAATTGTTTTAAGTAAAACCATATTAGTTTTCTAATACCACAGACATTGTCCTGTCAGCTTGAGAAATTTTGTTTCTGTCTATCTACATAGCCAAAGTATAATTTTGATTCCTACTATTTCTTAATAACAGCAGCTTTTGACAATAAGATCTAAACACAATTCCCATTAAGTATACCCATGTTGTTACATATTGCAGGATTTCTAATACTTAGTGAAATAAGTCAGAAGAAAGGCAAGCATCTTATGATTTCACCTGTATGTACTATATAGGTAAACTAAATAATTGAACCAAATCAAACAAAAATAGACATTTAGTCTATAGAATCAAAATAGTGGTTACTACAAGGAAAGATGGGATGAAGAAGGCAAAGTGGGTAAAAAGAGTCAATTATATGATGGACATAATTGGACAATTGCTTATAAAACTAATGTATATAAAATGATGTAGATTTTTAATTATAAACACTTTAAATTTATATTTTGTCATGGTACAATGTCCCTTCAATATTTTTAAAAGGAAAATAAGATCTGTAATTGATTTTTACTTTCTAGAAAAAGAGTGGTTAAAGTAAATTTAACTCTACTTGGTTTAAAAATATAACTATTTCCAAAGCATTATGGTGGGTGAGTTTCAGTCTTCACTAAACTTTTAGACATATAAAAGATGGTCCAAACGTGTGATGGCATTATATAAATTTTGATTTTATATAAAGATTTTCTAAATGTATAAATATTATAAGTTTGAGGGGTTTGTTTGTTCTTAATTGCCATTAAATACAGTTTAAATCACTACTTTGTGAAGAGTTGTTTTCTAAAAGAAATAACTGGCACGCGCTTTAAAATAATATATAGAGTACTCACTACTTTATATTAAGTTACTATATAGAAAATACAAAAGACAATCTTTTTTCAATCTAACTATAAGTGGAAAATTTAAGGATTATGTGCACACATTATAACTTTTATCTCTAGATAAATATTTTATTGTAGTAATTATTTGGCACATTAAAATAATTTCCTATGTATAGGTTTCACATTTCTTAGATACAGCTCAGCATACCATGCCCGCCACCAAATCACCAAGTGTTCTTCCCTGTTGTCCATTAGTCTTTGCCACCATTTAGACCGCCCATCCCATTTCCTTTTGGTAATCTCAGTTCTGTTGAAAACATTTCAGGGTTCATTATGTTTCCTCTGTTACTTTGTTGTGTCTATTTATATTCCACCTATGAGTGAGATCATCTGGTATCTCTCTTTTTTCCTTTTAACTTGTTTCACTTAGCATAATCCCCTCTAGTTCCGTCCATATTGATTCAAATGACAGGGTTTCATCTCTTCTAAGAGCTGTGCAATATTCCGTTGTATATATGTACTGTATCTTCTTTATCCATGCTTCTGATGTTGAGTACTTAGGTAATTTCCAGTTCTTAGCTATTGTGAATAGGGCTGCAATAAACATGGGGATATATACATCTCTGCAGATGGGTGCTTTTGTATCTTTTGGGTAGATGCCCAGAAGTCGAATGACGGGATCATATGGGATTTTCATCTTCAGTTTTTTGAGTAATCTCCAAGCTGCTTTCCATAAAGACAGCACCAACCATGCAAAAGTGTTCCCTTTTCTCCATATACTCCCATTATTTGTTGTACAGACTTTTGGTTAATAGGCAGTTGTTCAGGTGTTATATGATATTTCATTGTTGTTTTAATTTACATTCCCTTATAGTCAGTGAGTAAGAACATAATTTCATGTGCCTGTTGGCTATCTGTATGCACTCTTTAGAAAAGTGCCTATCCAATTACTCCCCCATTTTTATTGTATTGCCTGCTCTTCTGTTGTTGAGTTTTATGAGTTCTTTGTATATTTTAGATATTGAGCCTTTGTCAGAAATAACAAATGCAAATATCTTCTCCCAGTTAGTATGTTTCTTTTGGTTTTGGTGATGTTTTCTTTTGTTGTGAAGAAGCTCCTTAGTTTGATGTAATCCCAGGTGTGTATTTTTCTTTTTGTTTCTCTTGATAGTGGATTTGAGTCCCTAAAGTTTTCTTAAGACTAATGTCGTAGAAAATCTTTCCTATGTTGTCTTCTAAGATCTTTATGGTTTCTGGTCTTACGTCCAAGTCTCTAATCTATTTTGAGTTATTTTTTTGTGAATGGTGTTAGAGAGTGGTCTAGCTTCATTCTTTTAATGTGGCTGTCAAGATTTCCCAACACCACTTGTTGAAGAGACTCCTTTTTCCATCCAATGCTTTTGGCTCCTTTGTCGTAGATTAACTGGCTGTATGTGTTAAGTCCATTTCTCATAATTCAGCTCTATTCCACTGATCTGTACCTTGGTTGTTATTACAGTATCATACCATTTTGATCACTACTGTTTTGTAATATATTTCTAAGTCTGGAAGTGTAATCCCTGCAGATTCATTCTTTTATCTAATGATTTCTTGGTTTATTCAGGGTCTTTTGTTGTTCCATACACATTTTAAGAATTTTTATTCTATTTCCTAGAAATAAGCCTGTGAAATTTTAATGGGGATTGCATTAAACCTGTATATTGCTTTGTGTAAGATGGTCTTTTTAATGATATTTATTCTTGCCAGCCATGAGCAGGGGATGTCTTTCCATTTCTTTGTATCCTCATATATTCCTTTTAAGAAGGACTTGTAGTTTTTGATACAGAGTTCTTTTACTTCTTTTGTTAGGTATATGCCCAGGTATTTCATTCATTTAGCTTCTATTTTAAACGGTGTGATTTTCATGATTTTCTTTTCTTATACCATGTTGTTTGCCTGTAAAAGTGCAATAGATTTTTGTGCATTGATTTTTCAGTCTGCCACTTTACTCAACTCATTGACTAGCTCTAGAAGTTTTTTGATGGATTTTTTTGGATTTTCAAAATATATGATCAAGTGTTCTGCAAATAATGAGAGTTTTACCTCCTCCTTTCCAATTTTGATTCCTTTTATTTCCTTTTCTTGCCTAATTACTCTGGCTAAGACCTCCAGTACAACGTTAAATGGCAATGGTGACAGCGAACAACCTTGTCTTGTTCTGACCTAAGGAAATTCTTTTAATTTTTTGTCATTGTCTATGATGTTGGCTGTAGGTTTTTGATATATAGTCTTTATTATGTTGAGGTATGTACTTTCTTTTCCCATTTTATGGAGGATTTTTTATCATAAATGGGTGTTGGATCTTGTCAAAAGCTTTCTCTTCATCTATTGATGTGGTTTTCCTCTTTGCTCTTGTTGATATGGTGTATGACATTAATAGATTTACATATGTTGAACCATCCTTACATCTCCAGGATGAATTCCACTTGTCATGATGGATGATCTTTTTGATGCATTGTTGGTTTGCTAATATTTTGTTGGAAATTTTTGCATCTGTGTTCATTAGAGATGTTGGTCTATAATTTTCTTTCTTGGTGACATCTCTGTAGGCTTTTGGTATCAGTGTCATGTTAGCTTCATAAAAAAAATATTTGGGAGAGTTCCCTGTTCTTCAATATTTTGGAAGAGCTTGAGAAGAATAGGTGTTAATTCTTCTCTGTAGATTTGGTAGAACACATTGGAGAAGTCATTGGATCTTGGGCTTTTATTTTTGGCTAGGCTCTTGATTACTTCTTCAATTTTTTTGTTGTGCTTGTTCTTTTCAGGTTTTCCAATTCTTCCAGGTTCAGTTTTGGTAGACTATATTTTTCTAGAAATTTGTCCATGTTCTCAAGTTTGTCCATTTTGTTTGTGTAGGGCTGTTCACAGGAGTTTGTTGTGATGTTTTGAATTTCTGTGCTATCTACTGTAACTACTCCCCCTTCATTCATGATTCTAGTTATGAGAGTTTTCCTTTTTTTCTTTGTGACTCTTGCCAATGATTTGTCAATTTTGTTTACTTTTTCAAAGAACCAGCTTTTGGTTTCATTGATCATCTAGATTGTCTTTTTGTTTTCTATATATCTGCTGGAAATTTGATTATTTCCTTTCTTCTGCTAATTTTTGTTTTTAATTGTTCTTCTTTTTCTAGTTGTTTTAAATGTATAGTTAAATTGTTTATTTGTGATATTTCTTATTTCTTGAAATAGTTCTGGATTGCTATGACCTTTCCTTAGTACAACTTTTGCTGCCTCCCATAGATTCTAGTAGCTCGTGTCCTCATTCTCATTTGTCTCTAAGTATTTTTTAAGTTCCTCTTTGATTTCCTCTTTTACCCAAGAGTCCTTCAGGAGTATATTGTTATGTTTCCAATTAGTTTGGGGTCTTCTAGCTTTCTTTTTGTGGCTGATTTCCAGTTTTAGGCCATTGTGGTCAGAGAAGATGCTTGGTATGACTTCAATCTTTGTAAATTGTTGAAAAATCTTTTCTGTCTCAGCATATGATCTATCCTTGAGAATGTTCCATTCACTCTTGAGAAGAAAGTGACATGTGTAGTCACTGGGTGAAGTACTTGGTATATGTCTGTTAGACCTATCTATTTTAGATGATCATTTAAAGAGACTGTTTCCCCGTTAATTTTCTGCCTAGTTGATCTGTCCATTGTTGTAAGTGGGGTGTTGAAGTCCCCCACTATTACTGTGTTGCTGTCAATGTCTTTCATCAGATCTAATAATACTTGCTTCATGTATTTTGATGCTCCTTCATTGGTGCATATATGTTAATAAGCATTATGTCCTCCTGCTGAATTGATCCTTTAAACATTATATAGTGTCCATCTCTGTCTTTTGTTATGCTTTTTATATGAAAGTATTTTTAGTCTGATGTAAATATAGCTGTTTCTGCTCTTTTGTGGTTGCCATTTGATTGTAGGATTGTCTTCAGCCACTGACTTTGAGACTTCATTTTTTTTTTTTTTTGGAAGAATGTGGGTTTCCTGAATGCAGCAGAAGTTTGGATAATGCTCTTTAATCCATTCAGCCATTCTGTGGCATTTGACTGGATAGTTCAGTCCATTAATGCTTAGGGTGATTATTTATATATAACTGTTCTGTGTCACTTTATAATTTGTCTTTTGTATTTGTTCCAGACGATGCCTTTTTTCTCTTTTTCTTCTTAGGTCGGATAGGTGCAATTATGTTTTGATTGATTTTGCCTTTTGTTTTCTTCTTCACTTTTTCCCTGGGGATGTATTTTGAGGTTACACTGAAGTTGGCATTCACTGTTCCATATTTACTTCCTAATTTTATTTGTAAGCATATTAGTGTCCCACTCATTCCACTCATTTAATGCATATTTCTCTGTGCCTTTGCTCTATTCAACATTCTGTTTATATTTCTAAGGGTTTGTTTTCCCTGGCATTGTGTAGGTTTGACTTGCCCAGGATTGTCAAGCAGGCTGCATTTTTGCCTCTATCCACATGGTGGTGCTGGCGGATAGTGTTGAGGTTTGGTCCAGTATGGGACAGATTTGTTACTCTAATCCTGGAGGTGGGGTAGCTGATGGGCGTGATATCCAATAGATGGGATGTGTGGTGGGATGGGTATCCTCTCGGTGGGCCCCAGGTTCTGGCATGAAATGGTTGTGAGAGGGGTTCAGACTTGGAATTCTTTGGCTCATTTCTGGTTGTGGAGTTACCCAGTACAATTTCATTGCTTGGGATCCAGTTCAGCTCCCAGTGTGCTGGCTCTTCATTCACCCTCTCCTAAGTTGACCTTCCCTGGCTCTACATCTCATCCCCATTGGACTTGCTTCCCACTGCCTCTGCATCTGGTCCCAAAATCCCTAGCTTCCTCTTCTGGATCTGCCCCACTGCATGTCCAGAGACTCCCAAGCTCCATCCCAAATGCAAATCTGCGACTTAGCTGAGAACCAGGATGGTTGCCCTCACCCACCATTAGTTGTCAGCCATTCCATCTCCAGCTGAAGTGTCAGTTATTTCTTGGTGTTTGTCTCAGGAAATTAGGTCATTTTGTTTTTCAGTGTCGGTGGGGAGTGACCTGAAGGTGCTTCCTGTCAAGTCATCACCTGGAAGTCTATCTCCATATGCAGTTTTTTATAAAATAATTGGTGGTCCAAGGGAGCTTGAGTCGGGGGCAAGTGGTCGATGTGGGTGGGCAAGGAGGGGGCATATGGGAGATGAGGATGCTGGTCTAGATAAATATATTTTAATTACAGAAATGGTAAATCATATGTTCTCTATAATAAATATGAAATACATTAAGAACTTTTTTATTAATAATACATTTGAAATAATGGATACTATTTCTCAATTAAGGACCTTTGAAATAATCAAGTTTCCATTTCATGAGCTCAGTTTTATGAAAAAGTCAAGTGGAATTTTAAAAAAATTTGTGTAATTTACAAATATTAAGTTATAAAACCATTTCTTATTGGAAAGAAGTATGTCATAGTAGCTTAAATACAGAACATTTTATCAAAGTAGTTTTTAAAAATACAACCTTCTTTGACACAGAAACATGTAGAACCAAAATTTATTGAATAGTCTTATTAACTTACTAAGTTTAGTGTTACAAATAATTTGAAAAAAAGGATATGCTACAGTTTACCAATCATTTTTCTTCAACTATATACAAATGAATACGAACATGAAATGAAGGTAAAATTCATGAATACAAACTACAAAATCCAGTGCAATTTAAATAATTTTAAATTATAACTGTGTAAAAGTGACAAGTTGATATTGTTTTAAGTACAATATATACTAAAATAAAGGAATTTCCTTAATAATATATCTTATCATATGGGAGAGGAAAAATCCTCAACATTTTTCAGTTCCATAGCTGGACTTGAAAATTCAATTGACAAAATAGGAGAAAAGCAAACACATTTATTTTGATGCTACATAAATAACCTGTAGGCCTAAGTCTGGACAGTCTTTCTTGAAATTCTTGCAAAGAAAGGGAAATGAAAACAAACATACAGTTGTTTAAAGCATTTTTCTTGAAAGTTAAGAGAATTTTAAGAATTAAAGTAATTTGGTAAGGAGATGGGGTTGAATTTTTGGAAAGAGGTATTTATGGCAGTGATACAGAGATCTAGTCCAAAAAATCTTCTGTAAGATCGGTGACACAGTTGGAGATAAAATAGTATAGAAGGACAAAATTGGGAAACCTGAAGTGGGTGTGGATTTTATCTGTTTTTCTCTATTATTATGGAAGTCACCCATTATGCTCCATATAACAGTAAATTATATATTTTCATTGATGTTTAGTATGTCATTGTAAATATCTTCATTATTCTACTGCTAAGATACATTGACTGTTTCTGCTACTGCAAGGATCTTGGGGTCACAATTCAGGGTTCTTGTGAGCTTGAGAGAAGATTTTGTTGGACCCACTTGTTCGTGGGACAAAGAAGTCAGCACAGTTATTTGAAACCAAAAGCAAATAACATTTATTAAAGATAAGATACTCTTTAAGAGACAGTATAAGGGCAAGCTGTATTCCAAGAGGGAAGCAGGCCATCAAGAGCTTTAGGCTCAGGTTTTGAAGGAGTCTAATAACCCTTATACCCACCCTGGGGCATCCTAATAGATCCTTTATTGGAGGATATTAGATTGGCACCACTCATGGTGTGTTTGGTTTTTGATTTGGATGAGGGCCTCTATCCCCTTCCTTCTGCTTCCACTGACTCATTACCTAGCATTACCTCCCACCCCCAAAGCAGTTGGTGCCTAACAACATCTAGCGAGGAAGGATGTCATTTTCTTATGAGTGACTATTTCCTGCTGAAAAGGACACAGTTGGATGTAGGTACCTCTTCCTAGCTATCTATTAGGGTTCATGGAGAGTACAGTACAAAGGTTCTTCATGAAGAGTTGCTTTCTCCACTGGCAAGGGCTGGTATTGTGGCACTACCATTTGGAGATGTATTTTTTTTTCATATGATATCCCAAACGTTCCTGAGACAATATAACAAGGATAAACACATATAGGAAAAGGCTATAAACATACTGACTGATCATAAATGAATTTGATAGTTTTGGAAGTCAGTGGGTATGACATAAACATTGAACTAAAATTTTATGTTTCCAATAATAAGTGTTATGAAACAATTATTCTCTCCCCTTCAGCACAATTTCACCAATAATTGAAAAATTTTAAAATCTTGACCTGTTGTTTGCATAAGCAGAGTAAGAATAATTATATTAAACTTTTTTAGTTTGCTTTGCTAGTCTCAGAAGGACATCACTTAGGCATTTCCACTTAGACCCCACTACTTTCAAGGAGTTTGCATATGTAACCCATGCTTACGCTCTCTCCTAGCATAATCTTATTATTCTTTCTATCACTGCAAATTATAAAAATTGGGAAATGGTCCATGGACCCCCCCAAGAAGACCTTAATGCAGCATTTAAGGTCTTTAATAATAGAGATATCCAATAACCTGGAGACCTTGCTTCTGGTACACAGCTATGCCCAACTGACACTGGGTCCATGCTTTTGGGCTCATGCTTCAAATTCATGTGGGAGGGTTTTTGGGCTCCTCAGTGTCCCAATCCTCAAGTCTCCTTGGGGCCCTGCCCTCCACCAGGCAGACAGAGGAGGAATTGCAAGTTGAACTGTTCCCAAGCCCTTCAAGGTCAGTGTCCATTCTTTTCTGGCCCTTCATTGCTAACAATGGCCCCAGGGGCTCACAGACAACTGGGAGCCCTGATGGAAGGCTTATGGTGTTTCCTGGACCCCACCCAGTCGATGCCACTGAGACCCCCATTAACCATAATGGAGCCCTGGGTAACTATGGTGGAGGCAGGTAAGCTGATCTTCTTTTAATTGATAAAGAAGCCACATATTTGGCTCTCACTTTTTCTGGCCCTGTTAGAGTCTTCAATCTCTATTATTAGGGTGGATGCCACTCCCTCATTTTCTAAAGCCACCCTCCTATATTGTTGGGAAGTCTTTGCTCTCTCTCTGTCTTTTCTCAAGGTGCTTCAGCCTAGAAACAACCTCCAGGTCTTCTCAATGGAATCAAGGCTAGAGTGCTTCTGTAAATCCATTCCATTCTCTTTTCTCCCTCCAATCGATGTCTCTTCCTAAAGGGCAGATTTCTCTCCTCCTTTGCTCTGTTCTCTAACTCTACATGTGGCACTTGTCTTTAAAGCTGCTAACAAAGGAAGCTGACTTAAAGGTCCCCTTCCCCTCCCTATCCCACCCCAAAACACTTAACTCCACTCTGTTAACCATAAAGATTTTTTCTCTTTCTCTGCTGCTGGCTTCTGGTACCACCTCTACCGGTCCTTATCCACAGTAAACCTGCCCAACCCCCAACCCCTGCAGGCTGGCTCAATCTGTTTTCTCCTGGCCTCATCAGCTATGCAAACTAGATGAGCTCCAAATAGGTGCTTGAAGAAAAAAAAAGTCAACAGGCCTTTTTTTTTATTCAAGACATTTAGCAGCCTCCTGTCCAGACTTTGGGTTGAGAAGTAAAAGTAAATGAATGTGTTTCTAAATGGAAAGATATGAAGATTGGGTTTTTTCTTTACTAAGAAAGTATTGAAGTAATTTTGCCTTTAGTGAAGCAAAAGAATAAATATTAAATTAAAGACAAAGCTAGAATGAAATTGGCATATAGTAGGAAGATTTCTACATGTGAAAAATATTTGTAGAAGAGGTATTTAAAATATATCAGTGTGATTATAGCAATTAAGAATGGAATGAACTTCTCTGCAAAATTTAGGTCTAAGGGTTAGATATCCTTAATGTATAAAATTAAAGACAGGAAATAGGCAAATAAAATTAAGCAAATTTACACTTTAGCAGAACCTCCCAAAATCATATTCTAAATATATATTTTTTAAGAATGGAAAATCTTAAAGTGCTCTTAAGATACCCCATATGGAGGAAGTTTCTCTGTTAAAAGAGTAGTGTTAAACAAATTGCACTCATTTAGTATAATACAATCTTATATGAAGCATTGTCAAAATACACGTTAATGTTTGACCTTCTCAATATATGTTTATATGGAAATAATATAAATAGTATGTATATTCTAAAGTTGCATGAAGTTTCTAAAATCTAATAGGTTATGGCAGAATACATGTCATTCTGGTTATGATTCTAAAATTCTGCTATGTCACAGAATTAAACAGTTTCTGGTTAACTTGTTAGTTATAGCATAACCAGATCTGTAACCATGATTCTTTTAAAAGTCTTTGCCAACTGCAGGAACTAACGTTGTTTTTAACATTTCTATCATTGTGTCCCATGCTCAGGGAAAAAACTTTAACAAAAACTCTAAAACATAGGTTCATCACAAAACTGAATTGGGTAAAAACATAAAAGAACTGAATTTAAATAGAGCTAGAAATGAATGGTACTTAATAAAACTTGAAAAAGGAAATAAACTTTAGGTCTAAGAAAGAATATCTGAATCCTCAGTAATACATCTCTCTGTGAATTTCAAATTTGAATGCTCTTAATCGTAAACCTGTTTCCTGTCTGTTAACTGGACTATATCCAGAATTGTTCAAATATTTTAATGTCTGGTAATTATAACTTCACACTCATATTCCTGATATTTCTGTCATATTCACTGACTTCTGAAAGTATCAACTTTGTTATCTATCAGTATATAGCTATCCTTTTACAGATGTTCATCTTCATCATATCAACCCAGAAGGAACTGGGATATTCACAGTATGTTCAACCTTTTATGCCGCCTCCTGCTACCTTAAGCAGCCAGGACCAATCTTGTCTCTCTGTGGGCCCCATACTAACCTGTCAATCTCAGTCTCACTTTCCTTTCCTGTTTATTTTTAATAACACCAATAAGATTATTCTCCAAGCCCTGAATGGAACATTTTGGCTCTTCAGGTGTTCTTCCAACTTTAACCTCAACCCCTCTTCCCGTTCCCAAGTCCAAGTCCTAACTCTAATATGTCTGGATAACACACAGCATAAGGTAGAATGTACTCTGGGGACACTAGCCTGCTGAGGTATTTTACATTCTTAATACTACTTCCTACTAAATACAATTGCACACACTCTAGCAAAGGGGGATTTTAATTAGTACTGACTGTTGTCACGGGAACCATATCATCACTCCCTAAAACATCTTGGCTCCTACTATTTCTTGGCCCTTTAATTTCCATAATGTCAATAGTACTCTTTGCCCCTTGATTCATCCAGTATATCGTATAGTTTCTGAATAACTGCATGCAAGCTACGACTAACCAAACCTTGGGGAAAATATTTATTTTACAAGATTCAACCTTGTACTATCAACTCCTCCCAGGGGAAGCCCTCTTCAATTTAAGGGGGAACTCTACCACTAATATGTCATCAGGAAGTAGTAATTTATTGGAAATGACCTCTGTCCTTATTCTCAAGAGAAAAATGGGAGAAATGATAGGACAAGGGCTCCCGGAAAGTCATTGGTAATGTTATTTTGTGGGGAATTGTCGTGTGGCATCTGGGCAACATTCTCTGGGGCCCTTAACTCAGTCTTTCCTGGTGGCACCAGGTCCTAGGCCCTTTTCTCATTCTCTTCTGGCAAGGATCCTCATTGTTTTGACTAATGTCTTGTATTGACATTTTCATGAATTTCTTAACAGACTCTGTCTCCAGACTGAAAAAATTGCTGCAGTACCATGCCCTGAATCTGAAAGCACACCCAATCTCCTACATTCCTTAAAATCTGTAGCTACCCACCCACCCTCCTATAAAAATAATCAATAGCCCTCCCTCCAGTGCTGGTGTGTCCCTTTAGCCACCAGCATGCTTTCAGCTTTCGTTAAACCCTTTTGGATACTCAAAGCATTTTCTGGGTCACTTCTTCCATACTCCTGAATCAAGGAATGCCCCAAACTTCTGGGAAACCTAACACTGGCAGCATGTCAATGGCTCTAGTTAAAACACTTTTTCTCCAACCTTGCCCCAGAAAAGCAGGTCCACCCACTCAGTACCCCCATCCCATCCCCCCATGGAGTCTGCAGAAAAGATACAACAAACAAGGGAAGAAAAAGGGTTGGGGCTTGGTCTCTGAGTTTGCAGCTAAAATCCCCATGCTGGCTAGACTCTCTAAGCAAATTCCAAATTCAGCAATTTTAACCATGTTCTAAGCTATGCGACTATGTTCGAAGACAGTCAGGAGAGCAGTAAAAGGCAAAACAGGAGCAAAATTTACATGGGCATTTGAAGAAAAGAGATGAGAGTTTACCAGGAGTATTGTCGATGCCTTCAGAGAAAAATGAGGACAAAAAGAGCTCCCCAACATATCTTCATGTACCTTAATGCTTGCCACATAATATACTACCACAAGGATCTTGGGGTCACCTCCAGGGTTCTTTGAACCCAAGAGAAGATTTTGTTGTATCCACTCATTCATGGAACAAAGAAGTTAGCACAGCCATTTGAAAGCATAACCAAATAGAATCTATTAAAGATAGTAAATACTTTAATAGATAGGATAAGAGCAGATCATATTCCAAGAGGATATCAGGCCATGAGGAGATTCAGGATCAGGATTTTAAAGAGTCTAATAGAGTCCTTTTCCCCACCCAGCGGCACTCTAGCAGATCCCTTTATTAGAGGACATTACCAGTAACCCTTATCCCTGCCCAGAAGTGTCCTAGTGGATCCCTTTATTGGAGAATACTAGATTGGCACCGCTCATGGTCTGTTTCTTCTTTTATAGGATGACTGCCCCTGTCCCTTTCCCCCTGTTTCCATTGACTCACTACCTAGTATTTCTAATGTAATACTGTTTGAAACATGTCTGTAGACATTGCACGTTCTTGCATATGCAGGTTTTTGTGACTTTTTGTTATATGCAAACACATTTCTGGCATGCAGGTACCTAGTAATGGATTGCTGAGAACTGATGCAGGAATATTTTTAAACTTGCAAGATTATAATAGTTTTTCTCAAGTAACTTTGGCAATTGTACACACAAATTCACTGACAACAATATATATTTGTTTCACATTTTCATTAGTACTTTATATTGTCATCTTCTGTTTTTATTCAATTGGGTGGATGTGAAAAGTAACTAAATGTGTCTCAATTTATAGTTCCCTGTAAATGATTATACAAATTGTATTTTAATGTGTTCATTAGCTATCTGGAATTATTTAGAGAAGTACCTGCTTTATCAAATCAATTGTCTTATCAAGCTTTCTATTGTGTGTTAGTTTTGCTTTTTCTTAGTGAATATTTATCTGATACAGACACATACATCACATTCTAGATGGAAATCCAGTCTCATTTATATGAGATGTAAATATCTTCTTTTCTGTGACTGGCCTTCTCACAGGGACTGTTGACTAGGTCTGCTGCCTTGTTATATCCTCCCACCTGTTGCTACTGTAGCCAAAACTGCCACTTTCTCATGGCTGCCAGATTTGTACCACTTTCCTTCAATCACAAGGATGCAACTAAATCAATAAAATTCTCACTCTCTCTCTCCCCCTGCCCCTGCAACTTGCCTTTATTACTGTCTGCTTCTTTTTTCATAAAAACAAAGAATCATGATTCATACTATAAAACTGAAATAATTATCATGAAATAGTTTAAAGATAATAAATGTATAATCACACTTAATGAAGAAAATGGTTCAGATAAAGTTTATCACAGACATTATAGTAATACAGTCTCATAAGAGACAATAATGAGCACATATATGACAATAAATCTGTCAGTCTTGAAGAATGGAAAAGTTTTGAAAATGATGCAACATCCCCAAACTGAATCAGGAACATAGATAACTTCGTAGACCAACGACAAGCTCAGAGTTGAAGCTATATACAGACGTCTTCTAAAAAAACAAAAGTTCAAGAATACATGGGTTCACTATCAAATCTGCCAAACATTCAAAGAAGAGCTAATTCCTATCCTCCTTAAAAAGTCCACAAAATCTAAGAGAATGGTAAACTCCCAAACATATTCTATGAGGCTAAAATTGCCCTAATTCCAAACTCAGACAAAGACAACAAAACAAAAATTACAGACTGATATCACTGATGAATATAGATGCAAATATCCTTAGCATAATTTTTGCAAACAGAATTCAACAACACGTTACAAAAAACAAACTTTGTGATCAAGTGGGATTCGTTCCAGGGACACAACAACGCTTTCATATATGAAAATCAAGCAATACAGTATAACATGTCAACAAAGGGAAAATAAAAACAAATCATATGGTCATATCAATAAATGAAGAAAAAATCCTTTGACTAGATTCAACAGATAGTCAAGACGGAAATCCTCACAAAATGGGAACAGAGGGCACAGTCTTCAACATAAGAAAAGCCATATATGACAAATCCATAGTCAACATCATACTCAATGGCAAAAAACTAAAAGCATTTCTCTTAATCTCTAGAACAAGTCTCTAACCACTACTGTTGAACATAGTTCTGGAATTCCTGGTTTAGAGCAATAAGGAAAGAAAATGACATTAAATATAAATAGGAAAACAATAAGTAATATTGTCTTTACTTTCAGATTACCTGATATTAGAAAATAATAAAAAACGCCACCAATATTTTTTGTAGCACTAAATGAATACAACAAACTGGCAGATAAAAAAATCAACACACAAAAATTAGTAGCATTCCAGTATGTTAACAATGAACTAGAGGAAAAAATAAGAAGCTATCATATTCACAATAACATCAAAAATGATAAAATACCTGGGACTAAGTTTAGCAAAAGAGCTGAAAAAACTGTTCATCTAAAACTTTAATACAGCAACAAAATGAATGGGAGATACAAAGAGATGGAAGAATATTCCATGTTCATGGACCGGTAAAATCAATATGATTAAAATGGTCATGCTACTCAAATAAATATACATATATAAATATTTTTAATCAACATTTGAGGAACATTTTTCAAGCAAATCTGTCTAACAATACTAAAATTTCTCTATAGCCAAGGCAGATCTCATATACCCAAGTCTATCCACAAAAAAGAAACAAAAAGAAGGAAATTCATTCCCCAATGTCAAACCATACTCTAAGCCATTGTCAACAAAATCAATATGGTATTAGAAGAAAAACAGACATGCCTATCAATGAAATAAAATTGAGAACCCAGATATGAAACTACATCTGTATGGGTAGCTAAAATACAACAAAGGAACCAAGAATATTGAGTGGAAGATGGTCAACGAATGGTGCTGGGGAAATTGAACAACCACTTGCAAAAAAAAAAAATAATAACAAAAAAAACAATAGCAAAGTATCAACATCATTCATTGGTTCCAAAGACAAAAATTAACTCAAAATTTATCAAAGACAAGAGATGCAAGACCCGAACTCATAAAATATATAGAGAAAAATGTTCCATGCATCAGCCTCAGAGATGTCTTTGGGGAAGTGAACACCTAGGACAAAGAAAAATAAAGTAAAAACAAACAAGAAAAAAACCAACAAAAAATCAAGTGAGAGTGTATCAAACTAAAAAGTTTCTGTATGGCAAAAGAAAGCGCCACTAAAAGGCAGCTTGTTGAACGGGGAAATATAGGTGCACGACATAGTTCAGACAAGACCTTAATTTCCAAAATACATAGAATTCTTACATCTCAAGAAGAAAAAAATAAAGCAACCCACTCAAAAAATGGGCAAAATAACTGAACAGACAACCTCTCTTGAGAAGACAAGCAGAGTATAACTACATGAAAAAAAAATCTACATCACTCACCATCAGAAAAAATGCAAATAAAAGCCACAATAAAATATCACCACACATCATTGAGAATGGCCTATATAAAAAAAAAAAAAAAAAAAAACTAGAAACTAGAAATAACAGGAGCTGGGGAAGATGTGAAAAAAAAGGAAACCTCCTAAACTGTTAATGGGAATGTAAATTAACAAAACTTGTTTGGAAAACAGTACGAAAATTCCTCAGAAGAAAAAAGAACAAAGTTGGATCCAACATTCATTTCAGCAATTTCATTTTTAGGCAGATACTCAGAGTATACAAATACTCTAAGTTTGAATCTTGAATTCTCTATAAAGTATATATGAATGAAATTATACAATGTCTATTTTTCTCTTGTGACTTTTCTCACTAACAATCTAACTCACAATTCCCTATTGCTCTGTCATGCAAACAGAGACAAGGAGAGTGAGGAATAAGAAGCATTTTTCAAAATTTTATTTAGTAGGTCATCTTCGTTGTTGCCCCACTTCCCTCACCCTAAACTCCATTCTTTGGGGTGTACATAAACTGTGTCTGGTGGAAATAATCATTAAGACACCAGGATGTACTTCCAGTCATGTTGTTTTAAATGGCAGGGCTTCATCTTTTTCATAATCTGCATCACATATCTCACCTATTCTTTATCCACTCATCTGTTGGGCAATTACATTATTTCCAGTTCTTGACTATTGTAAATGATGCTGCATTGAACATGGGGGTGTATGTATCTCTGTAAATTAGTGTTTTCTGTTTTGGGGGTATTAACAAGAAATGGAATAACTGGATCATATGTTCTCAAACTTTGAGAAATCTTAATATTGCTCTCCATAATGGTTGACTTTTTTATATTTCCACCAACACTGCATGCATGTTCTCTTTTCTCTGTATCCTCACCAACACTTAGCTTCCAGTCTTTTGCATGAAAGCCATTTTTACACAGGTGAGGCAATATCTCAACATCGTTTAGATTTTCATTTCCGTAATAATAATTGTTAAACATCTTTTTACTGGCCTGTTAGACATTTCCAATTTTTTTAACTGTTCATGTCTTTCACATGTTTTCTTTTTAACTCTTTTTTGATTTGTTTGTGTTTTGGTTGTTGAACTTCGAGTTATCCATATATTTTGGATATTAACCCTTTGTCAGTGTATCACAATCAGTAGGATGTCTTCTCATTTTGAGGAGACTCTTGCTTTGCAGAGGCTTTTTATTTTGGTTTGATCCCATTTGTTTATATTGGCTTTTATTTCTCTTGAAATCAGTCAAGTTCCCAAAGACATGCATTAAACCAATGTCAAGTGGTGCTTTGCCTATGTATTTTATGATTTTACTTCTTTTATCCAAGTATTTAACCCATTTTTAATTCATTGTTGTGCATGGTATTAGGTAATAAGATAAGCATCAAACTTTTTTGTTTTTCCCCAATACCATTTATTGAAAAGAATGTACATGACCCATGGTGTACTGTTGAATACTTTTTTTGTGAATTAGGTATCCATATAAGAATGGGTTTTTTTTGGGGTTCTCAATTATCTTCTATAGAACTTTTTGTTTTTATTCTAATACCATGCAGATGTGGTTACTCTTACTTTGTCTTATAGTTTAAAGTCAGAATTGTACTCTATTTTTGTTTTTGTTTCTCATGATTATTTTTGCAATCTAGGTATTTTAGAATGGAAAATAAATTTCATGATTTTTATTCTATTTCTGTGAAGATTGCCATGGGGTCTTTTTTGGGGATTTGTATTATCTTCATGTTGTTTTATATAATATGATTATTTTAACAGTGTGTATTTGTCCAGTTTATGAGTATTGAATATTTTTTTCTATTTTTCTTGGCAAAGCTATTCACAATGTCTTAAAGTTTTTATAATCAGATCTTTCATTTCTTTAGTTAAATTCAGTCAAAGATATTTCACTTTTATTAATTGTTAATGGGATTGTTTTCCTAAGTTCTCATTCTGTTACTTTGAAATTTGATTATAAAATGCAAAAATCTTTATTTTTATCCTGATACTACTGTACTTTTACTGGAGTCTTTATACTATCAAGACTTCTAAAAATAGTTATAGTTTTAGTTCTTTTTTTCCAATATGGTTATTTTTATATTTTTATTGTATAAGTGCCCTGACTCTGACTTCCAGCACCATATTGAATAATAGCAGAGAGAGTAGTTATCCTTGACCGTTCCTTAGACTAAGGAAAAAGTCTCTTCTCACTGGTATGATGTTGACTGTGAGTTTATAATATATAACCTTTCTTATGTTGAGGTACCCCCTATCTACACCCAATTTGGGAGGATTTTAACATAAAAAGTAATTGAGTATAATTAATTTTTCTACATCTTTTAAGATATGATTTCTGTACTTCCTTTAGGTGATGTAATATATCACATTTGTTGATTGGCATTTGTTGATGTTTCCGTGTATCCCTGGAATAAATTTCACTTGATTGTGGTGTATGATACTTTCAATTAATTATTGAGTTCAGTTCACTAATATTTTGTTGAAGACTTTTACAAAAATAATGATCAGATATATTATTTTGTTTTCATTGGTATCCTTTTCTGTGTTTTAAAATGAGAACAAGTATGTCTCATAAAAAGTGGTTGAAATTTGTTTCATTCATATTTTGGAAACAATTTTAAAAGATTTGTATTAAATCATCTTTGAAAGTTTGCTATAATTTACTAGTTAAACAATCAGGTCTCTAGGCTTTTGTTTCATTTGTCTAGACCTTTTATTATTGCTTTATTTTCTGTATTTGGGATTGGCCTGTTCAGGTTTAAAGTCTTTTATCTCTGATTTAGTTTTAGAATATTATATATACCTAAGTTTCTGTCCATTTTTTCTGCTATGCAATTCATTTTAATATAGGTGTATATAATACTCTCATTATTTTTCATGTCTGTAGTCTCTGTTCTAATTTGTCCTCTTTATTTGTTTTATATCTCTTTTTCTTTTCTTTATGCATCTGATAATGGTTTGCCTATTATATTTTAATCTTTTCAAAGAACCAGGTCTAGATTTTATTGATTTTTGAATGGTCTGTTTGATCTCTATTAAATTTATTCTTGCTCTTACTTATTATTTTCTTCCTTTAGCTGATCCTTGGTGTCATTTTTTCCTTCCTTTTTCTGTTTTCTTTCTTGTTGGCATAGATATATTGTGAGTCTTCTTGTTTCCTGAGATTAGTCTGTATTGCTATAAAATTTCCTCTTAACACTCCTTTTGCAGCATTCCATAGATTCTAATAGGTTATGCTTTCATTTTCATCTGACCAAGTATTTTTTTTTTCATCTTTTCTTTGATTTCCTCGTTGACCTAATACTTGTTCAGTTACAGGTTTATTCTCCATGTCTTTGTGGCTTTCCCTTCTTTTCTCTTGGTTGATTTCTAATTTCAAGTCATTATGATTTGAAAAGATTGTACATATGATTTCAATCTTTGTAAACTGATTGAGAATTGTTTTATGTTTTAATAGGTAATCTATCTTTGATAATGTTCTGTGGGCACTTGCAAAGAATGTGTATTCTATTGTTTTGTGGTGAAATACGATTGATACCTATTAAGACCGTCTCATCTCTTTTGTCATTCAAGGTCATTACTTCCTTGTTGATATTTTGTCTGGATGTTTTGCTGAATACAGTGAGTGAGATGTTAAAGTCTCTTACTATTATTGTGTACTGTCAATGTCTTAGGTTAGATCTTTTAATATTTGTTTAATATATGTGCGTGCTCCTAATTGAGTGCACATAAATTGATAAATGCTCTTTGTTTTGTTATATTGATCACTTCCTCATGATATAATGACAATCTTTGTCTCTGGCTACCTTTTTTAGTGGGAATTGTATTGAATTTCATATGATTATAGTGGTTCCTGTTTTTTTTAAATTATCCATTGACTTGTAGAACCATTTTCTATTATTTCACTATGTCTATGTATGTCTCTATATAGTTACTTTTATGTAAGCAATAATACACAATCTTTATTATTTGAATCAATCCAGCCACTCTACCATTTGATTGATTAATTCAGAGAATTTACCTTCACAGTGACTATTGACGTGAGGTTTTGCTACTATCATTTTGACTTTTCCTTTTTTGCTGGAAGCTGGGAGAAAACGGTGGTAAGAATCCAATTAACAGTGGTAGTTTTATTATTATAAACTTGATGGCAGGTATGGTATGCTATCATATATTTGATAAAGAGTGACTTGCACTTCCAAAACTTTCATTTTGTTCTTAATTAATTTTACTTCCATAAGAAAATTTTAGAATGTAGGCATTGGTAAATAAATAACTATAACAAAGTAACAATTAAACAAAAATAATTTGTGTAGCATGCAAATCTTTTTGATTAAAAAATCAGTTTCAAGAAATAAATTAGTAGGCAAATATTAGTCACATTTTTATATACTAACAACTAAACATCTCAAAAATAAATTAAAAATCCCATTCAAAATAGCATCAAAAAAGTATAATATTTAAGAATAAATTTAGTCAAGTAAGTAAAAAATCGAGACAAGGAAAATTATGAGACTGTAATGAAATTGAAGAAGACACAAGTAAGTGGAATTATTTAACTGTTTTGAATTCTTAGAAGAACAACATGGTTAAAATTCCCATACTATTCCAAGTCATCTATAGATTCACTGTAATCTTCATCAACTGCCAATAATATTTACTTAGAGAAATAGAAAAAGGTTTGAAAATTTTATTGAAAAGACTCTGAAATCATGAAAAGCAAAATAAACTGGAGGCATTAGTCCTTCTAATTTCAAACTACATTACATAGTTGCATTATTTAAGGAAGTATGACACTAACATGAAGATAGACATATAAACCAGTGGAACAGAATGAACACAGAGTCCAGAAATAAATCTCTGCATTTATTGTCAAAAAATAATTCATAAGGGGGCGAGGAAAATGTATTTAGGCAAAGAAAGTGTCTTCAACAAATGAGGTTAGAAAATTAAATTAGCTATTGAAAAACATTGAAATTTTACCCCTTTTTATACCACTTACAAAGTAATGAAATATATTAAATAATTTAACATTAGACATGCAAAACTTCCAGAAAATATTAGGGAAAACCTCTTTTACAATTGAGTTAAAATATGAAGTACAGCACTCATCCTGAACTTGTCTTTGCTCCCACACTACTACATTTATGGCACCATATGAGTTTTCCCCCGCTACACCAAGCAAATTCTACACTGCTACTTGTTTGTCCTACAATTTAGCACAATTCTGATACAATCCATCTGGAGATAGCTGTTTTACTGACCATTCCTCACACAGGAGTTATTGAGGAAATCAGAACTGCTGTTATAAAAACAAATAAATAAATAATATGTACTCCTATCATCGAGGAAATTACAATGATCCCAGATGGAATGTGTGAGGAAATTACAATGGTCCCAGATGGTATGTGTAAGGAAATGGGATTAATGAAAAATTGATAGAATAAAAGATGTTCCTACTACCTTTACTATTCAGAAAATTACCAGGGGTTTCAGGAGCCTTCTCAAGGAATTGGGGGCAAAATACTTTTTATTATCTCAGAATATTAATCTTGCCTTATTTTTGTAGATATGACAGCAAAGTAATAAGTAACACAAACAAAAATCCAAAAGTTGGACTATACCAAAAAAAAGATTCTGCACAGCAAAGGAAATTGTTAATAAAATTAAAAGGAACCTGTACAATAAAAGGAGAAAATATTTTCAAATAACATATCCAATAAGATATTAATACCCAAAATATACAAGGAACTCATACAACTCAATAGCAAAAGCACCAAGACATTTGATGAAAAAAGTTCTGAGAAACTCAATATTTTCTCCTGAGAAGCTAATTCAGGCCTAGCTGCCGTATAGTATATGCCAGTGCTGACACCACCTATACCAAAGAGAGCCTAGTAAGAACACCTAGCAGTGCTTCTGTTTACACGAAGGTTATCCCTCTTTTTTATTACTTGTGATAAAGTTCTCAATTCAACAAATGAAAATCTTTATCATAGATCTGTGCACATTTCATTTATCAGTTACCAGTGCTTTCTGTCCTAAAATCTCTGCCTCTCAATGCCCTGTTGTTATTGCTTCAGATGAAGGAGTATTCCCTAAGTTTTCATTTCACATTTTCTAGATTCAAAGTTAAAGGTTGCCAAGAGCTAAATTTTGGTCATTAAAATATGAAAAAAGTGCTACATTGGAATTTTTATATATATCCTTTAAAATAAGTAGTATAACCTCCATTACTCATTCATCTTTTCCCAGATCTTATTTGATCATTGAGTTTCAACTACAGTGATGGCAGCTATACCGTAGAAAAGACAGAACATTTGAAACCTGAATCTCCGAAGTTTTGTGAGGCAGGACTGCTATATCCCTAAAACTTTCCACTAAAATGGATTTTTGCAAGTGAAATAAATAAACCAGTTATTTGACATTTGCTTGCTCCAAGACAAGTCGTCTTAGAAGTAGTGTGGAAGTGTATTAGAAAACTAGAATTGGATGCCTCCTCACACAACAACCAAATTAGGATCTGAAATTTAATGTAGATCCTAAGGTGGTTCACATGCACATTAAAGTTAGAGATGTATATGTTTCTTTGCGTATGTTCATATTTCTATAGAACCAATGCTTAATAAGAAAACAAAAAAGAGTATACATGATAAAAGGAAACAATTTTCAGTGTATAGGTGATCCTAGAAATACTTGGAAGCTGTAAATATTGATGGCCAGTTGAATAAAGAACTAATGAAATTCTCCTTTCAAATCTGAAGATCATAAAATCTGCTGTTCGTTTCAAACATATTGCCAAATTGTGTTTAGCTGTTAAGACTAGGATATGCTACAAAAGATATTTTGCTTTTTTTCCTTCTTTGAATGACATAATATAAAAAAGGTGATCAAATGTGTTCTTCTCTAAATGAAGAATAGATGCAAATTCAGTGTAATAATGTAACTTACGAGCAGGATCTGTGATTTTCTTAGATAATTTTATTGATTAGAAGATGTTTTTCATAAACTACAGACCTTCCTATTTGACTGCATTCAAGCACCTATTTATGTGGCTTGAAAAGTAAAATTTAGTAATCACAGAATCACTGGGACACTGTTAGAAATGTTGATTTTAGGGTCATAGAACAGATAGCAGAAACTCTGGGTGTGGTATCCAACAATATATGTTTTAACAAGCTTTATCTTTTATACCACTGTATGTGCGGAGAGGTGTTTAGGGTCAGGATGGATTGAGGGGGAATATTTTATAAATATAGCTTCAAGTATCCAACCAAAGTAATGATCATCAAAATGAATTTATATTTCAGCTTTGTATGTACTTTATAAAGTAATTTTCCTTCATTAAATTAACGAAAAGTGTACAAAGTTTAGGGTTATGCAACTATCTCCAAATACAGTTTTTAAATAATTTATCTGATATAATAAGTGACAATTTACATATATGTTCATTTCATGAATTTCCTAATTTATTATTTTGATTAAATATATCTGCTTAAAAAAAAAACATTAAGTGCTCATCAAAGCACAGGAGAACTCCCTATGAAACTCCCTGTACTGGAGAAATGAGATAAATGAGTCCCATTCCCTCACTGCTCAATAGAGTGCACAGTGGCTGACTCTGAACTTGATGTACAGAGGGAGTCTCTTTCTCCTACCATCACAAGAATATTGAGTCTTTGTGCTCGTTAGAGCACACAGAATCTGCTTGTGTACCTCCATGGACATAGGACTCAGATAAATATGTCCCATACCCCCAAATCCAACCAATAGAACCTGCTTGCTTCCTCAGTGCTTGAAAGAATGCACAATGGCTGCCTGCTAACTTGCTCTTAGAGCTGGAGTGTTACTTATCAGTAACTGACAAGGAAGGAACTGCCCCCGCCCCCAGTATCCCAAAGATTCTAGAAGATACAATTTTTGTTGTTTGTGGCCCACAACAAGAAAGTATTATAGAAAATGAAACTGAATGGAACTGGGTCCACCCACACTGAAGCCAAGCGGGCGTCATTTTTTATTTAGAATCTACAAATGTATCACTCTTCTAAAATGTGTCTCAAGCCAGTAAAACTTTTAATTGCTCAACCATGGATTAAAAAACACCCCCACAAAAGAGTGCTGAATATGTAATCACCATAAATCTATTAGCATTCCCAGAGATAGACAAAGAGAAAAAAATAAAGACCCTGTTGCCTCAGGTAGTAAGAACAAAATTTGTGAAAACTTCTTTCTCCGATTTCTTACAAAAGTGAAATACCTCTAATTATGGACCCATCAGTCCAGGATACCAAGCAATTGGTACTGAAATGATAGTTGGTGCTACCAAGGAAAGGAGGAAATGCTGATAAGGACCATTTTGGATTATTGCCCTGTATTCAGACTTTTATGATGATGCTAATAAGAATTGAAAGCAGTTGATAGGATCAAGCTACAAATGAGGTACCCATTACACCCACATTTCTGCCTAACCTGCTACAAAATATTGGATTCTCAATCTGATGTTTTTCCACCTCTAAATGCAGATTTAGTACTTTCATAGATTTAGGTTACCCTTTAGAAGGTAGAAAAGAAGAGAGAATGCTTTCACTTTCATTCATTTTTTTCCTTTAAGATTGGACATAGATCCAAATAGATCCAAAATAGATCCAAGTCAATCTCTCAAGAAAGAAAATGAAGCAGACAGGACACATGACTATCTCTGGGAGTGAAAGAATTGCTAAGGAGTGTTCAAACCGAGAATCATAATATCCAAATAATTAGCTCCTGTTACAACTTTTTCCTCCTAATTTCAATCATAAGAAGAAAAGAAAAGGATAGGATTTTTACCTCTCATGTAAAAAGACCTTAAGTAGAAATCTGACTGCTATAGATATTTACATTTGCCCGCGTGGTCTGAAGTCTGAAGATCTCAGCCTCAACCTCTGGAGAACAGAGCCATAACCATCCATCTTTGTCACCAAAAACGTTGAGAGGAAAAGGTTGTGGTCTACCAATTTAAGACTGAATAATTATTAGTGACCTGTGAATTGACTGATGGTAGCAGACTGACAAAGCAAAGTTTATCTGCATGCATGTGCATACATGTTAGACTATTTGGAAGTGAGTAACTGAGCACATTTCCAGAGATAAAATCTTATAAATTAAACTTAATCAAATAAGACATACTGATGGAGTTTCAGAAGGACAGCATAGAATTTTCTATTGGGATTTTTTTATGCTAATAAAAATAGACAATCTTTTCCAATGGCAGCTGAATAACAGCAAACTCCCTTTAGTAGGGGGTTAATGGCAGTTGTACTTTTGAGAATGTCTAGTCAAATAAAGAAAATTCAAACAATATTTCATTCTATGTCTTTAGCTCGAAAGTTTTCATTTTAAAGTTATCTTTATATTAACTCTGGGGATTCAATCAGTTGAAGATCCAAGGGGCTGAAATAGTGTATCTAAAAAGTATTATAAGATATGACTAGTTTAAATCTATAATCACAAACGTAACCAGGTTTTTTTTTCCTGGAAAAGGTAGAAGAAAATTTTCTCCTCTAAGTTATAAATTGCTCCTAGAAACTTCTTGCTTATGATTACAAATTCAAATCCATTCAAATAGAGAGAGAAGATCTTTTACTCACCTATTCCAGAGTCTTTCTTATTTTTATATGGTATTAATTTACTCTTTTATTGGCTAGTTGAGAATAGAAAAATCAATTTTCCCCTGTTCCACTCTTAGAAAACTATTCCTATCACTTTCCTGAAAAAAATTTGCAAATAATATGCAGTCTTATAGTGAGCAATCCAATATAGGTTGTACTGTAGCAAGCTTACTTTGACTTCTGTTTAGAACACCTCCAGCCAGATGTGAAGCTCTGTGCTTGCTTTTCATTATTGTTTGATGTAGGTTGATTTCTGATTTCATGCTTTGGTAAACATATCTTCCAAAAGTAAAACATAATTATTAGTAATAGAGTATTTTAAATAGGTATCTATACAAAGTATCCTTATTGAAGGAAGAATATTTGGCTAAGTCTGGAGAGGGATACTTTTTAATGGGTCTCTCAATTTACACTCAAAATGCAACACTTAACATTCAACTGTAATTCTCAGGACTTAGCCAAGAAAAAAATATTGTTTATCTTATAAAAAATTAACAAAACAATTTAAATGCTTTTAATCCAAAATAATGGGAAAGTGTGTTCCTAAACATTATTTTTCAGTCTTCACCATAGGAGTGGGGAAAAAAATCAATACTGCAGCTTTCAAAATGTTGTTTTATTTCATTAAAGAAATGACAACATTAAAGTAAATTCTACTCCAGCATACCATCATACCTAAATAACAAACTTTAAAAATTTACTGTTTTTCCGGTTATCTTTTATTATTTAAAGTGAAGGAATATGTGTTGTAAATTACATATAGCTTAACTCTAAAACTTTAAATATGAACCACATATATAATTCATCTAAGTACCTTTTTAATAGTAGTTTCATTAATTCTTTTTTTTTTGCATTGCCATCTGCATTTTAGTATATTGAGTATGTTGTGAAATACACACAGACTGAGGTGCGATTTCAAGATCGAAGTATCTCTGAACACTGTTTTAAAAGATTCTGTAGATTAATAGTGAAATTTATATCAAGGACTAACTGGTGCAGCTATATACTATTTTCTCTCCATGTTTTCTAAATTATTCTGTGTTTAATGAATGTAATTTATACTTCTTTATCTTGCTTCCCACATAAATCTTTAGGAATAAGCAGGCATACCCTACAGCTTTTTGTGGAATATTATGCAATCTTTTATTTTTCTTAATACTGTTTCCTTAATACTTCTGAGACTGACCATATATACTTTAAGAATTGGGGCTTGGGTGATTCATAATCTATCTTCCATTATTTTATAAAATAACTTCTATATCCCTACTCTTTCTCTCTGATAAAGGAAATTGACCTGAATTGACGAAAAAAGCTCAAGTTTTGTGATATATAAGTACTTTGGTAATATATGTTAATATTATTCTTATAAAATCAGAGAGTAGATATGATTGGAATGTGCAGTGGGACAACACAGAATGCAGTTAGGCCTGTTTTTTGTAAATATATTTATGATCAAAGCAGAGAAGTTGAAAATATTTCAAGATAAATTTGAATAAGATATTAATATAGGATATATCTAAAGGGAAAAAATGAATGAAAGTGAAAAATGCTAATCATCTATTTAAGTTCTAAAGTAAGACATTTACTAGTATAAATGAATCATCTTGAAAGGTATATCTGATGAGTAATATAAAATTAAAAATTCAGATGACATTTCAGAATCTTGAGCTATTTTATTTGGGGGGGAGGGCAAAAACAAAGTAGTTATTCCAGTTCCAGCAGATATGATTCAGTCTTTAACAAGTAAGCTTAATGTGAAAACTATTTTGCTTATTTTTTGAAAGATAAAATGCTACCCTTATGGTATATGGAAGAAACAATGAGGTAATACAAGGAATATTATCAAAGGAATCAAAAAGTTTTCTTGACTTAATCATGCACAGGGAAGGCAATATTTAATACATAAATTAAATTATTCATTTTAATACATTCTCATAAAATCTAAACTTACCGTTTTAAAAGCAATATATAGAAAAATGCCCTAGTTCCAAGCATAACATTTTCATTTCTTATGTTTATATTTCTGGAATAGATTTGACATTGTGTTAATATATTTTAAAATTTGGTTATAATTCTGTAAATAATTTTAATCAACTCTGATTTTTTTTCTAAATAGCTTTTTTCTCAAGGTCTTGAAATTATAGTTTTCAATCATAATTTGTTTGAAATTCCACATTTTCAGCTTCTCTGTCTCTCTCTCACACACACACATACACACAAATAGTTTCATTCTCACATATTCTAAAATGGAATATGTTTATCTTTTTGCTGCAGAGTACAGAAATAAATATATTAAAATTAATCATTAAAATTTAGAATGTATTTAAGATTAGATGAATTCATAAGTGTGGGGTCATAATCTAATAAGATTCATAGTAATATATAAAGAGGAAGAAAAAGAAATTTATATGCATGCACTAAGGAAAGGATCTCTGAGACCACAGCAAGAAGTCATCTCTCTACAAGCCAGGAAAACAGCTTTTACCAGAGCTCAACTATTCTGGTAGCCTTATCTCAGAGTTTCAGGCTTTTTAACTATGAGAAAATCAATTTCTACTCTCTAAAATCTGCTATTCTAAAATCTATTTCTACTATAAACACCAGTCTATAAAATTTTGTTATGGAAGCCTGAATTTATTAATACAACATCTAGATTTTCAGATATTTTGATATTACATATATGCACGATTTTAAATATTTTACATGCTCTACCAAATGCATTTATTTCTCCCTCACTGTTTCTCAAGTTATGGATATTGAGTACTTATTTAGCTTTGACATTCAAAAGCAGATTTAATCTGTTTCTTTATAAATTCCCACTGATCATCTGTCTTCATCTGAATATCCAATACTGCTACCTGGTGCTCTTGTGTTCTACAGCTGTGACATATTATGAGGGTACTTGGAAAATCTGTTTGACTGCCATATAACATTAGAAATCCAATGATCTTCTGGTAACCTACTATTATACGCACTACAAATTTTACAAGTAGTTTTCCTGGAGTGATGGTTAGTTGGGTCACTCTTATTCCTTTGTTCTCTGTTCTTTGTTCTCAGATTTCTGTTTTCTAGCTATTGTGAATAATTACTACATAATGATCCCGTTTTGGTGTGACTTATCCATCATGGAGGATGGGGTGCTATTATAACAGGGTAACATTTTTTAAGTTCACACCCCAGTTGTGTCTTATAAAGATCAGTCTTATTTACTGCTAAGTCAGCAAATTCTGAGTGGTGTAATATATGATGTGTAAACCCCATGTTTGCATGTCCTTCATAGCAAATTCTTTGCTATGTGTCTCTAGATTGTGATGTATCTCTGGATTGTTTGCTATCCTAAGTGGAATTTTATGCCAGTGGATAAAACACTCTATAGGCCCTCAAATAATGGTGTTGGTTGAATTCTTGTGTGAAAATCAATTGCTGTTCCTTCAGAGTGGGAAGTAGTCAATGAAAATTGCCATAAAATGATACATTGGAATCTCTGACAATGTTAAACTACTATAATAAACAGTGGAGAATATTTGTTCAAACATATGATTTGGTAAATCAAGAAAAGGAAAAATACAAGAGTTATTGCTTTCATTCTATCATTGATTCATTTTTCTTTTTTCAAAAGAAAACATTTTGCTATATAAATAGAATAAGTAGATGTGACATCAAAAACACACAGGTCACTTTTCAAAGATATTTATATCACTTAGCAACAATTATATGAGAGAAATTACATGAAAACTGTAAAATTTGGAAATTTGATAAGATAAATCACAGTATTATAAATGAAATTCACTTGCAATTTGAAATGTAAAACAATGTGTTTACACAAATATAAATGTATTTAAAATTACTTTATCTGCATGATTACTCTGAATATATGCTTATTTTGAAATTACTATATATGCATGACTGCATTGTAGACATGTTTTAATTCTTAATGTACAAATAAAGCTGTTTTTAGTACATTTGACATAGTGCACTAATTTTCAAGAAACTAAATTTCATCTGAAAAGATAAACTTTAAATGGGAACAAGTATGAAATCTTACAAAACTTAGTTATAGTTATATTCAAAAAGCTACTGAATAAGCAAAAGGTTTGTCAGGAAAGAATCATTTGTTCCAAAACTAGATTAATCTCAAAAATGGATGTCAAAATATTAGAACATACTTTAGTATAGATTAAAAATAGAGGTAGTTTTCCAGTGTTGAATAGTGAAGAATAATTGCCTATTGTCTACTGTCACAAAACAATGTGTCCTGGAGGAACTATTTCCAGACTAGTATAGTAATGAAGTCAGAAATTCCACTACTCCCTGATTCAATAAGAATAGTGGCAAAAAAGCTCATCAATATCAAGTTTTTCAAATCTCTGGTTATTAGTCAAATGTTTGCCATGATCTGAGAAAGATTCATTCAAGAATTTGGCTGAATCCTGTAAGGAACAATAAATTTTGCTGCTCTGTAATTTGTCCTATTCTCAAGCTCTTTTTCCCGGTTCTAAAGCAGGCTTGAAAAAATACCAATCCTGTTACTGAGGTAGCTGTGAAAAAAGCAGACTAGCAACCCTTGGAAGGAGGTGAATAAGTTTGGATTTCATCAAAAAGCTAACCCTCAAAGAATTGTTGCTATTCGACCTGCTTGTAAGCTCCTTGGAAAAGTTACATTCACAGAGATCATTTTATATTTTTCTAACACAGAGTGCACTCAGTAAGAAAATCGTTATTTTCAGGATATTCGTCAGAAAAAAACCTAGCACTTACTTAACATTTCAGCTGCCTAAAATGGTGATGCAGTTTGAAACAAACAAGAACTGGACCAAAAATTGAAAGAAAGATCTGAGACATGGTATGTACACAGCAAGCTTTGAAAAAAATCTTACATGTGCATTGGCAAGCCTGTGCACATGCCCGGAACATATCTGAGAAGGCTCTAATCTCTTAAATATGGGTGGCCATAGGGACTGGCAAAACTGCAAAGTGAATGGTAAGGGAAAACTATAAAGTACTTAATCTATATATATATATATATATATATATATACAGAAAAAAGTGGGAGATACTTCAGTTTGTGAGATTTCAGAAAATTTGTTCAATCTTCAGTCAACCATCAAGCCAAATAATCAGACATTTGATGCCCACAGGAAAAAAAGAATATAAACCTTACAGACATAGTCCAAGAAAGTCACTACACAACTAACCAATAACAAAAGCTGAAGAGGAGAATCTGACAGTCACCACATTTATTATATAAAAGGCCCAGATTTCAACGACAAAAAATCTACAAGAGACACAAGGAAAAGGGAAAGCATCGCTTATACACAGGCAAAAGCAAAAACATTTAATATGGTTTATCCTTTAAGAAGTTTATATATTGGGCTTTCTAGACAAAGTCTATAGAGTTGCTGTTACAAATATGTTCAAAATACTAGAGAAAACCATCTCAAAAGAATTAAATAATAGATTCACACATCAGTCAATGCGTATGTTACTTCTCAAACTGATATAGTACTGCAAACTAGTAAATTATTCATATATGTTAAACAGAAGAGATGCATAAAACTGTTAAGCATTAGGGAACATAAAAATCAAAACAATATAGCATGTAGGATGTCTATAATAAAAAAGACGAACAGTAAGAAGTTCTCGTGAAGATTTAGAGAAATTTGAAGCCTCGTACATTGCAGGTGGGAATGTATTATGTAGCAGTCACATTAGAAAACAGTTTGGTGGCATGCCCTGGTGGAGTAGCCTTTAGGCTCCATAGAAGTCAAGTCAATTACAACTGGATTCCAGTCCTGGGTTCAGGGCAAAATAACCAGTACAGACAACTGAATAAAAATTTAAAAAGTGCTTCTTCTTCCTCTTTCTTTCTGCCTGCCTGCCTACTTGTCTTTGTTCCTGTCTGCACCTTTCCTCAAAATAAAGCAAGACCAAGAAAAGTAAAAGAAAAAGTTTGGTGGTTTCTAAAAATGTCAAACTTGAAATTTCCATATGACCAAGCAATTGTGTCTATTACATACTCAAAAATAATGGCATAAATAAATAAGAACTTTGTCCACAAAAAAGCGTGATCATGAATATTCATAGTAGTATTATCCCTAATGTCAAAAAAATAAAGCCAACTAAATGTCGATACACATCAACTTATGAACAGATGAGTAGAATGTGATATATTCACACAATAAAATATTATTCAAACATACATAGGAATGAAGTACTAAAGAATGATGCAACATGAATTAATCTTGAAAATATGCTAAGTGAAAGAAGTCTCTTGCAAAATATCATACATAGACTGCTTCTATTTACATTAAATTTTCAAAGCAGACAAATTCATCTGAACAAAACACTGATTAGCAGATGCAAGGGATTTGGGGAGGAGGTTATGAGGATTGACTTCTATTGAATGTGGCCTTTCTTTTGGGGTGGAAATATTAGAAATTAGTGATGATGGTTATCCACCTTTGTGACTATGCTAAAAACTAAAAGTAATTTGTAGATATTAAAAATTGAATTTTATGATAAACTAATTATATTATATTGAATGTATATTAGTAATAAATGGCTTGCTTAAGAAAGTTTGCAATGCCGCTTTAAACTTCAGAGATATATTTGCTTCCAAATCTATTTTATAAGGATCATCTGGGGTCGTTTGTGTAATTGCCAATAAAGGAAGTGATAAAGATTGGAGAGCTGGTGAAAACAGTTTTTGTGTAACATGATAAATGAGTGACAACATAAAATTTAGTAAGTAAGGAAGGAAAAGTTTGGTTTTATGTTTTAATTTTAATTTAAGTACATATGAATGAGTTTTCCAAAGATGTTTTGTAATCAGAACATGAGAATACCGGGTATCTAGAAGGAAATATATTTATTGAAATGTTTAACTATTTTGGTTCACCTCAAAAATTTACTTTCTGTTATAACAGACAAGAGAATCAAAGCACATGTAAAACATTTTCAGGAAAACATTAGACTATTCACCAGCATTTTTTTCTGAATAATAACACCTGCCTCAATTTTATTGCTGCTGCAAATGATAAAAACAACCAATACAGAAAAGAACTACTTATGTTAAATATATGGAAGCATTTCATTATGAGGACCTAGCGTTAATTGTTCTCTATAGTTATCTTTCAATATATTACATACTATATACAGCTTATTTGATTGTTTTGTTTATAAATACATAGGCATAATTAAATGCAGAATCATTGGGAAGATTTGTATAGACTGGTTGGTTTGTTTTCCTTTATCCTGTGTTCATATCTTAACTTTGTCATTCATCTGTAAAATTAAAGATTAATACATCATAATTAATCCACACTAAGATTTACTAAGCATCAACTATGTTCCTGGCACTACATTGGGATCTTTACATCCATAACCATTTGATATTCAAAATATATAGCAATAGGAGATCAGCAAAAATTAATTAAGATTGGATTAAGATTGACTGCAGAGTCTTTGAGGCTCTCAGTCCTTGTATACATTTCTCCATTAGATGCTGAATTGTCAGGAGGTAATAGAGGAGCAAAATTACAACTATGGGAATTACGATGGTGGACTAAGTTCAGTTATTCATCAACTGCTAATGTTCTTGTAGTTTTATTGGTTAATATTCAATATTGGCCTCACGTATATTATGTAACTTAATTCTCACAAAAACTCTAAGAGGGAATTTCTATAGATATTTATTATATAGGGAAACTAAGATAATTTGTTATACAGTCAGTAAGAGCAAGAGTCAAAATTTGAATAGACCTGCTATGTATTCATCCTTAAATAAAGTTTGGTTTTCAAATTAGTATAGGTTTTTAACATACAGCTTACTTTTCTTTAAGCTTGTGAAGTGATTTTTTTAGGGAAAATATTAAAATAAATTATAATTTGGATTCTTTATTCGAAGAAATTCGATTAGAATCTTGGTTCATTACTACCATCTGTATACTTTTGGAACAGTTACTAATCCTTCCTGATCCCCTATTTTCCTATCAGTAAAATGTAGATACTTAGTATACATACTTTATGAAAAAATTAAACTCAAATATGATCTATATAAACCATTTAGCATAGTTCCTGTCATAGGAGCCCAATAAGTGTGATTAAAATTGTCATTATTAGATATTTAATGTCTGTTTACATTTGAAATCTTGTCTTTACTGCATAAAAAACAGGTTTTGAAATTGACCTCACGATAATGGTTGATAACTGAATGCGAGTGTGTACACTGAAGATGATACAAGTTATTTGAGGTCAGACGCTCCATTCAAATCTATGTCTGAATTTTAAAACATAGTACAAGTCATAATATATCAGGTAAAAATCATTTATGAGCAAGTGAGTGAAAGAAAGAATGAATAATAAGAAATCAAATCAAGTTGATTTATGATGCTACATTTCATCAGGTCACATTAAAGGTTTATTGAAGTTCTTGAAAAACAGAAAACAAAATCTAAAAAATCTGTGAGTAGATGTCAAATCTTGTAAAATATCACCCCAAACATATCACAGCAAACAAGAAAGCAGAGAACTAGTCATGTGCTTGCAAGCAATCATCTCCTTTGCTGTGATGACAGTAGCATCATTCCAGCTCATATTCATTAAACAAAAAAAGAAACATTTACTTTTGAAATTAAAATTCAAGTGGTTAAAATGTTATCAAATCAAATTCAAAAGTGTTAGGCTGGCCCAGAGGGACAAAACAGCAGCCATATCAGGGGCAAAAAGGAGGCTGACGTCAGACTGAGGGATTGAAGCCCACACCTGGAATCACAGAACCAATCCCCAATCATGAATTACGAAGCCCGCGAAATTCTTTTGCTTAAAGAGAGCGCTTCCCTTTGTTCGGGCGCGACTTCTCCGGCCCCCGTTCTGCGGACCGGAGAACCTCGCCCGGGTGTGCAAACCCCAATAAAGCCCTGGCTATTCGACTTTTTGTCTAATTGGCATTCTTTCCTCGTGGAGCCCAGAGAAAAAAACCTTTCAAAAAGTATATTTGAAAATATATTGATTTAATTTACCATATTCTTACTTGTAAATATCCAGCTCCTAAAAAGAGAATACTCTATGAAGCTGTATATGATGTCTTTAAGAAATAAATAAATAAATAAAAATTCTCTAGGTATCTAAGGGAAAACAAAGTTATATTATTCCCTATGTGATACTCATAACATAGCAAGTCTTGCTGTGGGGAGAAATATAAGGCTTTTTTCTGTTTTATAATGACTCTAAAGACTGTTAGTAGCACTCAGACATAAACGGGGAGTAGGAGGAAAGGGGAAAAGAGGAGGAAAGAGTAGAGAAGAGACATCAGCACATGTAAGAAATGAGATATCTTAATGCCACAGCCACCACAGAAAATGGGCAAAAACTCAGCATGGAATTTGTA
Source organism: Solenodon paradoxus (assembly GCA_004363575.1). Lineage (NCBI taxonomy): Eukaryota > Metazoa > Chordata > Mammalia > Eulipotyphla > Solenodontidae > Solenodon > Solenodon paradoxus. Next base: position 78,129 of record RJWH01002767.1, on the reverse strand, counting down.
GTTACCTTCCTTTGGCCAGGACCAGAGAAGTGCCAATCTGGTTCTAACTGGCCCATAGTACAGGCACAGGGGAAACTAAAATCATCTTTTTGATTACTCAGCTCATTAGATCATCATTTTATAATTTTAATAAAATTAACATTACTGCATGACCCCCCTCCCCTTTCCCTTAGCTGATTATGGGAAAGAACATGCACAGAGTTTGGTTATATAAGTCTACCTCACAGTCAGCATAAAAAGACAAGAGCAGAATTGCTCCAGGGAAAGGACTGAAGGAGGGAAAGTAAGGAATATAAGCCTCCAGAAGGAATACGCCTATGCTGTTGTACCCTCCTTGGTCCAGCCCATCCTTATCTTTGAGTACTACTATTTTTAATACATTGTGGACTCCTTTCTTTGGAGTATGACATACTCACCCTACTCTCTTGGGAGTGTACAGCACTTTTGTTTATGCTCAACCATCAATAAAACTTTGCATCTCACTTAATCTTGTCTAAGTCTGATGAAACTATTGTGCTGTGCATTCCTCAGGGAAACTCATCTCTCTGGGAGCACAGTAACCCAGAGTCCCAAAGCAGCAAGGTTATCATAAACAATTGACAGTGATTACTTATTACTTAAAAGATATTTTGTTTTTATAAATTTCTGTATTTTAATATTTTCTATATTTCTTCTACAGTGTCACTAAGGTGCTTTTTAAAATTGCCTACTTCTAGCCTGATATTTTGCAGAGGTCATCATTTTTGTTCATGCTCTCTAAATTGGAGCAGTAGTTTTTAACTTGGATTATTTAAATTTATGTTATTTGAATTTGCAGGTTTCAGTGATGACATTTGAAATTATTGTTCTCAGGAAAAAGTCAATAATAATAGTTTATTAACATTGAAACAAGGAACTAGAGAAACCTCATTTTTGCTAGGATACTCTGTAAACCACAAAGCCCTGGGGTCCCCGCTTTCTATAATCCTCTGGCAGTGAATCAGAAATCTTAGGCCCTCCCAGTAAGATCTTGGCTGGAGGGGTTTCTGTGAATCTACTGAGATCTAGTAAGAAGTTAAATGTCAAGCAAGATAGCTTAAGACATTTAGGTTAGGGTGTGACCTCTAGGGTGAGACTTCTACTTTAGGGTGTGGCATCTACTTCTGAAGACCACTTAGCTTGTTAAACTGTTTATGCAAATACACTGACACACCCGGAAAACAAGCTAAACTATAAATACCTTGTATTATTTGGATTCAGGGCCATATGGTTTGGGTCCACTTTTGTCCCTGTGACTGCTGGCTAAATAAAGCTCCTCTTAAAATTATCTCTGGTTCTGGTAAGTCTCTCTGATCTCATTGGCTACTTTCTAACATTAACATAGGGTAAATTTAGATGTTATTTTGTAAATCTCAAAATGAATTATAGGTACCTCAATTTCTTAGTTCAATCAAAATGACAAAAGATGATCATTAAAATGCACGTGTGTTAGGCTGGCCCAGAGGGACAAAATGGCGGCAGTACTCGGGAAAACCCAGAGGGACAAAATGGCGGCTGTAACCGGGGAAAAAGGCGGCTGATGTCAAACTGAGGAATCGAAACCGACACCTGGAATCACAGGACCAATCCCCAACTGCCACACATGAAGCCCGCGAAATTTTCACTTAAGAGTGCGCTTCCCTTTGCTCCGGTGCAACTTCCCTGGCCCCGGTTCGGTGGACCGGAGAACCTCACCCCGTTGCTCGAACCTCACCCCGTTGCGCAAACCCCAATAAAGCCCTGGCTAGTTGACTTTTTGTCTGATTGGCATTCTTCCCTTGGCGGAGCCTGGAAAAAACCTTTCATTGTGCACCTAGATTTATGAAAAACAAGTCACATTCTTGTTTTTAAACAAAAAAATTCTAAATATCTTTATGGTTTATATATACATAGGTGGTAAAATCATTACAAAGAGTACAAAAATCATCAACAAAATCAAGACAGTGATTATGGGAAATTGGATACGTCTTTGGTGAGAAGTATAAAGAGTGCTTGTGAGGTACTGACATTATTCTATTTCTTCATCTGGAATAGTTACATAGGTGACCATTTTGAAATTAACCATAAAACTATATAGAGCATTATTTAATAAATGATAAATTAAAAAAATTCTGCATGAGATCTGTATTTCTTAAATGAATATCATACTAACATTTAGTCACATAAATAATTATTGTTGAGTCCAGTCACATCAGTAATTTATACATTCAAAAATAACTACATATATGGAAAAATTTAAGAAGTGATCATTTATTCCTAAGAAAAGGGTCATTAAAAAACCAAAACAAGCTGAGATCTCACATGTATACCTCAAGCTAATCCTCAACACAGAGACAGCCAACAACAATAAAGCAAAAATAAATAAAACACCAAGTTCTGGGGAAAGGATCTAATGAAGCAATACTTTATTAGATTCAATTTTCCAATGTATAAAAAATAATCACAAGACATACAAATAAACAGGAAAGTATGATCCTCCAACAGAAAAAAAGATCTGTGAGGCGCTGCCATTATTTAGAGACTGTCCCTAAAAAGGACCTGATGGCAGATATAGTTATAATAAAACAACAATAAAAAAGACTGCCTTAAATATGTTCAAAGTGCCACAGCCTGTGTGGCTGATCAAAAGAGTCCCTAAGAGGCTACAGATGCCTAAAGAAAGACAGACTGACAACATACATCCAGAAAAGCAGGGTCCAGGTGGGACACTGCTCTCTATTTGAAGAGCAGAGACCTCAGCCAAGGCTCCTAGATTTTTTTATAAGGATGGGTTGCAATGAGTTAATACAATTATGCAAAACAAGGAAAGACCATAAGCAATAGCTACTGGGCCTTCTGTCTCAGCATATCTAGCAGAGGCAATCTTTTGTTATCTGATCCTGAGAGAACTTCTGCCAGGATATAGTTTGCTTCCTTCACAAAGAACTAAACAAAGATAAGAAGAAATTCAAGATATTACTGTGCACATAATTAGAAATATCAATAAAGACATAGAAAGCATAAAAACAAACTAAAACAGAAATTGTATAGCTGAAAAATACAACAATTATTCACTGGCAGATTTGAGCAGGCAAAGAATAAAATAATGATCATAAAGATAGCATAATGGAAATTATTGAGATTGAGGAACCAAAAGAAAACACAATTGAAGAAAAAGCCAAATATTGACTAAAGTCTAAAGTGCGAAGAATACAAATTGCAACTTGAATAGAAAGGAGAAAATAAAATTATTATCTCTATTTTCAGATAAAGTGTACTTATATGTAAAGAGCCTCAAAGAATGAACAAATTTTAGAACAAAGGAATTCAGCAAAGTAGCAATTTACAAAGTCAGCACACAAAAATTACATTGTATTTCTATACACAATGAACAAACTGAAAAAAAGTTAAAAACAATTAAATTTATTATAGCCTAAAAACACTAAAATATTGATAAGCAAATTAACAATGAAGTGGAAAGACTTGTATAAGGAAATTACAAATCAAATATAAAAGAGATTAAGGAAACTATAAATTAATGGAAATATATTAAGTTCATGGATTGAAAGACTTAATATTATTAAAAGTCAGTACTGCCCAGTACTACCCAAATTATCTATAGATACAATGTGATTTCTGTCAAACTTTCAACAGCATTTTTCACAGAAATAGAAAACATTCATCCTAAAATTCATTTGCAATTTCAAGAGCTCTTGAAAAACTAAAATGACATTGAAATAAAAAGAACAAAACTGGAAGATTCACAATTCCTGATTCTAAAAAAAGCACTGCAAAGCTACCGGAATCATGACACCATTTTATTGGCATAAAGATAGACATATACATCAATGGCATATAACAGAAATCCCAGAAATAACCCGTCCCACACATGGTCAAATTTATGAAAAATGGTACCAAGACTGCTATGGTCAAGTCTTCAAGTCTGGGCCGATAAATGCCTTAATTGGTAGACAGTCTGATGAAATCATAAGACACAAATGACAAGGACATAGCCTTTATTATACTCACAGCATGAGTCTTGATGGTGGTGGGTAGGGATGGAGTCTGCCTTCCTGATGGCAGGGGGTCAGGCAATATAACAACTTCCCCCAATGCCTGTCTAGTCTTGTTTTCTTCTCCCAATGGCAGTGGGTTGGAAAAAGTTACCACACTACCAGCAAGGGCGGGGGTGGGGGGGCTCTTTTAAAGGGAATATCAAAAGAGGGAGGGCAGAGAGCAGATAAGAACAGTCAATCAAGCAAGAACAAAGAACAGCCAAGTAGTCAAGAGTAGAAAAAAATCCAGGGTAGAACATTTCATGTATAGTCAGTGCAGTTAGAGGCAGTTATCATCCCAGTACATCCATCTGTTACATTAAAATCCGTGCTGAACACTGGCTAGAAGCTGAGCCCACTTTCAGGGCTGGGCATGGGTCATGCTCTCACATATTTCTACAATAAGTCATTGGGAAATGAAGGTTTCATTTATTTATTTTTCTTAAAAATAATGTTGTGAAAACTGGATATTCGCATGCAGTAGAATAAAGTTGGACCTTTACGTAGCATCATATGCAAATATTAACTAACAACTGACATAGAGGCGAGTGATGTCACATTTTTCTAAACAGCGTCTTCATCCATCCATACTTAGAATCTTCAGAAATCAACTATTTTCATTTGTAGTTAAGAGACTCTCCTTTGGAAGACTTTTTTTTCCCAGGCATCTATCATGAAGGTGGGTGAAACTATAGGTGAAGCTAAAAGGAAGAGATCTAGGCATATGCAGGTGCAATAAGCAGGGCTTAGAGAAAGGTCATTATCAAAGGTGCAAGTGGCAGTAACACAAGTGAAAAAGGCACATGTGATAACAGCACAAGTGGAAAAGGCACATGTATAACAGCACAGGGGCACTCATGCATGCAACAGACATAAGCAGTACAGCAGTGTGTGACCCAGCAGCACACAACAGCATACAGCATAGAAGTCTGACCAGCAGCAATGTGACAGCAGCTTCATAATAAACAGCAGTATGCTATTGAGGAGGCAGTTGTGGCAACTGACAGGGGATTAAACACATCTATTATTGAAGGTTATTTGAGAGGATGGGATGGTAAAGCGTTACAAAGAAAGCAGTTTCTGATGTTAGTTCCAAAAATACTGGAATTAGTAAAAGTGATTATTGATGGAGTAATGCTGAAACCCCTGACGTACTATGGAGCTATGTCAGCAGCCTAAAACTATGGGCAAAAGTAAACCTCAAGACACAAAAAAGAGTCCAGCTGGCCCATAGGGTTAAGGAGTAAGGAGGCAGCATGAAAGCTGGTCCTGAGAAGGTATTTTCTTTCAAAAAGACAACAAACATAGAGCCTGACACTTAGATCTCTCCCCTTCCCTCCCTGAAGACTAGATAAACAAAAAATAAAGATGAAATTAAAGCCACAATACCAAATAATTGATAAAATGAGACAACCTAACAGACAAATAATAATGAAAAAACTAAAACTACAAGATTTATGATTAACCATAAAAAACAAATTCAAGACCTCAGAAAACAAGTGACAGATTGTCGACTATTTTTTAATAAGAGACTAAAAGAATTGCCCAAAATAATTTCTGGATATGAAAAGTGTAGTAAATGAATCAAAGACAAACATGGAAAGTTCCTTAAGTTGGTTCAACCTCACAGGGTAATAAAGCACATAAGTTGATGGCAAAAGTACTGAAATGATTGTCATAGAAGAGAGAAACAAGATAGAAAAAAATGAATTAATTCTGTGAAAATTAAAAGATCATCATGAGAAGAACAAATATAGGGATAATAGATACCCCTGAAGGTGATGAGATGGAGAACGAAGCAGAAAAGTTATTCAGACAAATGGTAGTAGAGAACTTTTAATACCTATCACAGTAACTGACCATAAAAGTCCAAGAAATTGATGTCAAATGTCTAAATGCAAAAAGACCTACCTTAGATCATTGTAGAATTTTATAAGTCAACAATAAAGAAGAAATATTAAATGCTGTAAAAGAAAAGAAATAGTCGATAAAGAAATATCCTTCAGATTATTATCAGATTTCTCACAGAAATATTATAGGACAGGAGATAAGGGAATGACATATTCAAAATACTAAGAGACAAAAACTATTAGTTAAGAATGCTTTGCACAATTATCATTAAAATATGAGAGATAAATGCCTTTCAGGTAATGTCGAAGGGAGTTCTTCAACATGGAAAAAAAAACAAAAACAAAGAAACACCAAGCATGAAAAAAGCTGATAAATATTAAAATGGAATCAGAAACAAAGACAGAATAAATAAGAGAGAAACAAAATAGCAAAAATGAAAGAAAAACACAGGATTTTTATATATCATCTAATAAATGTCTATCTAGATAAGTAAAGTTGGATGTAAATCTTAAGGTATCAAAAAGTATTAACCAGGGAAGATGAAGAAACCAAGAGGACCCACTTCAAAAAACCTCCACAGAAAAAGGCAAAGAGAGACACAATGGAAAAAGAAGAAACAGTTATAAAATAGTAAGAAAATCTCAGAGCAACCCCTGCACCTCAGATACCAACACAAGCTGCATTAGAAGATCCACACATTGGTGCGAAGGAAGTTGTGTGAATGTGATGCATGTAGCTAGCTAATCTTGGGCAATGGGTGGATCCTGAGGGGTGAGACTAATGACCCCAGGAGAAGGGATTATCTCCTCCCCACAGGGACCTAGAGGATAGTCAAGACTTTCCAAACATTTGAGCATGTACAAATCAGTGGAGAACACCCTAGAGGAACCTTGGGTAGCTAGTAGGTATAATTAGCATAAAATTAGCATTGCTTTTTTTTTTTGGCTCTACTGCCACCCTTTTCCTCTTATCAGAAACCAAACTCAAAGGATTTGAATACTGCATATTTGCAATTAAGAATTCAAAGAAATCATAAAGAAATTAAGAGAAAATAAATGATTAAAAGAAATTATAAGAGAAACCAAAAAATCAAAACAAAGAGACAAAGGCAAAAAAAATCAAGTAAGGAATAAAATTAACAAGAAGCAGAAATTGTAGCTTTAAATAAGGAATCTACAGAGATTTAGGATGTGAAGAACTAAATATATGAGAACACTAAATACATGCTACAGAAATATATAATAGCAAAATACATCTAATGGGAGAAGAAATCAGAGATCTCAAAGATAGAAACCTGGAAATTATGTAGGTGGAAGAAATGAGAGGAATAAAATAACAAACAACAAAGGAATCTATGAAAATTGTCTCATTAGGAAATGCAGCATAAAGACTATGGGTATCACAGAAAGTGAAGAGAGAGAGAAGGGAACAGAGACTGTATTCAGAGAAATAAAATTAAAGACAACCCAAATCTGGGGAAGAAATTGAATACATGAATGCATAAATATATCTGATAAAGGGATCAATACATAAGGAAGACAGCATGTATATGCACACAACATAGGCAAGCCCAAATATATTAAGCAGATATTAAAGGACCTAAGGGAGAAATTGACAGTGATGCACGAATAGTAAGGAATTCCAACACTCCACTCACAGAATTGGACAGATCGTCCAGGCAGAAAATAAATAAATAATGCGTGTAAGTGAGAAATTAGATGAGATTGCTCAGTATTTGCAAAGCACTTTTCCCAAAAGCAATAGGATACACATTCTTTTTAATTACTAATGGAGCATTCTCAAAGATAGACCATATATTGAGACACAAAATATTTCGTAATTCATTTATGAAGATTGAAATCATATCAAGTCTCTTTCCAGTTCACAATGACATTAAAATAGAATTCAAACAAAAGATGAAAGAGAAGAAAAACATGAATTTGTGGAGAATAAACAATATGGGATTGAACAATTATTGGGTCAATGAGAAAAATTTAAGGTGAGATTTTAAAAATAACTGGAGTCAAATGAAAATTAAGACATGACTTATTAGAACCTACAGGATTCAGCAAAAGCGGGATAAGAGAGTTTATTGCAATAGAGGACTATCTCATGAAACAAGAAATATCACAAATTAAAAACCTAAGTCTACACCTGAAGCACTCGAAAAAGAAGAAAAAAATTGAACAAAAAGTGCATAGAGGAGGTAGTAATAAAAGAACATCAATTAATAAAATAAAGAACAAAATGACAATTTAAACAATAAATGAAATCAAGAGCTGGTTCTTTGAAAAGATGAACAAAATAGACAAATCATTAACTATACTCACAAATAAAGAGAGTTGAAACACAAAATATATCAGAAAATAAAAAGAAATGTCAAGAGTAACCACAAAGCTAGTATTGATTATAATTGAATATTATGAACAACTATAGAGCTACAAAAAGATGTTCTAGGTGGAATGGACAATTTCCTCGAAGCATACATTCCAAGACTGCAAGAAATAGAAAATCTGAACAGATGAATCATGAGTAAGAAAATTAAAAGGTTAATCAAAAGTTCCTCTCCTTCTCCCAATAAAAATCCTGGACCAGATGGTTTCTCTAGTGAATTCTCCCAAAGTTTTAAATAATAATTAAGGTTTATCTTTCTCAAAATATTCCTAAAAATTCAAAAAGGATGGAAAATTTCCAACAAATGTCATAAAGCTAATATTTTTCTCTTCTCAAAACCTTAAAGGATATCACAAAAAAGAGAAATTATAGCTCAATATCTCTGAGGAATACAGATTTAAAATATCAATAAAATACCATCAAACCAAATTGAGCAGTATAAAAAAAAAGTCATATACCATGATCTAGTGGATTGTATTCCATGAATGAATGGATGCACAGATGGTTTGACATGTACGGGTTAATAAGAGTGATACACCACATCAACATAAGAAATGACAACAATCACATAACCGTCTTAATAGACGCATAAAAATCATTTGTCATGACTCAATACTATCTTATGATAAATTCCTCAAAATGAAGGTAGACTGTAATTCAAAATACTAAAGGCCATATATGACAAACTTACAATCAAAATCATGCGCAATGGTGATAAACTAAGTTTTCCTTCTAAGATCAGGAACATGGCAAGGATGTATATTCTCACCACTGTTCTTCAATGTAACATTGAAAGATCTAAACTGCATAGTTGGAAAAAAGGATTATAGAATCTATCCAAATTGAATAGAATAAAATAAAACTGTCATTATTGGCAGGTGACATGAAAATATTTACAGAACATTCTAAAAACTCCAGTAAAAAAGAAGCTATTAAAAATAATAAATGAACACAGTAGAGTCGCAGGATACAAAATAAAAATGCAAAATACTCTTGCATTTTATATGCACAGAACAAACTATCACAGAGAGAAATCAGGAAAACAATCTCATTTGCAGTTACATCAAACATATTTAAATAACTATAATTTTAAGCAAATAGGTGAAAGACCTATGTACTGAAAATCCTACAATATTGTTGAACTAGAAAAAAGAAACAAAAACAAAAATAGAGATTGAAAGATAGTATGCACTCATGGACTGGGACAATTAACATTATTATAATAACTATATTACCTGAAACAATTAACAGATTTGATGCAACCACCATCAAAATCTCAATTGCATTCTTCACAGATCAAAATCATTTAACTTGTTTGGAACTAAAAAAGCCACAGAAAATCAAAAACAATCCTGAGAAAAAGAGCATAAATGGACAAATCATACTTCCCAAATACAAACTATTCTAAAAAATATAATAAAAATATTTTGTACTGAAATGAAAACAGAAGCATAGATATATAGAAAAGAATTGGGAGTCCAGAAATAAATCCACACATATATAGAAAATTCTTTTATAGCAAAGGACTTAAGAGAATGTAAAAAGAATAATCTCCCCAATTAACGATACTGGGAAAACTGGACAGCCACATGCAAAAGAATGGAACTAGATAATTATCAATCACGATACACACACATGCAAAAATAAAAATGGATTAAGTAATTGATTTAAGACCTGAAACTATGAAGTATAAAAACAAAAACAAATATAGACCGTACTCTCCTTGATATTGTAGATTACATCGAAATAAGGAAAAAAAAAAGCTCTTGCACAGAGAAAGTAACTATGATCAAAATGAAAAAAATGAAACATCTAATGGAATGAAAGAAGACACTTTAACATCATACATCCCACAAAGGATAAAACAAAATTGATAGCCCCAAAATAAACCCACATATATATGGACAGCAAATTACAACAAAGCACATACAATAGAACAAAGAAAATCTCTTCAACAAGTTCTGTTGGCAAAACTTCAGTCACATGAAAAAGAATGAAACTAGATGACTATTTAGCATCATACACAAAAACTAACTAATAGTACGAGAGACTTGGACTAAGACCTTAAAACATACAATACGCAAAAGAAAACTTGGGTGTCAAATAGCATTTGACTTAACTATGATAGTAAGTGAAAGAAAAAGAAATAATTGAAGCTACATTAAACTAAAAAGTGTCTTCACAGCAAAATGAACTCTCATCAAAATGAAAAAACCTAACAAGCAAAAACAACCCGAAGTGGAGAATACATTTCTAAATCACATATCTGACAAAGTGTTGATTTCCAAAATACATAAAGAAATCATAAAATTTAAAAAAACTCAAAAATGGAGAGTCTGAATTGACACTTCTCCAGAAAAGACATACAGATGGTCAAAATGCACATGAAATTATATTTATAATACCTTGTTATCAGAGAAATGAAAAGCAATATGACAATCAACTGTCACTTCATACCTATGAGAATGACTGTTATCTAAAATTGAAGAAGCAAGAGTTTGAGAATAAATAGAGAAACAGGAAAACTTGATAAATTGGGGCATGCAAATTGGTGCAGCCATTATGGAGATTTTTCAAAATAATTTAAAAACACACTTTGTCATATATGCTGATTGTCACTCCTCTGGGTATATACCCAAAGAATACAAAAACTCTACTTTGAAGATCTATATGCATCCCATGATCACTGCAGGATTAGATTCAAGAGATGTACACAATCAGTATTCATTGACAGATGAGTTAATAAAGAAGATGAGGAATACATCTCAACTATAAACAAAGATAAAATTATACCATATGCAACATCATGGGTAGACCTAGAGCATATCACACTCAGTGAAGTGAGATGGAGAAAGACCATATGATTTTATTCATATGTGGTATATGGAGATAGCAAACAAACAAATGAACTCAATCAAACATAATTTTGACTGTAAGATCAAGTTAATGATTACCAGAGGAAAGTGAAGAGTCAATTAATAAATTTTAAAGAAAGATTGAATTGTATGGTGAAGGACAGAATGATCTTTTACTGCTGAATTTAATATCATTTATGTAGATGTTTATAACAATGTATGCCTGAAACTTACAAGCTAAATGCAATGTTACCTAAATAAAATAACCTTTTAAAATGACTCTTCCATTTCACATCATCAAAATGATCCAGTTTTAAGCTACGTTATTCAGCATTAATGTAGAAGCCAATTATAATAAATACAATACAATATGAACACACTTTAGCTTGATATAATTCTCACAGAAATGATACAATAAATGAACAAAGGGAGATTAATGAAACTAGAAAATGTTTAAACCCTTTTCTATGTTTTGTTTAGATTTCTAAGCACAAAGTTTTTAAGATTAAATGAAGATAACAATCTTTAAAGACAAAAAAAAACCAAACAGATACCAAAAGGAAATTGTGAAAGGATAGTGATTAAAGTACAATGCTAAGGAATATTTTTTATTCTTTCATGAACCAGTGATAAATGCCTTTTGTATCCTGGGAAGAGAATGACACAAAATTTAAAAAAATGTTCTTTTTCCCCAATACTGGTAAAAACATATCTCTACAGATACCTTTACTTCACTATTTAATTATCTGTGTAATGGTCTGTTAAGAGAGAGATATAACAGAAATGGTGAAGCTATAACTTGTTATCTAATAATATCACAAAAGGTATATTAAAAGGTGTATTCAGATTTTATTATTATTGTTGTTGTTACTGTTTTTCCTAATTTCGATGGGTAAGGACTTTTGGGCCATTTAGTTGGTTTTGGATCCCTCAAATGTCGCGGAATGTTGGCTGAGGTTTTAGTTATCTTAAAGTTGCAATGGGGCAAGAAAGTGTGTTTCCAATGTAGCTAATACCCATGGATGACAAGATGCATTTGGGTGGTGGCAGGAAATCTTACTTCCTCTCTACATAGGTGGTTTCATTGTCCTCAAGATAAGGTGGCCAATTTATTTCCAAGATATAGTTTTATCCTTTCACATGTGGAACCTGCAAAAATAAAAAAGAACCAGTCCAGTAAATTGCATTTGTGGCTACATAGATGTTAATATCCGACTATTTTGAAAAAATTCAATGTTTTTGTGTTTCCTGAGTGAGGGTTTCAATTATTTATGGGAATTTCAATTATTTATTATTTATTGGAATGGCATAGATCTCTTTTTCAGCTTCCCCAATATGTAACAAGTACTAGAATTATCATATTTTTTCCAGAGCTATACATTCAGAGAAGCACTAATTTTATTTGTATCAATATCCAACAATGGTAATAATCAATCAGTGTGCAGCTGATATTTCTTGATTAAACTTTGACTTTGCCCTCTATTTTCCCTGTTAAACTTTGTTCTAAGCTTGCATATTATTTAAGTTACATTCTCCCAACACTTAAATGCTTTATTCCAACAAAATTGCCTCCTATAACCTAGAGAGATATATTAAAAAATAATGATGGCACACCCTCATGGAGTAGTGATTGGATCCATTGCTTCTGATCAAGAGCATGGTCTACATACATCCTATGGACCTGAGTCCATGTCCCAGAGTTAGGGGGGTACCTAGATGAACAACTAAATAGCAATAAAAATAATGATAATAATAATAATAGTAATAATACTTTGTCCTCTCTTGCCTGCCTGTTTACTTGCCTTCATCCCTGCCTGCATCTTTTCTTTAATAAAAAAGAAGATAATGGTTAATTCACTCAAAATATTGACTTCTCACAAATAAAAATGTCTTTATCCATATCCACTACTTCACTTTTCCATAATATTTCATCAGATTAAACAGGTTTCCCCATACTAAAGCTATTTTTCAGTTTTCTCAGAACATGATATCCTTCATTCTCATGAACCTGCCTCCATCAACCATCAATTTTCTTTTTTATATTTAAATTTTCTCCCTCTATACTAAAGTATTTTGCAGATTCTTTTTGGAAAAAATGCAACAGAAAGACAATAAAAAAAACAAGAAAAAATATCTTGTGGTGAATCTGTGATCTATTTTATTACATTAAGCTTCTTTGCATCTTTGCATTTATGGACAAGTTTTAACAGAAAAGAAGCTACTTATGCATTTTCTATAGCTTTATCTCCTATTCTCAATACAACTTATTTCATCTGTATTCCATTTACATCGTCACAATTTTTTATTTCAATTCATATTTTTCCACTACCTTCTGTGTGCCAATTACTTTTCTCTGTGCTTATGATATAGCAGGGAACAAAACAGACAATATTATCTGTATAGATTTTGCACTTTATATTCTAGTTGAGGCTTGGAGGTGAGGAGAGTCAACCCCAGTATCTATAAATAACTGTAAACCAATAAGTACATAAATAAATAAATAATGTAAAACATTATTATGGATATAGAAGTAGAGCAGGAAAAACAAGTTTGAGAGGGCCAATATGAGGGGCAATTTGCAGTATGGAATGGGGCGATCAGGTTGGGCATCATTTTGAAGATGAGACTTAAACCAAAAACTAAAGATTACAGAGTTAAATGGATACCTTGTGAAATGAAATCTAGGCATAGGAAATAAGTGGAATATATTTCTTAGGGAATCATGCCTCTGAAGCAATAAAGTCACAGGAACTGGAGCAGGGAATGAAGGATGACTAATCTAATATAATGTCAGAAATATAGTGGGGGTTATGCTTATATAATTTATATGTTTTAGTCAATTTTTTACTTTAAGAAAATGAGGGTACATTAAACGGTTTTGAGCACAGTGTAACATGATTTGATTTATGTTTTTAAAAGGTACACCTAGTTAGTCGCTGAAAATAGGCCCTTTGAATAAATGAAGACAAAAAGCAAAACAGTAACAACAAAACGCCAGAGAAATAAATTAGGAGGCTATAGGAGTAATTTGAATTGGAGATAATGGTGGCTTAGATCTGGGTGGAAGCAGGTAAGTGGTGATAAATGGTCAGATTGTAGATCTCCTGAGAATTCGGATGAAGAGTCTGAGAGGAAATATAAATCATAAAAGATGACCCCCCCCACCTTTTTTCTTTTAACTTAAGTAATGTTAAGAATGGTATTGACATCGATTTAAATGTTAAAAAGCTTAGAGTGTACAAGTTTGTAGGGAGAGATGTTCATTTTTAGAAATGTTGCATATGTAAATTGGGGTCTGCCAGAGTAACTGAACTGAATGAAATTTGACCCCTAGAATTAGCAGAGGAGATCATTGATAATCTTGAGTAAATTCTGGATGGATTTTAAGGCAGAATAGAAGAGTAAGGATGGAAATTGATTTTTCTACTTTCATAATTTTTGCTAAACAAATGTCTATTGTTATTCTTTACAAATAATGGGTTTTGACTTTGTTGTATTAGAATTTGTTGTTTTAACTTTTAATTCATTATTTCTGTTTTCTTCTGTTAGCGCCACCCTGATTTTTTCTAACTTTTCCAATTCAGTGTTTTCATTTCTATTAAAAACATATAAAATACAAAAATACCTTTGAAGATATGAGTTTATTTCAAAGTCCCACTTAAGTTGCAGCTCATAAGTTTGACACATAGTTCTGTCATTGACATTAACTCCAAGATAGTTTTCAATTTTCTATGCATTTTTTGATAAAATGCACAATTTATATTGGAATGCATTTTCAATCTCCAATAATAATATATGTGAGTGTTTTTGTAGTCACACTGGAACTTTCAAGTTTGCATTGTTAGAACATATCATCTATAATTTTAGGGTCTGAAAAACTTGCCTTAAATGTTAAATGAAACTAGCTGGATAGTGATTTCTACTTTGATAATTTTCTAACTTAAGAATTTCTTAAATATTATTTATCCATTGTTTTCTGGGATATATATATATACGCATATACATGGATATATATGCACACATATGTGTGTATTATATATATATATATATACACATATATATGCATGTAAAGAGGCAGAGAGAGGAATGGAAGAATGAAGGTGAGCAGAGGCAGGCAGGCAGGGAGAAGGCGGAAGAAGCATTTCACCTATTTTATTTAGCTTTTCATCTTGGTTCTTCCCACTGGCCCCAGGTGGCTAACCTGGTGCTTGAGATGTATGTGGACTATGCCAGTCAGAGGCAGCTGAGGACATATATGTCAGAACACCAGGGTGAACTAGGATATATTTTGTTTATTAAGAATATGCCGGTAGAATTAATTGTTCATTCCAGACAGCATTTTTTGTGTAGAAGTTGTGAATTTTTTTCTCTTTAATAGTGAGGCTTAGTTTTATTATGATGTATCTAAGTGTAGAATCCATTTTTTTGTTTATTATTTTCATTCTTTGCACCACAGGCAGAATATTCTTTATATTTTAGAATTCATAGTATTTTTCCATAATGAAAGTTCTCAATATCTATTCTCCCAGTGTTTCTCTAATGTCCTCTCAATTGTTTTATTCTGGAATTGCTAGTAGATACATGCTTAAATATCGTAATCACTCTGTCTTTGTCAACTGCTCTCCAATAATTTCCATTATGTGCAAAATTCTTGCTAAACCACTAAAATTTGCAATTTTTAAAGTTGATTGTATTTAAAGGAATATTGCATTACAGCATTGAATAAGTTTAAGGTACACATCATAATAAATCTACATCTCTTTATAATACAGTAAGTTCATCACTATTTCAGTTTTTTGTTCACTATATAATTAATCAGCTTTACCCCGTTTGCCCCTTTCCACCCTCCCCATGTGTTCTTAAAACATTGATTTGCTTTTTTAGGTTAAAAGTATTGCTTGATTTAGTTCATTTTTAAAATATTTTTTGTTTGATTTAGTGAATTTTTTTGATATATATCTATAGATATATAGATATATAGATATACACACACCACATATGAGTGGTATCATGCAATACCTGTCTTTCTACTTCTGGCTTATCTCACTATGAATCATTTCCCCTAGGTCCACCCATGCTGCTACAAATGGCAGAATTTTACCTCGTTGAGAGCTGCATAGTATATATATAATACATCTTCTTTATTTACTAATCTGCCGATAGGAATTTAGATTACTTCCAGTTCTTGGCTACTTTAATAGTGCTGGAATTAATAGGGGGATGCGTATATCCCTGTGAAAAGAGGATATTGTGTTTTCAGAGTAAATACCCAGTAGAGGAACAAATGGATCATACGGTATTTCCATTCTCAATTCTTTGAGGAATCTCCATCCTGCCCTCAAAATTGTTGCACCATTTTGTGCTCCCAACCACAGTGTGTCAATGTTCTCAATTTTCCACATCCTCTCTAGCACTTGTTTCCACTCTTTTGAATAATGACATTCTCAATGGTGTGAGGTTATATATCACATTGCTGTTTTGATTTGCATTTCCTTAATGACAAGAGAAATAGAACATCCTTTCATATGCCTATTGGCCATTTGCAAATATTATTTGGAGAAGTGTTTATTAAGAAAATCTGTCCATTATTTAATAGGATCATTCTTTTTTATGTTGTTGGGTTTAATGGGTTCCTTTTATATTTTGCATATTTACCCCTTGTCAAGTGTATGATGTACAAATATTTTCTCTCAATGTGTGTCATGTCTTTTTGTTTGATGAGATTTTCTTTTGCTGTTAAGAAGCTTTTTAGTTTGACATAATCCCATTTGTTTCTTTTGGAATATATTTCCATCGCTATCAGAGTCAAATTTTCAAAGACATCTTTTAGGTCAATGTTCAGTTATGTTTTGCCTTTTTCTCCTATGTATTTTATGGTTTCTGGCCTTAGATCTAAATATTAAATTCACTTTGAATTATTTTTTGTAATTAGCCAGTGATTTAGTTTGAACCTTTTGTATGTGGCTGACAAATTTTCCCAACACTTTTAACATAAGAGACCAACTTTTTCCTGCTGTAAGCCTCTGGATCCTTTGTCAAAAATTGACATTAAATATATGTGTGAGTTTATTTATTGTCTATTTTGTTCCATTGACCTGCATGTCTGTTTTTATTCCAGAGTCATGCTGACTTGAAAATTGTTACTATGTAGTAGAGTTGGAAGTCAGGGAGCATATCTCCATTTTTGTTCTTTTACATCAGTATTGTTTGTGCTATAATACATCTTTTGTAGTTTTATATGAATTTCATGATTTTTGTTCTTTTTCTGTGAAGAATCTCTTTGAGATTTTATGGAGATAGTATTAAACTATTATATTGTTTTAGGTAATACAGTCTTTTTAACTGTTACTTCTTGCAATCCATGAGCATGAAATATCTTTCCACTTCTTATCTTCTACTGCTTTTAACAACATGTTATAGTTTTTATAGTTTAGGTCTTTCACTTCTTTGGTTAAAGTTAGTTCAAGGTATTTTATTCTTTTTGATGCAATTGTAAATGGGATAGCTTTTCTGAGTTTTCTTTCTATGATTTGGTTACTTGCATATAGAAATGGAATAGAATCATTAATACTGATTTTTGACTTGTCACTTTCTTTTTTAGTTCTGTAGTTGCTTACTTGAATTTTTGTGGTTCTCTATATTATGTTATCTACAAATAGTCAGTTTCACTTCTTTCTTACCAATTTGGATATCTTTTATATAATTTTTCTTGTCTGATTGAACTGGCCAGGACTTCCCTCATTTTATTAAATAGTAGTGGTGAGAGTAGACATCTTTGCCTTGTTCCTGTAGAGGAAAAGCTTTCAGTTTTTCTCCATGAAGCATTGTATTGGCTGTGAGTTTGTCATATATATCCCTTACTATGTTGAAGCACATTACATCTATACCCATTTTTGAGGAATTTTTAGCATAAAAGAATGTTGAATTTTTCTATTATTTTAATATGTGTATGGAGATGATCATGTAACTCTGTCCTTCTTTTTGTTGATGCAGTGTATCATATTTATTGACATGCATATGTTAAATGATCTTTGCATCCCTGGAGTAAATATCACTTGATTGTGCTACATGAGTGGCTTGATGAGTTGTTAGATTGAGTTTGCTAATATTTTGTTGAGGATATTTGCATCAATATTTATCAAAGATATGGGCTTTAAATGTCCTGTTTGGTGCTGTCTTTATCTGGTTTTGGAATCAAAGTAATGCTGGTATCCTAAAATAAATTTTTAATTTGCCATCTTCAATTTAGGAACATTTTGAAAAGGGATAGTATTAATTCTTCTTTGAATGTTTTATAGAATTCACTGGTGAAACCATTTGTTCCAGAGCTTTTGTTTTAGGGTAGATTTTTAATTACTGTTTTAATTTCCTTGCTTGTGATTGATCTGTTCATGACTTCTATTACTTCATCATTTGGTCTTGCAATGTTAAACTCTTCTAAGAATATGTCCATTTATTCTAGGTTGTCCAAGTTGTTACCATGAAGATTTACATAGCATTCATTTGCTTGGGGTAGAAAACAGCAAGGTCGGAGTTGGAGCTGGCACAACATCAAAATACCAGACCCGTGGCACCTGACGAGGCCACAGTGTGAAAACACTGAGATAGTGTGTCTGCGACTACTGACTCCCCCAAATAAGATGGACACAGTTATGCAGTTAGAGAGCAAAGGCTGCATAAGCAATCCAATGTAACTATAAACTTGCTTATGTAAGCTGTTTGAAGCAATGTTGTATAAGAACCCAATAAATAGGTGGAGAGCAGGGTGGTCAGGGTCCTCAGTCCAAGAAAGACCATTGGTCCCCTGACCCCAGATTTCTATCCTCTCACTCTCTCTTGAGTTTCTCATTCTCCTGTGGAGTCCCCTTTCTTCAGCCCATGTTCTCAGGATCAAGCGCAGCATTAACTTCTTTTTTTTTTACTGCTTTTGCTGCAACTCACAGTTTCTGATATGTTGCATCTTCATTTGCATTTGACTCCAGGTATTTTTTTTCAATTTCATGTTTGATTTCCTCATTGACCAAATAGCTATTCAATAGCATGTTGTTTATTCCCAGCTCCTTTAAAGTATTTTTTTCCTTCCTCTTTTGGTTGATCTCCAATTTGATGCCTTTGTAATCTGAAAAGAAGCTAGATAACATTTAAATTTTTGTAAAAATAATGAGACTTGATTTGAATTCCAATATATTTTCTATCCTTGATAATATTACATGGACACTTGAAAATAATGTGTATTCTATTTGTTTAATGGCAAAATTCTTACACACATACATACATATACATATATGTTTTTTCTTAAATTAAGTCCAACTCTTCCTATTTTTTGTTTAACATTCTTTTTCATTATTGATTTTCTGTCTCTATGATCTGTTGTTTTTTTTGTTTTGTTTTATTTTGTTTTTACGAGGAGTGTAGTGTTAAAAATACCTGCTATTACTGTCTTGCTGTCAATGTCTCTATTTAGATCTGTTAATATTGATCTATATATTTTGGGGTACCCCTTTTTTTGAATGCTTGTATTTTAATAAATGTTATGCCTTTGTCATGTATTGATCCCTTCATCATTATATAATGATCATAGTTAAATTTTGTTACTTTTTTGCTGGAAATCTTTTATTTGAGATGATTTAGCAGTTCCTCCTTTTATAAATTCACCATTAGCTTGAAGTATCTCCATCCTTCACTTTATGTCTGTATTTTTCCTCTAGATGTTAGACTATTTCTTGCAAACAATATATAGTTGGGTTTTGTTTCTTAATCCTTCTAGACACTTTGTGCCTTTCTGTTGATGAAGTCAGACAATTTACATTCATAGTAATTATTGATATTTGAAAACTCACTACAGATTTTTTGATTTTTGTTTTCTGACTGTTTTATATCTTGTCAAGTTTCCTTTGTGAAATTTCTTCTCTTTGATTTAGATATGAAATTCTCAATATTTCATGTAGAGGAAGTCTCACGGCAGCACATTTCTTCAGCTTTTTTTGTCAGAATACTTTTATTTATCCCTGCAATCTGAGAGACAGTTTTACTGGATATAGTACTTTTGGCTGGTAGTATTTTGAAAACATCTACTCATTCTCTTCTAACCTGTAGAGTTTTGTGTAAGATGATAACCTGATGGGAGTAACTTTATATTTTACTTACTTTATTTCCTTGGTCACTCTTAGAATTCTTTCTTTTTCTTGGAATTTTGATAACTTAACAATTACATATCTCGTCGTAGATATTTTTGCATTTAGATAGTTACGAATTTTGTTGACTTCATTGAATTGTATGTTCATTTTTTCCCCAGTTTTCAGAATTTTTTTCCAGCAATTATTTCTTTAGCTATTTCTTTAAGTCTGTAGTCATAGAGCATAAAATGCATACATATAAAAATAATTCAGACAAAAAGTAAAGTCAGTTGCTCTAATTCTTTGAGACTACAGATAATGTTCTCTGTTCCCTTCTTTTGCTTTTTACCTTCTGGTATATCCATTATTCTTATGTTGCTTTTCCTAATGGTGTCAGAGAGTTCCAAGTGTTTCTTTATTTTCTTTTTAATTTAATATATATTCTTCTTTCTGCCTCCCTTCTACATTTCTGTCCTCTGATCCTTTCCTCAAATCAGTAAATTTTGTGTCCATAGGTTTTTTGGTACTCAATCTTATTTATCGCATTCTTTACTTCCTTAATCTCTGTTAGTTTCTTTTGTAAAACATCAGTTTCTTCATTCTGCTCTTTAATTGTGTTTTTAGTTCATTGACTTGTTTTTCTGAGTTTTCTTTTATCTTTCTGAATTTCTTTATGCTTGCTACTTTAAATTCTTCATCCATTAAAAAGGACCAATCATCCATGTCTTTAAACTTGATGTCTGATGAACTCTCATCTTACTTTGTTGCCATAATACCTTGAGATTTGAGGTGTACTATTTTCTTTTGAACACTGTATGGATTTTGGGGGTTGAGCTGCTATTTTTTTGACTTTTTGTCTTGTTTTGTTTCATATGTTTGCCACTGCATGCTCTTGCATGTGTATTTACTATTTCAGGGAGTGGGGTAAGGACACACCTGCTGGGGAGGAGGGGTAGCTGTTGCGGTCAGGCATGGGTGGGAAAGCCTGTTCCTGCTGGTTTCAGCCAGGTCATCCCCACTAGTGTGAAGCCACATAACTGTGTCCAAAAGTCCACAGACTGGCCTACTAGAACTTATATCCACTGGAACCTGTTTCCTAAGGGTTATGAGAGAAGACTGCTGACATTTCCACTGTGTAACTTTCTATGCTTCCAACCCATGTGCAGGCTGGGGTCTCTGTCAAATCCTTCATCTTTGAGCTTATCCGAAGCCAAACATCCATGTCACCAGCAATATTTTCTCTTTCCTCCATGAGACTTGACCTGACCCTGCCAACCTATAACTGTTGACTGTGCCAGCTGCCTACTCTGCCATTATTACAGTTACAGAAATATCCAAGTGCCCCTAAATTCTGTGTGCCTCTGTCATTTACATTCTAACTTTCTGGTGTACACTTTGCCTCTATGAGTTTTCCCAATTTAATGACTGCTTTTCTCAAGCTGTTTGGTTGTTGCAGAACTCATTGCTAGAGTAGCCTCTGGAAAAGTCCTGCTGTTTTCCACAGATGCTAATCAGAGATCAACCTTAGCAGTCATTTTCCTTCTGGATTTTCTCTCATATTCTGACTGGCAGAGAGCAGAGGAGCCAAGTCAGTAAGAAGTTCATCCAGCTACTTCAGTCAGGCCACCTGACTTGCTCAGGCAGCAAGAACATCCTGATGTTGGTAGACCTTATTCAGGCAACCACCAGCTAAAATTTGCTATTTCTACTTATGACTCTTTAGCTCTTAGTCTATTCCCCTTTTGAATATAAAGATGTGTATGTACACACATGTATTTTATTGACTTGTCATTTTAAGATGAATTTTAAAAATATTTTATGCTTTAAATTTCATTGTAATATTGTATTTATAAAAATAAACTTTAAAT
This sequence comes from Solenodon paradoxus, assembly GCA_004363575.1. Lineage (NCBI taxonomy): Eukaryota > Metazoa > Chordata > Mammalia > Eulipotyphla > Solenodontidae > Solenodon > Solenodon paradoxus. Next base: position 55,993 of record RJWH01002767.1, on the reverse strand, counting down.
GTGAACATTTAATTTCATAAAATCATAAGCTATTAAGCAAATACCTTACCTGTGTTTCCTTCTACATATTTTATTGTTTGGGGTCTTGCATCCAAATGTTATATCTATTTTGAATTTTGTTTATGGGTTAAAGAGTTAACTAGTTTTAACTTCATTACATACATCTTTCCAATTTTCCCAAAACAATTTATTGAAAATACTTTTGTTCTTCTACTATGCGCTTTCCTCTTTTGTATCAAATTAGTTGCCCATTTAGGTGTAGGTATATTCTGAGGTCTCAATTTTATTTCATTGAACTGCATGTAAATTTTCATCACAATGCAATTCTTATTTGATTATAGTCCCTCTGAATATTGTTTGAAATTTAGAAGCATGAGACCTCTATTTTTCTTCTTTGCCATGACATTGTCCTAATAGAGTTATTCAGAAATTCGACTCCAACAATAAAGGAAGTAAGCAAAACTAAACAAATATACTACATCAAACTAGAAAAAAAAATATCTGTAAAGTGAAAGAGACACGATAAATATGAAAGGGCAGCCTTCTAATTGGAGAAGATACTTACAAATTATACATCTGACAGTGGGTTAATACCCAAAATACTTGATGAACTTATATATTCAACAACAAAAAGAACAGTCAAATAAAAAAAAAAACTTAGTAAAAAGCTAACTAGTCACTTCTTGAAAAAAAAGACATTTAGATGAGCCACAGGCACATAGTGTTCATTTAACCTATTATTATGGAATTGAAAATAAAAACCACAATACAGAATGATCTATATAAAATGTGAGGATGGTTTGTATAAAAATCTACTGGCAATGTTTTGGCAGTAGTTTAGAGAAAAAAACCTCTCATTCCCAACCATTTTTTTAAAATGTAAATTAGTGCAACTTCTAGGGGAAGCAGTAAGAGGATTCTACAAAAACTAAAAACAAAAAAGCAGAGCTACCATATAATCCAGCAATTTCCCTGCAGTTTATTTGGTCAGTATTAAAACATTAAGTTGAAAAGACATCTGCGCCTCTCTGTTCATAGCAACACAATTCACAATAACTCAGACATGAAATCAACATAAATGTTCTTCAACTGATGACTGGATAAGGAAGAGTTGAAATACTACTCAGGCATAAAAATATGAAATTTTGCTTTTTGCTAAATTTGGATGGAACTTGAAGCAATTTTGTTAAGTAAATAAATCAGAAATACAAAATTTAAATACCATTACACAACTATTATTAGACTTTACAATTAAAAGTGTGCTTGTCTGAAAGGGTTGAGGGGGAAAGAATGAGAGAACTACAGGTAGGAATGGAAATGATATGATAGATACATTGATTAAAGTGGGAATCTATTTTCTTGAAAGTACTGTGAACTAAAGAAAAATAAAAAAAAAAACAATGAGATTATCAGATAGCTTCTGGTCCATTTTAATCTTTTTCTAGATGAGATGTCAAGAGGAAAAAACAAACAGAAAAATATCTTTTCAAGGCTGACGTATCATTGGAAGAACTGATGTGAGAAGAAATAGGGATTGTTTTCCTCTCTTCTGATTTAATTCAACATATTCATTAGATATAAACAGGAAGACTGAAAGAGAAAATAAAATGCACACATATCAAAGATAATTTATGAAAAACAAAAAGCCAATCACTTTAATTCTTTGAGTTTACAGTCAATTTTCTGAGAAAATTATCATTTTGATTTATGTGATCAACAAAGAATAAAGTTTATTTTGACAACTTTAATGCTTCTCTTTCTATCTAGAAAACAATTTATTTCCATTTGCTACATACATATTTTAAAATGCTGTACATATTATTTCACAAATTATATGTGACTTACAAATTGGTCCTACTTTCAGTATATTTAACAAAAGCTTTATTTCTTTCTCATCTTTATTTTGGCTGCATAAATCCTCAAAAATCTCCTCACCAAGTTACAGTTGGCACCTGCTTACTGAGTTCCTCTTATACTTTATATATCCAATGTAATGTTTTAAAAATCCACAGTTATAAAGAAGAGATAAGTGACAACTAAAATTAAAGAGAATGATTTTCCCTCGAGTGTAAAATGTAGAAAGAGACAATTATTTCCTGACTAGTAAGAAGTTAATGAAAATAATACACAACAAATAATTTGCATTAGAGAAACACAAGTGCATGTTTGACATTAACTCTAGAAATTCAAGCTCACCACCCTCAGGTTTTATGATATTCTATTTCTTTTAAAAGAATGTTTAAAATCATAGTGTAGTCAAAGTTGGTCTTTTAAGACTTTAGTTTTCCCCATTGGTAGTTTCACTTATATATTTTATTGCAAATGCTTCTTAATGAAAGTCCATATTTTTTTCTAAAATTATAGAATTACTAGTCTCCATGCACTATAAAACAAAGCAGACTACACAAACATGTGATGGCAATATATTAACATAAATAATGTATTTTGAAAGAGTAAAAACACCTTAACTATGTCCTTCCCAAGTAAGAGTGAATTTATAATTTAGGGCCTGCAGGTGCTAAGGCTCTTGTTGGTCTTACAGCCAGCTACTGATATACAAAATCAATAGCAACAAAATACAAGAATTATTAAATTATTATTTGCAAGTATATTTTAAGTACAATTCAGGGTCTCATATAAACAAGATTGCACAACCTTCTCCATAGGTCTCTTAGAAAGTTTAAGGACTATGGCAAAGAGTCTCAGGCCATGGATGGCATTGAGGAGCACTTCAAGGGCAAAAAATAAAAAAAATAAAAAATTATAACTCAGAAAAGATTGTAAATGATTTTGTATTACCTGGGAAGTTATTTATTCTCTTATTAGGATTTAATATGTAAAATAAATTATTCTTGTAAAATGACGTGACTCATTTAAATCTTTATAAAAAGACCTCTATTTGTTATAGGTCTTAGAAACAGAATTTCTTTTTAAGAATGAAAGAAGCTTAATAAAGTCAGTGTTATCTGAAAATGATTAATAATTTTCCAAAAACATTTGTCACTAGGTGAAATCTTGTTAAGATTTTACAAAGAAGGCAGATGTTTTTTATTTCCTATCTGTGGATACAAACTTCTGAAAATAAACTCCCCATTATAAAGTCTCTCTAAGATGATACTAACTAAATTTATTAACTCCACAACTGAATGCTAATTACCTTTGAATGAACAAAACTTTCGACTGAATAATTGTGTCCCATTATGCCAATTTACTTATTCTCCTTAAAAAGTTCTGTCTCATGTCAAGATTGAATTTAATCACATTATATCTGTTCCTTCACTACATTCTATTTTTGTCCCAAGTAAAGTTTTGAGTATAAGCAAATAAACCTTAGTTTCAAGCTATCCCTTCATTATTATTTGGCTGTCCATTTTTCTGATAAATTTATATATTATGAGAAATTCTTGATGTTTTCTCAGGGAGGTATCCCAGTACAGAGATAAATCTGGAAATTTTATTTCAGGTTAACATCCTTTATTCTTATTTAGAGAAGATGTATCTCTTTTGCTTATGTCTACAATTTAACAAAAATTGAGTTTTATATACAGAAGTCTAATTTTTTTAGATATAATTTAAGCATTCATCATATATTAATTTAGTTTATTACCATGATCACTCATAAATCCTCCATTGATATGCAATTTTTCTTCTACAATCACTTAACAGCTTGACAACTTTAACATCTGTACCTGTTGTCATGACAATTCCAGCAAGATCTCTTCTCTGTGCATGAGGAAAAAGAAAATGTCAGTCGAATCACTGAATTCATCTAGAAACAAATGTATAACAGCTTCCACCAAAATTCATAATTTCTTCACTTTTATATATGTTGCAAAATTTTAAAGGGGTGCTTCACTGGAGACACTGGTTTCCATCTGCTGAATTTCTTGATTTAAAAATAAAATTGACACATGTCACAAAGAAATAACTCCCTTGTTGGTAGTACAAAATTGAAATGATAGGATGACTTCATTTTTTTCCTCAGTAACTTCTTACACTCTCAATTCCAAGCTTGAAGATTTCACTCATTTTTTGTAGACAACTTACATAACTCATTTGAAAGACTTGTACAGTTTGCTACATAATGTAAATACTCTAATGATGATGGTAATAGTGAGGATGAGGAAGATGATGATGATAATGGTGTCTTTTACTATATCGATGACAACCAAATTGCTAGAGCTTTAAATTTACTGATATACTCTCAAGTCCTAGCCATGGGACAAATATGCTCCAGAATGCTTGTCCATTTGTTCAGTCATTTGTTGGAAGTTCATGCTCAATCAACATCTTGTCAGCCTTCAGATGGTTGCTCTGTTGCACCATGTGGTAGAGCTATGTCTAGTGGTTGCTTCCATTACCAAAATGTTTTCAATGGATATCTGTTCTTGTTTTATATTTACCTTTTGCTCCTAAGAAATGTTTGTTGGGATTTTTTATTTTTCATAAAATAAGTCATATAAACCAAATACACTTCTCTTAAAAAAAACTATATCTCATTATAAATATACATAGAAAATAATTCATAACTTTTTATTGATATACTGAAATATTCTTGCCATCATTTAGTTCAGACATCAGATTTATTTGATTCAAGATGCAACATGAGATGGGATGAAATAAATGATTCTGTATTTGTCTTTCTGTGTAAATAGCAACTTGGAGAGTCAGTGAAGAAAATGTGATAGTATTTATTGGGTCTAACAGAATAGAATCCAGTCCTGACTTCTGCAACTCTTGGGCAAATGATTCTTTAAAGCATAGTGATTCATCTCTAAAATGCTGAGTCTAATATCTATCACAAGTTGTTATATAGAATTATAGAGAATGCATTATCTAATCTTTTACAATTTTATTTAAAAATACATATTGAGGTAACTTTGATTTGCAAAATAAGATCCCATGTGTAGGCTCCCCATTGTCAAATATATGTCAATACACTATGCCAGCAGAAATTGTCATATTTGCCCTTTTAAATATTATCAATTTTGTTCTCATATTAGTCACACTGACTACCTCCTAAACATTATTGTTAAATTACTTCATCTTATTATGTAACTTATGATCCCACTAAAATTCATATTCCTGCAGCTCATTTTTTCTTATCTCTTTCAGTATTAGATTTTCTCGTACAATTAAGAGTATTGATGTGCAAGTTTGCCATAAATGGAGTTACTTTTTCTTCAATTATCTCACTTCACACACTGCCCTAATAGATTTATGATTTCATTTTCCTGTTTACAAGGAAGCAATCTAGACTCGGGCATATTAATGGTTTCCTGGGGTCCCTGTAGTTTTGTGATTTGGGAATTCTCATCACACTGTTTGCTGAATCATGGAGGATATCAGCAGAGTGAGGGAAGTGAGTGAGCAAGAACAACCATAATCCAGAAAAGCTTTTGTACAATCAGTGTGGGCGAAGGCACTTATTATCCTAGAAAGTACATATTGAACATTTGGCTCTGTGCTCAGTGTTAGTCAGGAGCTGAGTCCATTTTCAAGATCAGGTTCTCATGCTGCCTCTAAATCCACCCCAATGTTACTCATGTCACCTCACAATCTACATGACATTCTTCAGGTAGGAGACATGTGTGGTTAAGGCATTTGCGTATTGCATCCATGTGCTGCAGCAACATTAAATACTGCAGATTAGGGGGATTGAATTCATCAGATAGCTGGCTATGACCAAGAATGTATGCCTCCACCAGGATGAGAGAGAGCATCATAAAGTAGAAAGAGGTCATCAGCCAAGACAGAAATCACATGAAATTCCTTACACCCAGCCTGTGGGCAAAAGGAACATTGTGGGAGATATTACGAATATAGGCTATGCATTTGGGTCATCTATTGGTTCAGGAGTGTCACTGTGTATGTCATCTAGTTTTAGGAAATGTGCAGTGTGGTTAGTTAAGGCAAAATGGTTTTGTTTACAACCCATTTAAAGGGAGAAGACTATCAGGGGATAATACCCTCAAGATGTTCTTCTGGTGGGTACTGCAGGTATGATGCTTTATTATTGCTTCCCAGTTTGGGGGTCATGCTGGTAGGGTAGTCAGTGTCTGTCCAAGAATGTATGGTGAGTTCAGATGCATTGACCAGTTCACTTGTAGGGCAAATAGGGCCAGATGTGTGCTCTACAATCTCATAAAGCACCTTGGAGAATTAGATAGGCCTCTGCCCATGGTGAGTCATTCTGTCTCCCTCAGGTGTCATTCGTTGTTACCTTACTCACATTGCAGCATAAAGACCTGGATTATATCCTATACACTCCTGGAGTATACCCAGGGGTTTTTTTTGGTTCTTTTTTGCTCAGTGCAATGGGAAACAGGCTCTTGTTGTCCTATCTATAGGGTAATTTGTCATCCCAGACAGATCCACACCAAGTAGTTCACCCAAGGGACCACCAGGAAGTATTCTTTATATTCAACCTGTGCTTTCCAAGGCAAGGTGAGGGTATTTTGTCTGGGAGGGGTATGTGTGCAGGGACTAACAAGGATATGCTATTTTGTAACCTAATGCTTAGTTGCAAAGTTTTGTTGTCGCTTTGTACCTGCATTCACATGGGAGCTGCTCAGGGTTGTATTTGAAAGTTCACAGGTAGAATGGCCCCAAGACATGGGTGCTCATTTAAACATCTCAATCTTGTACAACTAGGCAGTCCACCCCGTGTAATAGTTGGTTACAGTATCTCTTGATGAGACTAGCTTCTTTGTGTTATAAAGCAGGTGAAACCACTGGTTGATGTGATGATGGCTGGTACATTGGTGTACTTGTCCGGCATGTCTCATTTTTTGATGAAGCTATTGGGTCAAGTCATTGGAGGTGCAGTGCGGGCTCCTCCAACTCTCAGATCTGAACAAAGGCATCTTATTCATTACTACATTACTCTAGGTAGGCATTTAACATGGTCACTGTCAACAGTAGCACCATTGAGCTCTTGGGTCACATAATAACTTCTTGAATTCACCCCAAAATAGAGGATGTAATCTTCAATGTTATGACTGCCAAACATGCTAAAGTCTCTGTTGCCAATATGGCTTGGTAGGTTGCACTGACTTGTTTAATAAGACTGCAATGGTTCACAGCTCCTTTCCACAGTTGAGAATAAAGGCTGATGGGCATCGTTGAGTTGTCTTGTCATTTCCAGAGTCCCCAGACATAACTTTCCTGGGTTAGATGAATGTCTAGTTCATAGGGTTGGGTTTGATCTGTAATAACTAGTGTTTGTACAGTTTGTACTATACATTTGGCAGCCTTGAAAGCCGCATCCTATTTTTTCCCCAATCCTAGGTGGTCCCTTCCTAAGATTAATTTATACAGTAGCTCGATAATCTGAGCTAGGTGTGGAATGAATGTGCGTCAATAGCCCAGTAGACCCAACAAGTCCTGTAAATGTGTAGGGTGTATAGGTATAGAATAAACCTGAATGCTATTTACAGCTCTGGCCGACAGCACCTTCATCTCATTCAACCAGATAACCCTCAAAAATGTGACAATCCACTTCTTTACAGCTTTTTCTGATCCACTCCCCCTCCCTTCTGTAGGTGCTGTATAAGGAAGGGGTCGGGGAGGGAGCATTCCTCCAAATCTGTAGGTGAATAAGAATTTAGCAACACATGTATAATGGAACATTGTAATGGAAGTTAACTTTTTCCATTTCTAATTTGATTTTTCTTCACCACCTACAGCTGGCAAAGACCTTTAAAATCACAAGGTCAAAGATATGCTTATAACCTAATTAAAAACCTAGCATGGAACCTTGTTTAATTTTGCCACATTCAACACTTTAGAATACTAAACAGACTGATAAGCATTATGCCGGAATATATTAGTATTTTAGGAATTCTATATAACTTTATAATATACACATTAATTACTACTTTTTCATATGAACATATGCTGAAAAGGCTAAGTATTAACTTATATTCTGACAGTGCTTCCCAAAAGATTATACTATACCAAATGAATTCAACTTGTTTAATATTTCTCCTTTCAGAAAGAGAGAGGCATCTTTCATGTAAATATTTTAGGAGCTCTTTAAAGTCTCCCATTTTTCTTTTCTAATGTAAGTTCTTATGTAGTCTTTGATTTCAGGAAAGTTAATGAAGCCTTGTCAACACATGTGATAGGGTTGCAATTCCACTTATACAAAATGATATTTGAATACTTTACTACGTATCAAACACTTGTAAAACAAAGTAAAATAAAGCAAACATTTGCTCTATTAGTATTTTCTACCTTAGAGGACTCACAAACAATATAGGTTTTTCGTAGTATAATTTCCTAGGTGGTATAAGTTATATCCATGTAAGCAAGACCAATGAATGTACCTAGTTCTTATATAATTCCTGACTGTATTTTGATTTCAGTAATCTATGTAGGCAAGACCAATTAACGTACCTTGTTCTTATATATTTCATTACTGTATTTTGATTTCAGTAACAATTTATGAAGGTAACATCAATGAGCCAATTGGTTACAAATTAGATTTGACAATGACATTTGTAATTTATATAACACATACACAAACAAATATACATAGAAATGGATAGAGATCTCTTAGTCTTAATTCTGAAATTGAGGTAGGAGTCTTGGAGTTTTATTTTTATTTTCTGTCATACAGTCGAAAAGAAAACCCAGTTAAGGCAGTGGTTTGTAATTTATTTTATCTTATTTTATTCTTACATTCCAAAAGACTGATTAGGTTTAACTGCAAAAAACACAAAAAACAAAACAAAACAAGAACAACAACAAAAAAAAACAACAACAAAAAAAAACAGAACCAAAACAAAACAAAAAACAAGTTGCAAGTTTTCTTTCCAGGGACATTATCTGTACTTAGGCCAATTTCTGCTATTGCTATCTTGGTGAAAAACACATAAAGACCTTTTTTCCTTTCCTTTGAAGTCATATAGTCTAAGTTTTGTCTCAGTTTTGATTGCACAAACTATAGGGACAATTACATGTATATATATATATGTATATGTATATATATATATATATATATATATATTTTAGAAACACTCTCAGTGCCAAAGATTGAAGGACAGACTTCAAAAGAATACCAGAGTCAGATAGCTTTGAGTTTTACCCATCAAATTCATGTTGTGCCAAGTGTATTCCCACTGCAACATAGACACAAAACACTTACACACTTTCCCTAATCCAAGATTGACAAATGGGAACTTGCAGTAGACCAAAAGGGGAAACACAAAGGAATTAATACTAAGGGACTCTTTACTGGTGAGAATATCCTGGTGTTACGAAGGCTTCCCAATATTCTACCTGTTGTTAAATTATCTGAGCCTCTTCACCCCCAGAAAACTTGCAACCCTTTCAGCTAGAAAATTAAGGACTTACATCAAATGTTGTTGTCCCTGTGTTTTAGTGGGTGAACAGATTAACAGTTCATTTAGGTCTGTTTCAATTGGCATACCAGTGCCTGCAGTTCTGTTTGTCTATATCCAACCAGAAGGCACACAACAGGAGTACATGTTCTCATATCATCCCAAAGTATGTTTTCTCAAACTTTTCTTACACCATATTCCTAATCAGAGGGCTGATGAAATTTAAGATGCTCTGCAGCACTTTGTATTTGTTTGGCTTCTTGTTCATAGAGTGATTTATCTACTCTATGAGCAGTGCTGTGCCTACTAATTTTTATATCCATATTTTATCTACCAGCACTCTATTTTTAGAGGAGAGTAGTAGTTGGCATAACCAACTTTATAGATCAAGTTTACAAAATTTTCCACTAAGATTTTTTTAAATAGTCTTTATAGTAAGTTTGGATAAAGCATCACATTTGGAAAAAAATGTCTTTGTTCTCAGTTATGAATCTAGTCATTACTTAAGAGTTCAACTCTGATAAACTGAGTTTACTTCCTATTGAATTCTACTAATAAAAGTATCAAAAGCTCATTTCATTTACTTTTATACCTTTTTTGCTTACTATTAATTCATACAATAAAATAATATTTTTACATAAACTGATTCATTAATATATTTATTAATTTATTATGGGCTATAGTTTCTTAGCAATTAATATAGAAATGATTTGGTGGTATCATGAGGATGAAACTGTGTTTTATTTATTACTGGTTACTCAATACTTACATCTTGTCTCATGGGCTCTGTACAAATATTTTTTACTTTTTGTTTTAGTGGTGGTTTCTTTCTCTGTATAGAAACTTTTTAGTTTGTTATTTAGTTTTACTTTAATTTCTTTTTCCATAGTTGTCAATTCTCCAAAGATATCTTTGAGACCGATTTTGTAGAATGATTTTCCTAATTTTGTTCTTTATAATTTAATTATTCGGGTCTTATATCCAGGTCTTTGATTCATTGTGAGCTTATTATGTAATAAGTAATATTTAAGATTTTCTCAATATAATATATTATCTGAAAATACTGATATTTGTTTATTATTTTTTCTATTTGGATTAGTTTTGTATCCTTTTCTTGCCATATTGCTCTGACTAAGATTTCAGAGCTATGTTGAATAGTAGTGATGAGAAAGAACCTATTTTTCTTGTTCCAGATCTTTGAGAAAGTCTTTCATAATTTGACATTGAGTATGTTTTTAGCTGTGTATTTCAAATACTACCTGTCTTATGTACATGATTTCTATTCACAATTTTGCAAGTTTTTTAAAAAAAACAACAAATGGTGTTAAATTTTTTCAAAAAATTTTTCTGCATCTTTTGATATGATCATATTATTATTTTTTATCTTCTTTTTCTGGATGTGGTGTATTGTATTATTGATTTGTATCTGTCGAACTGTCCTTGTATCCCTGAAATAAATCTCACTTGATTGTGATATGTAACTTAAAATTTCTTGTTGAATTAATTTTACCTTAATGTTGTCAAGCAGTTTTTGTGTCTATATTCACCAGTGATATTAGTCAGTAAAATTTTTTTCGGAGCTATCCTTGTCTGACTTTGCATTTAAGGTAATGTATGAATCCTGTAATTATTTTGGAGTTTTCCTTCCCCTTCAATTTTATGGAAGAATTTAGGAAGGTTGAAGATTAGCTCTTCTTTGACTGCATGGTAGAATTCGCTAGTGAAACCATCAGGTCCTGGACTCTTTGAGGGGAAACTTTTACTTCTTCATTTTCTTCACTTGTGATTGGTGTTTTCAAGTTATCTATGTCTTCCTGGTTGCATTTTGGAATATTTTAGATTCTAGAAATCTGCTCATTTCTTTAAAAATGACAATTGTTTTGGCTTACAGGAATGAGCTCTAAAGTCTGTTGTAATCTTTACTTTTTAATTTATGATTCTTGTTATTAGGGTTTTCTCTTTTTCTCTTCATGAGTCTGAATAAGGGTGTATCATTTTTTTTAAAACTGCTCTTTTATTTATCGTTCTAATGGCATTTTGTTTTTTATTTCATTTATTTATGTTCTAACTTTATTACTTCTTTCCTTATGATTTTTGCTTTCTATTGATCTTTTTCATTTTTTAATAATAAACTAAAATGTACATATGTTAACATGCTAACTCTTTCTTCTTTCAATCATCGATATTTCTGCTATATTCATTTATGAATATTGACATTGTGTCTCAATCTGTATTTTGCACCACACCCTCCACAAGAGTTCCAGTTTCCTTCTTATTCTAGTTCCCTCAGATATGGAATACACCTTAATTTTTATTTTGTGCCTATATCACTATAAACTTTTCTCTTTAGAATTCTTTTTGTTTCTTCCCATATGTTCTGATAGCTAGCTTATTGTTCTTCATTGCAGATCATTTTTCATTTCATCTTTAATTGTTGTTTAATCTTTATATTTTTGTGATTCTTCCAGCTTTTTTTTCTGGTTCATTTACTGTTTCACAATCTTGTAGTCAGAGAAAATATTTCCTATAATTTCAATCTTGCTAAAATTATTGAGACTTGTTTTATGATCCAGGATATGGTTTATACTGGAGAATGGTTCATATTTATTTGAGAAAAACACATGGTCTTTTTGTTGATGTAAAAATTCTGTATCTGTCTCTTAGGTGCAATTATCTATTGCTTCATTTAGGGGATTTATTTTTTTTAATTAAATTTTTACCAAGATTTCTGCTAAATTACCTCTGTTGAGAGAATTGGAATACTGAAGTGTCCTACTACTTTTGTGTTACTGTCAATGCTTTCCTTTAGCTCTGTGAATGTTTTCCTTTAGCTCTGTCAGCATTTCTTTGATATATTTAGATTGCCCAACATTTGGGTGCATATATGTTACTGACAATTACTTCTTCCTGATGGATTACCCAAATGACCATAATGCCTGCCCATCTTTGACTCATGTCACCATTTTCAGGGAAAGTGTCATCTTGTTTTACATTAGTATTACATTTCCTGAGTTTCTTTCATTCCCTGTGCTTTGAGATATTTTTAATCTGTCAGTTTCTATCTGTGTTTATTTTAGGTTCTGATTTGAGTTTTTTGTAAGCATAATATTGATGTGTACTGTTTTTCATTTTGTTTTCATCCAGCATTTTTTGTCTTTTGATTGTTAAGCATATTCACATTTTCAGTGATTATTGATATGTAGAGATTTATGGTGTCAGTTGAAATTTTCTGTTTTGTTGTTTCTTTTCTCATTTTTTTCCTCAATATGGATTTTGGTGTTGATCTTCTCTGTTTCTTTTTCTTTCCAACAATCTTATTAGGATTGGGTTTTGAGGTTACCATGTGATTATCTGTAATTTTGCCACACTAACACAGTCTTTTAATTTGTTACACCATATTTTGCATATATTCCCATATAGATTCCCAGTTCATTCCTTTCTTTTATGTAATATTGTTCTCTCGATTTTTTCTTCGTTTCTGGTTTTGTTTTATTGTTTATTATCAGTATTTGGGGTTTGTGATTCTTTCAGATTTTTTTATCGTAGAATTATTTTCAACATTTCCTGTAAGGCAGATTTGATGCAGGCAAACTCCATTAACTTTTGTTTATCATTGAAGACCTTTAATTCTTCTTCATATTTGAATGATAATTTTTTGGGTTAGAGTATTTTTGACTGGTAGCATTTGTCTTTTAGGAATTTGAATATGCCGTTTCACTCTCTCCTCTTCTGTAGTTTTTCTACTGAGAAGTCTGATAATAATATGATAAGTGTAGCGTTTTAGGCTATGCTTCTCTTTTCTCTAGCAGTCATTAGTAGTTTTATTGTTTTTTAACAGATTTACAATTATGTCTTTCAGCACGTGTGTTCTTGCATTTAGTATTTGAGGCATTTTATTGACTTCTTGGATTTCAATAATTACTTTTTGTGACAGGGAAGGGAAATTCTCTGTTATTATTTAAAAATATTCCGCACATTTCTATCTTCATCTTCTGGTATAGCCATTATCATGCTTATTCTTCTCATGGTATCTGATAGCTCTCACAGGTTCTGTCATTATTCTTCAATCTTTTTTCTTTCTCTTATTTATGAACCACTCTTCTGTGTTATTACTCATTTTTATTTCTGAGACTCATTTTTCTCTGAGATTGAGTTTTTTATGGTGCTTTCTCTGTTTATCTTCAATTTGTTGATATTATTTTGTTTATCTAGCATTTTTGTTAGGATTTTCTCTTAGTCTCAATCTCTTTGGTACAATGGTCTTTAAAATCTGCCAAATATTTAGGCTTTGAATTTACCTTTGAGTTGGTAATTGTGCCTCCTGCATATTATTAAACTTTTTATAGCTATTATTTTTTTTCTTTTTCTGTTACATTGAATCAGTGTCAATGGAATTCTTTGGGGAAATCCTGGTGTCTGCTCTCTTTGAGTCAGTCGTTTTTAATTTCATTTATTCATATTTTTTATTTAGGGGTATTTGGATTTTGACATTGCTTGCTTCTCTGAATTGTACTTAGTGCCATGCCTTTATTTTTTTCACTTTCCCTTTGGTTTGCTTCTTAGAGAGTAGATGCTGCTATTATTCCCTGTCCCTTAACAATGAGAGCACAGGGTAACTTCTCCTATTCTCACTGTGTTTGGAGGTCTCATAACTCATCTGAGACAGGATGTTACCAGTTGATTGATGAGGACAGGGTCATGGTAGAAGCTTCAAGGAATGCTCTTACATGCTTTCCCTTGGGGTGGGGTATCCCTAACCTGCAGTCCACTTTTTGTATTTGTTTGCTGGTGGAGGGGTGACAGTGGATATTGCAAGGCACAATTTTTACTGCTTTCACTGAGGTAGGGATCTTATACTCAGTAAATTATAGAATATTTTGTACTCTTCATAGCCTCATAAACAATCACAAATAAACCACTGAACTTAGAGTTAGATCAAATCAATTCAGTGAGGTTGTTCTCCAAAGACTCTCTCCACCTTATTTTTTGAAAACAATTTGTACTCACAGTGTGTTCAACCATGTGAGGGCACATCAAACTGATTGGCTCTCTTTAAACTGGAAGCAGGTCCCCACAGTTGGCCAAGGTCTTTATCCTGACCTTCTGAATCTTTTGGATTTATTTGTCTTAAATAAACCAAACTTTGTATTCCTCCAGAAGTTCTGCAAAATGGCTGTCCATAATTCAATATGAACTATACCTATGAACTCCATTCCAAATTGACATCAAATTAAAATATGAATATTCAATTTATGTCCTATTTTCATGCTGGACACAGCATTAAACAAAACTAACTTGCTCTATCAGTTGTGGTACAATCTAGTACAAATTATCTTAAGGACACTGATATGTTTTGCTTTACTTAGATAGATAAGCAGTGTTCTGGCTATTACTCAAAATAATTGGAAAGGTTTGAAACCATACCCAGAATGTGTGGGGAAATAATTCATAAAACAAAATACTAAGCAGGGAATTGCAGTGTTCTAAATAGTTCATCTCACAGGAAAGAACTGTCAAATATTTGAAAATTTAGAGAAAATTCTAAATAGTGAGTCAGCTATGAGCAAGAAAGCAGGGTGGAAGGGAGCAGAAGTTGCGCTCCAATCAAAAGCAGACTGTAAGATGGCACCAATATGAATTCCTCCAATAAGTTTAAAGGGGAACTACTAATAGAACAATCAAACCCCTTGTCCCACCCCAGGACTTCCCTGGGCAAGAATAAGGCTGCAAGACTCATAATAAATCTCAGTCTGAAGCTCCATGTAACCTGTCATCTGTTGGAATATGTTCCACCCTTATCCTAGCTCTGAAAAGGTGTACTATCTTCAATAAATCTTACTTGTGTTTGCTTACTATTGGCGGTACTACCTTCTTTGTTCCTGGAACAGGTAGGCTCAACAAAATTTTCTCTCAGACTCATAAGAACCCTGAAGTGAGACACCAAGCTCCTCACACTAGTAAAAACCCTGGTTTCATCTTAAGGATATGGGTCATTGGCTCTAGTTATAATAGTCCATTCATTCATGTAAAGACCTAGTTCATGAAGAATGTATTGCAACTTGAGAATATTGGAAAGTGAGTCACCAGTCAAAAGTTTCCAGGCACACAATTTTACAAAAGAGTATAAATGAGTATTGCTTATATACAGACATATGCACCCTTCAGATAATGTAATTTGCATGCAAATTTTAAAGTAGCTATATCTACTAAGATGAAAAATCATATGTATAAGAAAGAATAGACTATTAAGAAATAATAAAAACACACATAAAGGAAACAGAAATTTTGGAAACAGATTAAGTTACCAGCATTTCAGTATTAAACTAAAAATTGGACATAGCAGAAGAGAAAAGTAGTAGACTGGATGGTAGATCTCAAGCAATTTTATAGAAAGCAGTATGGATGGAAGAAATAAAGGAAAAGGGCAAAGAATATATCAGATGAAGTTTTATCTCCATAATGACAGAGTATTAAGATTTCAAACTCAACTCCTCCCTACAACTATGTCCAAAATATACCTATTTAGCAAATACAACCTTTGAAAATGAATGGGAATCAGCACCTCTATAAGAGAAAGGAAGCACAATATGATAAATTGTAAGAAAAGCTGATATGTGTTGAAATCACACTACTCTATCCAGAGACCCACACCCCCAAAAAGAGAGACAAGTGATAAAGATAATCCTTTAGCTGAAAGACTTTCCCCATGAGTGGGTGTCACTATACTTGGAAAACTGGATTTCAGTTGATAAATCAAAAACAACTGGGAGAGGTGGAAAGAGGAATACCCTCCTTATAAACCAAGATCCTGCTTCCCCACTGTGTTATATGGAGGACATAACTGCAGGAAAACTCAGGGGGGAGGCACGTGTCCCCTCCACCATTTGCACATTGGATCTAATCTGTTAGTGCTCAGAAATGCATTTCTGTTAAGACAGGAAGTTAGGTAGACATGAACTGGGTCACACAAAAGATATTGATGAATAGCTGACAAAATGTTAATGGACATGTAGGCACAAAAGATCTATGTGAGCAAGAGGCAGAAAGAAACTACAGGAACCAAGGAATGTGGAAGGGGAATTTTAAGGAAGTGGGCACTTTGAAACTATTGACATTTGCTCTCACAAAATATCTGAGGGGTGATATTGAAAAATTCCATCCGATAGTTCCCTTATATAAGAAGAAGAAATATAAACCTGTCCCAGGGCACAGCTAGCATTCTCTTGGAGCAACTGGGGCTGCCCATTGGAACATCCCCTGAATGTACTTTCCTGTTTCCTATTAATTCTTTTATCTTTACTTCTTCTGCCTGGTATTTCTGAATTTTTTCACTTGCAGAGATAAGAACTGAGGTACACTCATTCAATACTGTCAATATTTCCTGTGCCAGCTGCTAGGATTGCCTCGTTGTCTCTGCTCACTGTAATAAGAGTTTCAATCTTAGCTTCCACCTTTTCTCTATCCTTTGTAGTCACAACTCTTGGTCTTTATTAATGGGATCAGTTATCCAGAATGTAATGGTAGGTGTGGGTGAGCCCTGTAAAAATCATTTAGGGGGACTGCCAGCTTCTTAAATGTCTCATGAAATGCTTTACTCTTGATTACAGCCTGGGAATCCCTTGGTATTCTGGTCTTGGTGGATGCAGAATGTTCTTTTGTTGACTCAGGAGTTCCTCATGTGGCTCTTAAGGATGTGGACTGCTCAGATAATTGGATTCAAAATCCTGAGTTTTTCTCCTTGATCCCCACTTCCAAATGGAACTGGTAGGAGCTTATAAAATTCAATAGGGTATGGCCATGCATCAAGTGGGCAATCAAATGTTATGGGCCCACACTCTAGTCCCCACTCAGTCATGGCTTCACAGCACCCAATAGTAAAATGTAATGTTTTGACTCAGCAATTTACATGGAGTCTCTTCTGCCTAGCCTGTCTCAAGGGATTTCTTGAACTGCATGCTTAAGTGCCTATAAACTATAAAGAGAGGCATTAGTTTATCTTCAGCTTTCAGCAGTATTTAGGAGAGGGAGATGGACAAACTAAGGAATGAGAGATGCCTGACACTATTGTTCTGTGCATTAGCTAAACCTCCCAAACTGCTATGGCATACTGGATCAAACATATGCTAGTAGAAAAGATCCTCAGGATCAGCTTCTTCAGTATCCTTAAGAGATATGGCTTACTGATGGAAGTAGTTATGTGAGAAATGATATATGTATGGCAGGATATACCGCTCTCTCCTCTAATCAAATGGTAGAAACAAATCCATAGTCACCTAAACTTTAGCACAACTGGCAAAATTCAATGCTCTTGAAATTAGGTAAGAATAAAACAAAAAACTCACTGTGTACATGATTCTACATACGCATTTTGTCCTACCTGCACAAGCCTCTATCTGGAAAGAATGAGGATATCTCATCACACAAAATAGTCCAATAAAACATGGACTTCAAACTCAGCAGATGCTTCAGGCTGTACAATTGCCCCCAAAATAGCAATATATTAGAAAGGATATCAGAGAGTGTTATGGCTCTCTTGGATAAACCAAGTGTGCACTCTTTTGGAAGTATTTCAGGCAGATTTGTTACGCACGTAGTCTCAGCTGGGATTCTTCTTCAAATTGCTGATCCCAGGCTTCTGTTTAGAGCGCTTATATAGGCCAGAGCAAATGTGGCAAGAGAGGGATGTAAATTAGGGGAGGGGGCTTCAAGTGCGGGGAGTTCCTTGTCTGCTGGCAGCATTCCACCAAGCTCAGGTCATGGAGTGTTTTATGGCTTTGCTTCATGGCTGCTGGAAGCAGTGAGCAGGCCTTTTTCCCCTACAAGAGATGATAGCAAAGTGTCCACAGGCAAACAGTTGGTGCAACAGGCAGCCAAGGCAGACAGTAAGGGATTCTTTACTTGGTGCCCTATACCATCAGTTAGCTTAATCTTATCAACTTCAACACTCTCCTGAGAAAAAACTGGTCCTTTCAATAAAGTGTACTGAAAAATTTGCCTTAACTTGTCAAAGAAAATGAAATTACAACTCAGTATTTTACCACACACAAATACTTATTCCAATTCAAATAAAAATGACTAGTGCAAGAAAAAAATAAAGTTTTGCAGGAGATAACAGAAAAAAATATTTTAATGTATAAAGGTACTGAAGGTTTTGATGAGGGATAGGAGAGAAGGAACTGGCTGAAAATCTGGAATCCTTCCCTAGAAACCTGAACTGATGACACAACCTCTAGTTACCCCCTATCCTTAAACTCTGACTCTTATGAGAGCTGCAACCCTTGACTACTCCCAAAGGGAGGTCATTTCCCCCATATGTGAGACTCCATTTTAACAACTCTTTTTCTTGCTCCTGTAACTCCAAGCTGCATGCGTCCCTTGTGTTTAGTTGGTTTCTAATAAACTTGCCACCTGGTGTTGAGACAAGGAGTCTCCCCTAGAATTCTTGCCAGGAAAAACTGTCCTTGCCAGTGTCAGGTACCCACAACATTTTGGTGGACCTCATGAGGAAAGATGCTAATCCACAACACTGGCAAGGAATTTTTTTCTTTTCTCTCTGTTGGAATCTTTGACAGGAATGGCAGGAGATGAAATCCTGAGAAAAATTAGGCTTCCCCAATTATGTCTGCTTTTTTAAATCATTTTCTTTTTCTCATTACAAGGACAATCAGCCATTCACCAGTTTCAGCCAACAAAGCCAGGCCTCTGCACTCTCCCCCACCACATCCCTGCTCCCTCTCATCTTTAGTCATTTCAATTCTGCACTCTCCTGGGGATTCTATTCTTTCTCTGTCTTATATTCAAGGGCCAATCACCAAAATTATGGGACCAGTTAAACCTAAAATTATGGCTGCCCTGCCCTGGAAATTTCCTAGGACTGGACATGGTCCAGATTGGACTTAGCCTTACCAATTATGAAATAAAGACCCTGAAGCACAGACATTGTATCTCTCTCTCCTACTCCTTCCTCCTGAGAACTGTTCCCTGAACTTCCAACCCCCTCCCCCACCCATCTAGTCCTGTGCTTGGCCCAGCCCAGGAGATGCCAGCTCTGGCAGATCTCAGGGTGCCCCAGCATCCACTGCATGTGGAATCAACTACTGCCGCAGGGCACACACTAACAGAGCCTGAGGTGCTGGCCAGTCACACATGGAACCGTGGACCTCCCCTGTTCCTCCACGTCTGGGGAGCAGTGGTAGGTATCGGGGATCCAAGCCGCTCCTTGCCACCTGCTGTTAGAACTGGCATCCACATGCACTGGGCCAGAAGACACTGTCGCCACCACTGCCCTGTCCCGGATCCTCGAGAACTTGTCACAAACTGTTCTCAGCACCACCACCATACCTGGGCCTTCTCCCTGTCAGGACCTGCTTGCAGTGTGCCTTGGAGTCACGCAGGTAATTCTGATAACCTCATGCCTGTGATATGGGAAACTCATTTGTGGTTTAAGGATACAGGCTCCCACCTCACCTACTGCCCACTCAGGGTTGTGGCATGTCTGGCCTCCCTCTATGGCCAGCCCCAACCCCCACCAACTAAAAATGGCCAAATAGTAATTATTTGTGGTCAGTATGCCCCTGCTCCACACCCTCTTTCTCAGGTTCCCCAAGGCCTCCAGCCATGCCTTTTTGTCTTCCCATTTCCTGCCAGGTGGCTTTTACCACCCCACACTGAAATAACTCCTCTCTACTCCCCAGCAAATTCTAAAGTAAAGTCTAATGGCTTTGTTTGCAGCACCCTGAGATCTCTAAGTAGCTTCTGCTTCTGGAGCCTTTATGTCTACTTCAACCTATCATTACAGGCTATGTGAGAGAGGGAGCCAGAGCCACCTGCCTGCTTCCCAAAGCCACACTGCTGCTTCCATTCTTCTTTAAAGTCTTATTACAAGTAAATGTCTAATTTTTGCAGCTTCTCCTTATAAATGCAATAATCCTGATCTCTTTGCTATACTATTTTTACTACAGATAGTTAAGTGAATGTAAGTTAAGACAAAACAAGGCGATGTGTGTGTGTGTGTGTATAACCAACAAAATGATGATGAACACTTGAAAAAAGTCTTCAAAATGCAGCAGGAGAAAGGGGAGACTTTAAAATTATTAATGGTTATGCAAAATGGCCTAATGAGGCTGTCTCAAAGAAAGTTAACCATATAAAACCCTGAAATACAATGAGGAGATTTAAGCCTGCCAGAGAGCACTGGTCATATGCATCATCTCCAATTCCCTGATCAATTGTGATACATTACCTGTTAAGTTCTTTGACTATCAGACATTTTTCATTCTTTAACCAAGACAAGAACCAAGGTTTTTCTATTCATGAATGGTGACAAGATTTCATTTATTTTACAATGGCAACACTATGGGTCTCACCATTAAACTCATTACATCCTCAGGCCAGTTGACCGGCTGGAATGGAAGGCAGGCATTGAAAAACCTAATCCAAATTGTCCTTTCTGTGGGACAGAATATTCCTAAACCATTTACAGGAAAATTTCTCCTCAACCATTTTAAGAGGTGCTTATTCCTATGATAACTGCAGATATCAAGAGCTAGGACTACTAATAATGCTGGCAAAAGAAATTGGTTAATATTTTACCACATTAGAACTCCTTGATCTCATTTTCCCAGCAAATATCTAAGGAAAAAGTAGTAAAAGAGACCTTGTTACTTGTTTTCACTCTAGTGACCAAAACTAATGTACTAAAATATCAGAAAAAGCCAAATCTCAAAATTTTCTTCTTACATGCCAGGTTATTGACCATCACTTAGAGGCCAGACACCGGTATTAAAAATGGGAATATAACCTACTCAATGTAAAAGACTGACGCCTCAGTCTCTCTAATTGTCATTGCCCATGTGAGCAACTTAGCCTGCGAATTGGCTCCTCCTATGCAGAATGACAGGGGAGAAACTTCCTGTGCAGAGGCAATAAGGGAAAGTGAGAGGCAACAAGTGACCAGATAGTCTTGGGGCCCTAAAGTTAAATGTACCTTGGGGAAGGACACTCAGTATAAAGATGTTCTGTTGATGTTCCATGGGATGCCATGTGAGTCTGGTAGCACAGATTATAACAATCTGTCGGCAGTCACCTTCTGCACCTGTGATTGCAGAGTGGAAGCGGGGATTCTGGCATGGTAACTCTCAGTTCCTGGCTGAAGCCCAGAAACAGTCAGTTCTTGTAGGAACGGCACAAGAATCTCAGTTTATACCACAGACCTAGTAATAAGCCCATAATGACTTTCCATTTCAGGTTGGAGTCATGAAAATACCCAATCTGTTCCTAGGATTCCCTACTAAAATGCTTTTCTTTTCTACTACTCTTAATCCTAATGTTAATTGGTTCATTGTCCAGCCTGTGAAGAACCTGGAAGAAATAAAAAACCAGTTTCTTAAATGTTAATCACTCATTTTGGTTTAAGGACATAATTTTTAAGTAAAAAGTAAAATTTCTTTGACAATTTCATGTCTTGGTTGTAAACCGCTTTGGTTATAAGAGGCAGAGACAAGGGAACCCTTGGCTCTAAGCGAGACTTTATTGTCCCATATGCAGGCCGGGAGAGCTCCTTTCTGAGAAGAGACAGAAGGAGCAATTGGAGGGAAGCTGTGAGAGAAAAGCTTTTAAGGGAGCAGTCTCTGGCTAGCACGGAGGGGGCTAGAGGTGGAATTTTGATAAGACCATCTGGCTGAGCTGTTGATTTAGGGGTAGAAATTTCTTAGGCTGAAATGTTGTGTGGGTGTGGAGGGGTGGGGATGGAGTCCTTGAGTTCCATGAGCAGAGGAGGGTTGAAGAGTATCTGGTCTTGCTTTAGACTGCAAAACGTTCTGTTTCTCATGCTTGGCTGGAAAGTTACAATTTTCAGTCCTTTTGTCTTCTTTTGTCTCCTGTCTCATTGGTAACCTAATGTTTGCTTTTTTTTTTAACAGACCACCTTAAAAATTATTTTGATCTCATGACTTTACTCTTGGAACTTGTTCTCTATATTCACATCAAAATTCTCTTCCTAGGAAGATGAAATTTGGCAATGTGAATATTTTTTTCATGAAAGTAATTTTTCTCTAAATTAAAAATATTATTTATATATATGTAATATATATCTATACATATATGCATATGTATATACCTTGAGAACTCTCATTCTAACTTTTGGCAAGTATAAAGTAAACATATCAGCTGGTCTAGGCCTGTCATTAAATGATCAGTCTCTTAAGTAATGGTTGTTCAAAAATACATATAGATATATAAATTGTCTGACATATAAGTATAGTTTTAAATGTGAAATGTGACTTCTATGTCTGTCTGTCTCTATGTTGCAAAGTGTATGTTTTTAAATTTGTCCGTTTGTCATTAGGGAAAAAAAACTATATATTACTAAGTTCAGGGAATAACAGGCTAATCTGGATGTTTCTTCAAGTTCAGCTGAGATGGGAAATTTTTAATAAGACTGGTTTCAATTAATTTGTTCAATTTTAATTGTTACTTTGAACCTTCTTGGTCAAAGAAATCACTTAAGAAATCTTTAACAATATGTTTTATGCATTTCTAAAATGTTCTTAGTAACTTATAACTATAAAAAGCTCTATTGAGTTGTGTTCATCTGCTGAGGACAAAATGCATTCTTAAAATTGTAGTCAATTTTAATAACAAATTGTAAGTTGTCTAAAATGTCTACTTATATGAAATTTGTGCCTCATATCTAGTTATCCCTGCCAAGCCTCTACTAAAGGAAAAAAGTAATCAAAACTGGGTCCCATCAAAAGTATATGCTTTTGGTAAAATAAGCAATGGTATATTTTTGCAGCATGTTTTAAAACTTAACTTTCCAAAATTTCCTGAAAATCAAATTCTAAATAAAAAGTTATCTTTTTCTTGTTGTTTTTAAAGAAAAATACAGGAATTCTTAGAGATAGCCTAAGATCCCATATAAACAAACTATTTTCTCTTTGTAAAAGGGATATTAAGCAAATTTGGCTCATTTGGTATGGTGAAATATTTTGGGAAGCATTGTCAAAGTAAAAAGTGATACTCAAACACCTTAGCATGTGTCTATGTAAAAGTCTAATAATTAATGTGTGTTGTAGGGTTATATAAAATCCCTAATAGGTCTAATATGTTTAGTTGCTATTCTAGTCACTATTTTAAAACACTGTATACTATAAAATCAAATATTATCAATTGTGTTATAATCAAATCTTTAACTATGGCTATTTTGCACTTTACTATTTATAGAAAATATTTTTTACTAATGTCTTCATTCAAAAATTTGTTAAATAACATGTCTTCATGCTTTACCAAATTTAGAAAGTACTTATTTTCTCTTTTCTAAGCCATACTGATGTCAGGCTGCTAATGACCTTGGAGGTGGAGTTATGCCACTCCTCTGAAGTTTACAGCTCTCTGAAATCCACTGCTCTGCCTGATCTATTCTCTTTACTCTTTGTAGTCTCATCCTCTTTTCCTATTAAATTTAAAAATTAATATTAGCCTGGGTTTTCTCTATAGTTTCTCCTTATAGGAATATCTTTGCCTTTCTTAACAATCTTGTTACTGCTTCAATCCTTACTGCCTTTTAAGGTCTTTAATAACCAAAATGTGACAGAAGGAATAGGCAGGGAATAGAGGTTTTGGATCAGGGACAACCAGGCTCAAATTTTTTAGTGGCTGCCTTTGTCATTATCTCCAGACATCTTATCTAGGCATCAACCAAGAAGACTGATATCACTGAATGAAAGTGAAGGAAAATCACCTGGCTATCATTGTGGCAAAGCCAACCACTTGAGTAAAATGTGCCCTCAAACCTGGAAACCACTTGGGCAATGCCATAGCATAAAAGGAGTGGAAAAGAAAAAAAAGTGTTATTATCTCCAATGTGAGAAGGTGCCACCTTTTCATAGTCTACCCTTACATTGAGGGACAAATATCTACCAACAGCCAAAGGAGCAATCTGACTCCCTTAGGTAACTCTGAATGTTGGAGATAAAAACCTTAATTTTCTTATTTGTGAAGGAGCCATGTGTCTTCACCCAGCACTCTAAATACCAACATATTCTTTATATCAGGTTATGAGCATACATGAAAGGTATTCTACCTAGTTTGCTCTGGTAATCTATTTCTTCTTTTCTCTGTGATTTTCTTAACATATGTAAGGCAAAGTAAAATTGCTCTGAAAGTCATAACTTGCTTTGAGAATTATCTTAAGTATAATGGTAATCTTAAAGTATCTTTAGTTTATCGTTGGATTTGTCCATTATTTTATAAAAGAAAAAAATAAATGAATTGATTTCTTCCAAGAGCTCTCTTTCACACTGAAAAATGTTCAACCCACTGTTGGGTCTTGTCTGAAAAGTATTTAACCATGGTCATTTAAAAGTTTTTGCCTACTACAGTAAAATGAGGACATTGTGAACTGTGAACACATATTCAGAAGGAAAACTTGTACTAAAAGTGAAGAACCAGTTACCCGTGAGTCAATCAAAAATTTCTCTTCAGAGGAATCCCTTCATAAAAGTAATTGTTGTAAATGTAAGTAAGTCTTTATTATTTTCCTAGTCCTCTGACTCTGAAAGTTCACCCACGCCAGGAAAATATTCTATCTCTATTTGGTATAAATCTCACCAATTACTATAATACTTTCCAAATTTTGCTAGTTCTCTCTTATGTTGGCTCTCACTACTTCAGCTATTATCATCTCTCTTAATGAAACTTAACTTGTAATTGTACCAGTTCTAAAAATTTCTAATCAAAGAAAATTGTGTACCCTGCATTTTCTCTGAAAGGCATGACAATGCCCTTGAGTTTCCCACTCATACTTCTCCTGAATCAGCCGTTTTCAGGAAACTCTGCTGTTTTAACCTGATGGTAAAAAAATTTTTTTTTCATCTAGAGTCAACTAACAGCTGTTTCCACAAGTTTATGATCCTTTGAAACCAAGGACACAACTACTGGACTATGCTTGCTCTGAATTCCATCCTCTTGACTGCTGGTCCCCCACCACCCTTTCCCCATAGTTACCTTGAAAATAAAATAGTTTGGGCCCTAGGTAAAAAAAAAAATACTATACCCATGTCCAACTCAAAAAAGTTGCAGAAGCGATGACCTTCATCCTTTTATCACCAAAATGATTGTTGGCCCTATTTGGACAGGGCAGAAATCATGAGGGATAAGAGAGAAGGGAATGGTTAGAAAATCTGGAATCCTTCCCTGGAAACTTGAACCGGGGATAACACCCCCTAGTTACCCCCTACCATTGAACTCTTATGAGAGTTTCTCTGACTCTTATGAGAACTCTGACTCCTGGGTAGTCCCAAAGGTAGGTCCTTTCCCCCACTTGTGAGAGAATCCATTCTAACAACTCTCTCTTGCTCCCGTAACCCCAAGCTGCATGTGTCACTTCTGTTTAATTGTTTTCTAAGAAACTTGTCACCTGGTATTTGTATCGAATTCTCTCCAAGGTAAACTGCACTCGCCAGAACCAGGTGCCCATATCAGCTTTTCCTACTCCAAATATTTAAAGCATTAACAGTAAAGAAAACATTGTTGAATCTGACTGGAATAAAATGAAGAACATCTGTTCATGAAAAGGCATCCATAAAAGTGAAAAGAAAAGCCAAAGACTGATTAAATATATTTTAAAAATTATAGCCAAATATAATTTCATCCAAATACATAAATAATTTTTGCAATTATTTGTGAGTGGAAAGTATGTGAGAGAGAATCTCATAGGAAAATGAGCAAAAGACAAAAAACTTGTAAAAATAACTCACAAAAACACACAAAAATACAAATTAATAATAAAATAAGAATATGACATAATTCTTCAACCCATTAGAAATGAGGAAAATGCAAATGAAAAATGAGTGTGCTTTGTATGTTGATAAAATAATGCTGGTTACTTAAAAAAAGAGAGACACAAAGACAAATAACATTATGTTGTGGCAGAACCTCCAGACGGTAAGAAGACTGACAGCCAGGCACTCAGAGGCAGAGAAAAGGCACTTTATTGTACAGGTATAGTCTCATGGGTATTGTTACCCAAAGTTGAGCAACAGGGGGTTTAGGGGAGCTGCTTTTATACTCTGAAGCAATTATTCATCTTCTTGGTTATGTGTGGTTTCTACTGGCAACTCTTATCACTTAGTATAACTGCATAGTATGGAGGAGATGCTTGCTTGTCCTTAGTCAAGGATAACAAGACATAGCTGCAGTCTCTGTAGAACAGGACATAGCTAATGCCTCTGTAGTATGATAACAATTCTGGCAGAATAACTTTTGTAATGGGGTCAGGAAAAAAAATCTTCTACCACAATTGCACTGCCAATATTTTCATGATGTAGAATAATATAATTCCTTAAGATATAGGCAGAGCTCATAATGGGATGCTGCCTATCTGCAATCTCCTCAGTACTTTTATAGGTCTCTGAAATCAGTAGGGGAGACATCCTATACCTTTGGTTGTCTAGAAACTTCTTAAGTTGTAGGGGCATGTAGGGCCCCCAAAAGCAGTGTTCTGTTTCTTTTACAGACCAAGACCTTCCAGGTCAATAAAGGCCATGGGGGACCTTGGATGCCCTGAGTCACACTTGACAGGCCCTTTCCTGAGCACTAGAGGCCAAAGTTATCTCGTGTATAAGATTCCTGTAATAATCAACTTAATATTTTACCTAAAACAGCAGAGTTGGGACCACCAAAATGCCAGAGGCCACTTCACAGATCTGGAGAACTTCCTGGAAAAATCCCCTCACTTATTCAGCTTTCAAACTTCCTTGTGATTTCTATTAGTTTGCTAATTACAGACCTTGGAAAGGGGGTCCATCCAGACCCCTTTTCTCAAAAGTGTAAATCCGACCAGCCTCCAGTCTACAGGACTGCCCTCCCTGCCCAGGAGAACTCATCTCCTGTTTTTGCTTTCTTTCTCCTCCTTTTTCTCTAATAAACATAAAGCTGCACGCTAACACTCAAGAATTTTCTTTAACCATTTGCCTCAGGACCCCAAAGCCCCCACATCACTTACATGTTGCTGCTATGAATGCATCTTTCTACAACTACTGTAAAGTGACATTTTCCAGTAATGTTTAAGATTTGTATATCCTCTTACCAATTAGTTTAATTCCAAAAATACATCTCAAAACACTCATACACATTTATGTGAGGCTGCATGTACAAACCTGTTTTTAGAAATGACTGTCATTACAAAAATATTATAAATAAATGAGTATTTAGAGAGATATTTAAAAATTTCAGAGAAGTTTAATTAGCACTGTATAGTAGTTAAAATGGATACACTACATTTACTCAAAACAAAATGGATAAATATTGCAAACATAATATTAAGTTAAAATCAAGACTCAAAAATACATAAAAATGCATTCCATTAAGCTTAGTAGTGGTAAAAATCAAAACTCCATTATACATGAAGGTAGTTATAGTTAGAAAACTATAAAAAGAAATGAGAAATATCAGTGCTATAAAAGTCAGCTATAAAGTCAATCTATTTCTGGGAAATAAATGATCTTTAATGTTTTTATAATACATTGATTGAACTCTCAATATCACTGTCATATAATTTCCCCTTTACATGTACTACTCCAAATATTTATTTTTACACTTTTAAAAGGAAGAATCAATGAACTAGATTAAATTTTATTAAAAGAGTAAGATGAGCATTGAGAACTGATAATGATATTGTAGTGTTGCAGTAACTCGATATATTCCCATTTTATTTGAATTTAATGTTTTGTTACATTTTGCTATGATTCGTTAGGTCAATTTTTTCATCTGGAAATGCTATTACTGTTTGTTTTAAGCACATTGACCGAGTACTTTCAGATACAAAGAGTAACCTGCCAAATCAAATAGGAATGCTTTACTTTTGGATAGTGGGGGAAAACTGTACTCTGGAGAGATGCAATTTAAGATCAAAGATCATCATTGTTTTTTTGTAGTAGCTGCATAGAATTCCAGTGAGCATATACACCACAGTTTCTTTATCCAGTCATCTGTTGATGAATGAACATTTAGGTAGTTTCCATGTCTTGGCTATTGTGAATTGTGCTGCTATGAACATGATGTGCAGATAATTAGTCCTGATTAGAGATTTTGTGCTCTCTGGGTATTTGACTAGGAGTGAGATTGCTAGATCAAGTGGTAGTTCCATCTTTATTTTTTGAGAAATCTCCATACTGATTTCTAGAAAGGTTGCACTAATTTACATTCCCACCAACAGTGAAGGAAGGTTCCTTTTTCTCCACAACCCCTTGAGCACCATTTTTAGACTTTTGGATGTTAGTCATTCTCACTGATGTGAGGTTATATCTCATTATGTTTTTTATTTGTTTCTCTGATGATGAATTATGTATAACATTTTTAATTTGTCTGTAGTTTATCCTTGTGTCTCTTCTTAAAGAGGTGTCTGTTCAGTATCCCTTCCCATTTCTAAGCAGACTGCTTAATTTTTTGTTGCTGAGCTATATAAGCTTTTCATATATTTTAGAGATTATGTTCTTATTGGATATATATTTTGAGAATATTTTATCAGAAACATGGCATGGTTTCACTGATATGTGAAATATGGTGAAATGAAAAAAAACAAACAGCTCAGCCTCAGAAAAAACTCACAGATACAAGACGATGACTTCTAAGGGGGAGGGAAGAAGAGAGGGACCAAGCTGGTGGTAAAGGACACTTGAACTATGATGGTGGATGCAGTGTGCACTACCCATAGACTGAGAAGCACATTCAGTATCTTAAAATGAGTATGGCTTTGTAAACATAATAAATAATACAAAATTATTATATTAAAAAGAAAGTCCACAGGAAAGATATCATGCTAAAAATACCAGCTGAAAATGATCCAAGTTGAATTGATAGTGAATTCAAATAGAAGCATTCAATTTGAAGGGACACGTAATTGCCCACAACAATAGATGGATTTCTGGCAAGCAGCAGCAGAGACAGAGAGATCAATCTCACAGAAGACTGAGAGAGTTCAATTCTCTGACATTGACAGGTTCTCTCATCATTGTAGCCTGGATCCTGCAGAGTTCAGTCTAGATAGATGAAAAGCAAGAAAGCCTTTTAATCATTTTCAGATGCTAGAGTTAGCAGGATGTCATCTCTGTTGCCTGGGAGTACCTAGCGTAAGCCACAGTGACAGGTAAATAAAGAAGGGTGTGAATTTGTTAGATTCCAAAGATTTCCAGAACTCTGACTCAGTGCCTACTGGAACAATTTAATTATCATCAGATTACTCTCAGAGTGCCTTATGGTTAAGCTTCTAATGAAACTCTAAGGCTGACTGAAGGAACACAGATATTCCAATAAAGATATTTTAATTTAATGAAAAAATTGAGAATCCCAAAAGGTGACGAGTCAGAGAAATGAAGATACAGTTTATTTAAAAATAAAAGCACAGGGAACTCTTCAAATCTCAAGAAGGAACTGAATGTATTATCTTGGAAGTCAATGGGAAAACAATTTATCCAAATGAAAAGATACACAATAAGAAATACAAATTTTTTTTCAAAAGTCAGTGATAAAATAACATTAATTAGAAAAAAAATTACATAACACACACACACACACACACACACACACACACATATATATATATATATATATATATATGTCCTAGTCAAGTTATCATCAGACTTCTCAGCAGAAACTCTAGAGGGCAGGTGATTGTGCAATGGCATATTAAAAATACTCAAAGTTAAAAGCCAGTCAAGATTATTCTGTCTCGGAAAAGTATCCTTTGGAAAAAAAAAGAGGAAAATACTAACAGACAAAAGATGATGAATTTTACCATCATTAGATTTATTTTTAAGTTTGAAAAAACTCTATCTAGACAAAAATCCTGAAAATACACAAAAATTTAGCAAGAATATTGATAGTATCTTAAAGTTGCAACTCTGTCTCAGAACAGAACATTATATACTAAATTGTAACACCATGGTATAAAAAGGGATACTTAGTGACAACAAAATTATATGACTCTTAGAGTCATATTTGGTGTCACATTTGGGGTCTTTCAGCTTTCTTTTTTATGGATGATTTCCAGTTTAAGCCACTGTGGTCAGAGAAATGCTTGGTATGATTTCAATCTTTGTAAATTTGTTGATATATGCTTTGTGTCCCAACGTATAATCTATCCTTGTGAATGTCCCATGCACACTTGAGAAGAAAGTGAAATATGCAGCCATTGGATGAAATATTTGGTAAATGTCTGTATATTTAACTATCCCTAATGGTCATTTAAAGATGCTGCTTGCTTGTTAATTTTCTGCCTTGTTGATGGATCCATTGTTTTGAGTGGGGTGTTGAAGTCTCCTACTATGATTGTCCTGCTGTTGACATCTCACATCAGTTATAATAATACTTGCTTAATATATTTTGATGCTCCTTCAATTGGTGCATACATTTCAATAAGCATTATGTCTTCTTGCAGGATTGACCCCTTAAGTAATAAATAATGTCTGTCTCTGTCTTTTGTCATTATTTTTATTTGGAAGTCTAGTTTATTCAATATAAGAATAGCTGTTCCTGATTTCCTGTGGTTGTCATTCAAATGTAGGACTATTTTCCAACAATTGACTTTGAGCTTTTATTTATCTTTTGAAAGAAGGTGGATTTCCTGAAATCAGCAGAAAGTTGAGTTTTGCTTTTTAATCCATTCATTCACTCTGCAATGTTTGACTGGTGAGATCAGTTGATTAACATTTAGGGTGATTATTGATTTGTATCTATTTATTGTTATTTTGTAATTTGTCTTCTGTGTGTTGTTCCAAACAGTGCCTTTGTTCATCTCTTTCTCTTCTTAGGTGAGTTAGGTATGATGTTTTGATTGACTTCCCCTTTCCTTTTCTTCTTTTATTTTTCCCTGGAGATGCATTTTGAAGTTACCCTGAAATCAGCCTTAAATATATATATATGTATATATGTATATTGTATGCATATATATGTATATATGTGTATATATGTTTACTTTTTATTTTGAAAGAAGATTAGTCTTAGATTCATTCTTAACATCCATATTTTATTATCTTCTCCTCACCACTTATATTTGATGTCTTACTGTTTTTAATTGGGGTTTCTTTATACTTTATAGAGCATCCATTAGTATTTTTGTACAGCTGCTGGTTTTGTGTTCATGAATTCCTTTAACTTTTGCTTACTAGAAAAGTTTTGTATCATTCCTTTAGTTGTAAATGATAATGTCACAGGGTATAGCATTCTAGGTTGAAAATCCTTTCCTTTCAGCACGTTGAATATATTGTGTCATCCCCTTTTGGCCTGTAGAGTTTCAGTTGAGAATCACTGACAATCTTATGGAAAATCCTTTGCATATGACTCATTTTTCTCAGATGCTTTTAAGATTCTTTCTTTATCTTCTATTTTTGACATCTTAATGACAATTTTTCTAGATATAAGTTCTGTTTGAATTTCTTTTATTAGCGACCCTTTGGACTTCCTGGGTCTGGAGCTCGCTTATTCTTCAGGTTATGGAAATTGTATTTCTTCAAATACTATTTCTGTCTCCTTATTCTCTCTTCTCCTTCTGGAAACCTTATAATGTGACTTGTTCCTTTTGAAGTTATCCCATAGATCTCAAATTCTGTCTTCATTTCTTTGCATTCTTTTATATCTTTGCTGGTTTGCTTGAGGCCGTCTTCTGCCCTATATCTAGCTCACTGATTCTATTGGAAGCTCCATCCATCCTAGTCTTGAATTTTTCTCTTAAGTTATTTAGCTTAGCTCTTGAATTCTGCATT
Organism: Solenodon paradoxus; assembly: GCA_004363575.1. Classification (NCBI taxonomy): domain Eukaryota; kingdom Metazoa; phylum Chordata; class Mammalia; order Eulipotyphla; family Solenodontidae; genus Solenodon; species Solenodon paradoxus. The sequence continues at coordinate 23,886 of RJWH01002767.1, read as the reverse complement.
GTTTTGATATCTTGCTTCATTTTTCTCTCTCTCTTTTTTTGTTGTTCTCTTTTTATTCCTCTGTTGTTCTCTTGATTTCCATGAATATGTTTATTGCTGTTGCCCTAAATTCATTCTCAGGTATTTTGCATATTTCTGTTGTATTCAGATTTTTCCCCGAAATTTTAATTGGATGCATCATTTTAAGTATTTTCTGTGTTTGACGTTCTATATATATTTCTGTTGGTTATATTTCCCTTCAGTGACGGCATTGTGTAGGGTATCAGCTTGTACCAGAGAGGCCTGGATCTTGTTTTGAACACTGATAATTCTTCAGTTTTGCAGTCATCACTGGTTGTATTTGCTGAAGTTCTAGGTGAACTCTCTGCTGTGGTCTGAGTGATCAGCCTGTCAAGTTGGAGTTTGCATGTGGGATGCAGAGCCTTCCCCCAGCGTCTGAGGTCCAGAAGGTATCGATCACCTTGTCCTTGACTCACTATTTGCAATCAGGCTTCAGTTTTGCCTCCATTCACAGGGCAGTATTAGTAACATCAAGGGTTCATCCCTTCTGAGAGACTATCTTCTTCCTTTAATCCTGGAAGTGTGATGTTCTGTGGGCAGGATATCTGGTGTGTGGGATATTTGGCAGGTGGGTCCTGAAACTCTGCTGCAATACGTTGCCAGAAGGGGTGGGACTGGGGATTTCCCCTAACTGCCTTTTAGTTATGGTGGCACCCAGTGTAACTTCCCCACAGGGGCTCAAAGTGGGACCATCAGGGAGCTGGTCCTCCTGCCCTGTGCCAAAACCATCCCCCAGCTTCATATCCTCATCCCACTGGGTGGGCTCTCTACTGTTTGTGGAATGACTCTCCCTGAGGCCTGTTTCTTCCCAGTTTCACCTACTCTAATTGGACCGAAATCCCAAATCTGAAGTTTAGATCTGAAATCCATCATTTTCATCTACACTTTGGGGTCGCAATTGCTGTGCATCTCTATAGCCTCTGTGCCTGCTTTTTCTCAGTGTTTGTTTCTGGAGCATAGGGGAATTCCTAGTTGCTCTGTGAAGATGATTTGAAACTTGCTCCTACAAGGTCACCATCTTGACTCTCCTCCTGAATATTGCTGATCTTCTCGTCTTACAAGAAAAAAAAACACATTAATTAGAACCATAACCACATACCATGTACCAAACGCATTCTAGCAAAGATATGAGATGAATCATTATAGCTGCAATTAAGACTACTACTTGATCAAGTAAGTCTATCAACACAAGATTTAATAAGCCATGCTTTTTCAATAATATCCCAATGTATGTATATACTGCATGTTTTATTCATTTACCTAACAATGTTATAAATTCTATTGAGAATATTGCTTCTGTAAACCCTGTTGTGCAAATATCACCTTGTCTTTGTTTTCAATATTTTAGGTATACATCTAAAAGTGAAATTACTGGATCATATGATAAGTCAATGTTTAAATTTTGAGGAACTCCCATACTGTTCTCCATAGTAGCTGCATCATTTATATTCCCACTAGAAATGTAAAAGTTTTAAAATTTCTCAACATTATCAACAATATTTGTTAATTTCTGCACTTATTCCATTTATAATAGACATCCTAATAGGTATAGCATGGTATCTCATTTTGATTTTGGTTTAAGTGTTTTGGACTGAATGTTTCTGATACTCCAAAACTCATCTCTTGAAACCTATACTCAATGTGTTTCTATTCGGAGAAGGGACCTTTATAAGTAATTAAAATTAATCGAAGTCATAAACATAAGGTTCTAATCCAAAAGGGTTGGCAGCCTTATAAGAAGAGGAAGAAATGACAGAGTTCTTTCTCCATCATGAGAGGTCACAAACAGAAAGTGACATCCTATAAACTATTTCAATAGAAACTAAGTCATCTGGCTTCTTGACCTTAGACTTCTGAGTATACAGAAATATGAAAAATTAAAATCTTGCTTTTGAGGTTCCCCACCCATGATATTTTATAGCATTCCAAGATAACTAATACAATAAATTGTATTAAGCATCTTTTAAGACAACTTTTAACCTTGACTTTATCTTTTCTGTGCAAATGTCATTTCAATTATTTTGCCTATTTTAATTAGTTTTGTTGTATTATTGTTGAAGGATTTCTTTATGTATTCTTAAAATAAATCAATTTTCATATTGTACTTGGTAAATCTTTTCTCTTATTCCATGGGGTGCCTTTTCACTGTCTATTTTTCATTGATTTTATTGAATTAATGTTGCATTGCAACATTATTCAATTCCTTGATAGTATTCTTTGATTCACTTACATTTTTATTTTTGATGAAGAATTGCTTTTTTTCTTTTATTATCATTACCTTTTAATATATCCAAAAAATTATTGCGAAATTTAGTGTCATGAAACTTTTCCTCTTTATTTATTTCTTAAACTTGTGTAGTTCTATTTTTACATTTATATGATCCAGTCATTTTGAGATGACTTGTATAAATGATGTAAAGGTACAACAGCACTTTTTATCCAAATATTCATTTTCCCAGCATGTAGTTAAAAAATACCTTCATGTGTCCATTGGTTAGTATTGGCATCTTTGCTGAAGATCATTTGTTCATACATATCCACAAATATTTACTTATGGGTTTCACTTATTTTTTTTATGGCTGCTCAAGTCTATTGTTTAACATTTCTAGTAAATTAATCAATTACATTTTTAGCTCCAGGATTCTTGCTTCTTCATTTTATATTTTCTGTCTATATTTTCATTTTTATGCATCATATTTCTTATTTACTTTATCTCTGTATTTTTCTTTCTCTGATTGCTTTAGGTCAGTCTTTTTAGAAGTTTTTTCTAGAATATTTAATGTATACATTTCCTCAAGGTTAGCTTTTGCCAATTTATGTTCTTCCTTTGCATTGGCCTTTTTTTTGTTTTTCCATATCTTCTGATTTTTTTAATTGAGCATTAGGAAGCAACTACCTCTCCCAGTTTTGGCAGATTATATTTTTGTCAGACTATTCCTTCATTGATTAACTAGGCTTCTTTATAGCCTTGAAGTTAGATAGATATTAAACCATATTAAACTCTTTGGTTTTTACTCAGTAAGAATCTTGACTGGTTTTATGAGCGGTTTCTCAATTCTGCCATATACAGCTACTTTGAAGACCTTTATTTCTCTAAGAATATTATTTAGTTTTTCCTTGGGACCTTAGATAGTCTCTTGGATGTCACTACCCATATTTCTCCCCAGGTTTCAAAAAGTCTGTAGTCTCACAAGTTGAAGTTTTTATATACTATGACCACCACTTTTTCCCACCTGAAGTCTAACATAGATAAAACAAATAACAATCTGCTAGGCAGACACTATCAATATTAGATGCTGCAGATAAAGATTGTTGTGCTATTTCTGGTTGAGAGAACTGGAAACTGGGCTTCCATGAATACATTCAGATCAAGCTGTTTTGGGAAAGCAGTGAGTCTAGAACAAGAAAAACCATCATAAAATTTTATACTATTTTGAATGTGTTTTTTCTTCATTATTTGCTGTAGACCACTGACTATTTTGAATAAGGTTATTAACAGTTTATAGTTGTTTGCAAATGTTTCCATGAGAGAAGCAATAAATTGAATTATCTTAGTCTGCCATTTTGCTCTCATCATTTCTTAAAAAACAGCAATTTCCTCTTGTATAACTATGTAGTTCCATTTATTTATGGATGTTTTCATGCCACAGTGGCAAACTGAGTATTTATTACAATGACTATGTGGTCTGAAAAGTCATATTTGCTATGTGTATCTTTAATAAAAATGTTTTTCTTTGATCTAACAGTAGATAAACTAGCTCCAGCATAACAATTCATAATCTGCTTTCTCAGGTCAATTCTTGAAGAATCTGTTGCCGGTTGGGTTTTGGGGAAGCAGATTGCAAGAATGATATCAATGTATAGAAATTTGTGAAGGAATTTTCTCAGACTTAATACTTGAGAGAAAAGGGGAAGGAAATAAAAGGAAAAGTTGTACTGTGATGAACTGTAAGGCTTCAAATGATGTATCAGGGATCTCTGAAGCTCAGACGACCTATCAGAGTTGTTGAAGAATGTTAATTTTAGGGTGAAAAATCAGTTATTCATCATACTTTCTCATCTATCACTAGATACATGTTTCCCAAAGAAATGGTCATGCTTGTGAGGGAGATAGTTTTCCAAGCCAAAAACAATTCCTGGAGAAGAAATCCAGTTGGCAGCAATGTAAAGAATTGGGAACAGGTGTTTTAATCATTGAGAGGGAATCTAGTGACACAAAACAGAATCTAATAAAGAAATGAATACTATTTTAAATGAATTTCAATTTCAATATTTTTGTTTTTTGCGTATATAAATTTCATACGGTACACCAATATCAAACCTTAATTTTTCAATTAAATTATTTTTATTAATAAATAATCTAAATTTATTTGAATAACATAAATATCAGCATAAAATTTATTTGTAACAGTTTAATCATTTTTATGAAAATAGATATTACATTATTACATTATTAAATTGTATAAGATAGCATGAGAACATGACCCATACCCAAACTTGAAAGTGAGCTTGGTGACTGACTAATGCTGAGCACAGAACTGAATGTAACATATGGACATTCTTAGATGACAGCTGCCTCTGCCTCTCCTGACTGCATCTGAAATGTCTTGCCCTTGAATTCTGCTGTCCTTGCCTACTTCACTGTTTTGCTCTTGCTCACTTTATTGTTTCTGTCAATCACTACTCTCCCTCTGGTGATGCCCCCTATAAGAGAGCCCCCCTCGCTACTGGTGGTGCAGTAACTTTCTAGAAATATTTGCAACCCACCACCATGGGCAGCCCCTGTTATAAAGGCCATTTGCTTGCTCCCTGTGTCTTCTCATGATTTCCTTGAACTATCTACTAGGCAGGGCATTATTCTACCGGACTATGAATAACTACCTAACAAACTGTATTATTAAATAAAATGAAAACAAAAATGCTTGTTTATTTTAAGACAATAAAGGATACACAGCTCTAAATATGTTACTTCCCTATTTCATATCTTCAATTTTAAAATTTATATTAAGTTAAAATTTTATATCATAGATAAAACTCTATGACTTTTTTCTTACATGTTTCTACATTTAACTAGTTTTCATTGGAAGTATATGTTGGAGCCTCAGTTTCCAAGAAAAAGGAAACCAAAGACGAATCAACATAAAGCTTTCTTTTTACATTTCATAATCTTGTTTTCATAATGCAAATCATACATCTTTGTTCTAATTCATTGCACCTTTATGGTAATGTCTCAAATGATAAACACACAACTGAATTTGTAAAATTTTTAGCATGATGACATTCTAGTTATCATTGCCTTTGTGTCAGATTTCTCCAATTCTTGAGCCTGCTGTTTTACAAAGGAGGGTTAGACATCATTTATAAGGATTTTTAATTTTTGCCTCAAGAATGCTTTCAGAGGCTTGGCTGATTTAAAGAGCTTATATCGAGTTTTCCAGTTTTTTCTTTCTACATCTGCAGTTCAAAGCATCTGTAGTGAAATTGCTTCTTTTCAGTTCATTATGACACCTCAGACATGTAAACAGATAGTGCCAATATTATCCACTCTAATCCTCCATAAGAATTTTTCCTCTAGGCTGTTTTAAGTCACAATATGATAAACATTTAGTGCATTCCTGCTGAGAAATTTGGAGAGAAAATAGAGAAATTATTAGTACATTTAAATACATAGACAGCAGTGGGATGAGATAGTAGCTATAAGAAAGCAACTAAAGAATATTTGAATTAAACCCTTTATACATCCATAACTTTTTTAAATTTAAGTAAAGCTACAGATTTTTGCAGTTAAGTTATTTTCCTTTTTTTCCTTTTGACCAAAGCCTGAAAGTGGTGTCTTTGGTTTTAAAGAATTTAAGAGGCTCTGTTTTATAAAATAAATCATATAATATTATATATGTGAAATGCCATTGTTAATATAAGATGACAAATTCATTTGGAATTAGGGTTTATGGTTGCTGTGATGTTCTAGTATACTATTTAACAATAAATGCTAGTCTAGGATTGCAGTTTTCATTTTGTACTTTTAAGAGATCATTTACTGTTATCATCTGATTATATTCATTTTTTTAAAAGAATCCCCACCACAAGAAATATATAATTTAAGATATTTTGCAATAAACGTATGTTAACTCTGAAAGATCTGCCATGTAAATTTTGAAGGTTATTAAATATTGTATGTATCTACTGATTGTATTTCTCCTCTTTGTTGAAAACCGCTGCTTTTGGAATATCAACAGAATTAAGATTCATCTATAGAAATTTAGTCTATACCTTCTAAGAAATGTTTACTTACATCTACCTTAAATATACAGAAGAATTCAGAAACTATCAGACAAACCTGGATGAAAATAGAGACAAAGCAAGAAGGAAAAAGTTATTGCTTTAGAGAATGCTATGTTTGGTTTAAAATGCAAACATATATAGAAATCTATATAAAAGTCAAATTACATCATGCAACCTTAGAAAATTAAGGAAAAACATTCCTTTTTCTTATTCCTTATATATTGGGGATTTATCTAGAAAATGTTAATATCCTTTTCACTAGAGAAATGTGAAGTAAAAATCTCACTACCCGTATTTACTATTTGGTTTGCAGTCATTATTTGAACTAATATATACCAGGGGTCAAAGTCAATTGTGCATTAATCATAGAGAGTAAAATAAATGCTTGGCAGTTGAACCATTTCTGACATTGTCTCAGAAAATACATATGAGCGGATATATTAATTTATTTAAACATTTATTATTGCTTATTATATTCTAGTTTCTCTGAGTATAGCTACGCACATAATTAAGTTTCCATACTATCAAAGTTAAAAAGAAAGGGAAGAATATGTGTCAGACAGTGATTAGGGTCATGTAGACAAATATATCAGAAAAAAATTATATATACTTGCACACCATAGCGCACATTAAAGACCATCTTAAAGACTTTTGAATTTCCCTCTAATTCTACTGAGAATGACTTGTGTATGTTTGGACAGAGGAGTGAATAGTGAATTTCTTTTATTTATGATAGAGAAACATGAATTGAAGCACTGTGTTTTCTGCAAAGATATACTAGCCCAATTAATCCCTGGTGTTCTTTATTTTAATAAAAACCATAGAAGCTACATAATAAGCATTTGAGGACTCCAAAATCTGGAAATAGGTGGGTAATCTAGGGACTTCAGGACTTGAGGAATGACATGGCCTTGAGTTCCAAAGTTTTCCTTATGACTTGCAAATATCCCAACAAGCACAAAGAAATGTCCAACCCAGAACTAACAACAGATGAATAAAAAGGAAACTCTAAGAAATTAGTGTCCCAGTCACAAGAAAATAAACCTGAAAAAAATTTAAAAAATTAACAATGCATTCCAGTCCATTTGAACATTAAAAGAAAACTGCAACCAAAAAAGTGACATTAATATCAGAAAAAATAGTGCCCAAAGAAAATTTCTAGACAGCAAAAGTGTCACTGCAGAGTATAAAGTGAGCAATTGACTAGAAAGTTATGTAAAAAAAATTAAACCAAACCAAACTCATACATACACATGCACCAAAACAAAGCATAAAATTGCATGGCACAACAATGGATATGGCAATGAAAATGTAGATACAATGGATTTCATTAATAAAAAAACAATATTTCTGTCTGTTAAAGGACAAACAGAGAGTGAAAGGGCAAATTATGCAATAGGAGAAAATGCTTACAATCTAAATATGAGTAAAAGACTTGGATATATATTCCTCCAAATATTTACAAATGACCAATAAGCACACAAAACATGTTCAAAATCACTAATTATTGCAAAATGCAAATGCAATCACAATGATAACATAGAGAAACAGAAAAACTTGGGTACTGCTGATAGAAATATAAAATATTGCAGGTTCTGTAGAAAATAGTCTGGTCTTATTTTTTCAAAAAAAAGAGCCTGAAATTGATATATAATTTAGCAATTACACTTTTGGGTATATATCCAAAGCATATTAAAGAAGATAACTCAAATTACTATTTGTATACACATGTTTATAACAGCATTATTCATAATAGAATATTCGTGGATGTGATCTAATAGCTTATTGACAACGAATGGATAAAAACATGATATATGTGTGCTATTGAATGTTATTCACACTTATAAAGACAATTCTGACACATTATATAGCATAGGTGAAACTTGAAAACATTATCAAGAGAAAAATTATGTCAGTAACAAAAAGACAGATACTGTCCTTACAGATACTGTAACCACTTACATGAGGTTCCACGTGTAGCCAGGTTTTTAGAAAGGGAAAGGGGAATGGTAGTTAGAGGGGTCCTAAGTAGAGAAGACATTGAGAGTTATTAGTTAAAAGGTACAGAGCTTCTGTTTGAAAAGATGAGTGAAACACAATATGGATGGTGGTGATTTGATTGCATTTAGTTATTAAACTTTATACTTGGAATTGTTAAAATGTATTAAGCATAAGTTACTACAGTAAAAATAAATTAAAAGAAGCTAAGGAAATTATTTTAGGATGTAGGGATAGAATAAAAGATGCTTAAACTTTACCTATATACATTATCTACATAACGAAAAATCAATAAGTTGAACCTCTTTAGAATTGAAAAAACTTATTTTTGAAAGATTATGTAAAGAGAATAAAAACACAAGCTATGGACAGAGGAAAATGTTTAAAAACCACATATCTGAAAAAGGATTATTCTTTGGAATATATAAAAGACTCAAAATACACCAGTAAACAATATTTAATTAGACAATAGAAGAGACCAGTTTAAGATGACAGGCAGGGTTGTTAATTACTTTCCTTCTAAATGATACAGCTAACCATTCTCTACTTAAGCAATGGCAGTGAGGGAATCCATAGTATCCTGGAAACTCAGAGAACAACAGAACATGCATTGAAAAAAAACATCTGAACTATTACACACATCTGAGTGACAGAAGGTTATTGGAAAGGGTTGTGCTCCACTGTAGAGCAACAGAGTGGCTGAAGTTGCAAAGTAAGGAGCAATGTGGTAAAAGCAGAGCAGCATACCCAACGTTGAGCATCAGTGAGGGAAGAGTGAAATTGTGTAGTGTCAAATACTCTAGGCTTGAATGGAACTCAAAGAAGAGGGGTTGAAGTCAGGACAAGAGTTTTCACATGAGTGAGAAAACCCAGCCAAAGCATGCAAAGTGAAGACCACACATCTTCTCTCCCAACAATTGTAATCCATGCCCCAACAATGAAGAGCTCCAACAGCACAGCATAATCACTACCAGATCCAGGTCTGGAATCCCTGAGAGGAGTGTTTACTCTGATTTCACTCACACAAACAAGCCCTATTCAATACATGCAGCACAATAACTACCCCCTATCCTAACCCTGAGCATTTTTCCAGCACCCATTCACACTCTTTCATCTTTCTCACTCAGTAAGTGATTATTAATACTGAGGCTGCTAAGGTCAAAAAAATAAAAGAAAAGAAATATTCCACTTGCTGGTAACACCAAAGATAAGCAGTTCAACTCCAAGACCCTCACAGAAATAAAGAGAACACAGAGACTGCAAAACATCAGGTATAATGACATAATGAGAAGACAAAAGAAGAGTTGCATGTAGAGAGGATTCTATCTGCTTAGTGGATAAAGAATGTAAAGCAGGACTCATATGGAAACAAAAAAAGGATAAAAGAAAAATCAGGAAAAAGTTCAAGAATTAAAAAAAGTACACGGAAAATCAATTCAAATAATTATGAGAGAAGCTAAGCAAGTCAAGCAAATACAAGTCAGAACAAGGCAAATAAATAAAATGGAAGTCAGTAAAACAAGTCAATGTGCTCGAAAAACAATAAATGAGCAGAAGGTAGAAATTAAAACTTTAAATAAGAAAACTAACAGTTTCGGCATGTGAAGAATGGCAGGAGAGAGGGGATCACTATATTCAAAAGACTCCAAACTAAAAATTGCCAGGCAAGAATACCATATTCTGTAAAATTATTTCAAATGCGAGGGAGAAATAAAGGTTTCTCCTAACAATCACTGAAGTAATTAGCTATCTTGAGAGCTTACTTAGAAGAAATATTGAAAACTATTATTCAACATAAATAAAAAATAAAATTCACAAAAAAACTAAAGCTAAAGAAGCAATAAGCAGATACACAAAACCAGAAAACGAAAGTCAAAATGGCAGTAGGATACCTCATATATCAATAATATCCTGAAGTAGATGGAGTGAACTCACTAATCAAAAATCATAGGGTCTAGATCGAGTTTTAAAAATAGTCTTCCAGCTAAAAAGAGATTTAAAAAGATAAGACAGTCATTATATAATGAAAAAGGGAATAATACAGCAGAGACATAAGACTTAAAATATATGCACTCAACAAACAAATACACAAATATATCAAATAAATATTAACAATCCTAAAGTGACACATTACCAGCAACATAATAATTGTAGGAGAATTTAACACCTACATCAAGTAATGCACAGATCATACAAATGAAAATCAACATGGAAATAATGGCTTTAAATGACAAATTAGGTAAAATGGAGTTATTGTATATCTACTGAATACTGTACTACAAAACATTAGACTAAACATTATTCTCAAGTTCTAAAGAAACATTCTCAAGAATATAATGTGTTGGGATGCAAATTAAGTCTTAATAAATACTGAAATCACATCTAGTATCTGCCCAGGGCACAAAGGCATGAAAATAGAAGTCAACCAAAAGGTAAAAGAGAAGAATAATGCAATGGATGAATAATACACAACAGATTAGCTAACAACTTTTTAGGTCAATGAAGAAATAAAAGGTGAAGTAGAAATGACACAAGTTATCAAAAACTTGGGACACAACAAAAGCAACATTAAGAAGGAAATTTTTAAAAACAAAAAAGTATCATAAATCAAAGCCTAAGCATTCATCTAAGTCAAAAGAAAAGAAATAAAGAAAAAGAAGAAAAAAGGAAAGTAAATATCTGTAAAAGAAAATAAATAATAAAAATTAAAGGAGAACTAAACAAAAATAAAAAAGATTATTCAAAGCATCAATGAAAACATAGCTGGTTCTTTGAAGAGATAAACAAAATACACAAACAACTATCCAGACTCACAAAGTATGGAAGAAGGAAAACAAAAGCAGAACTGAAAGAGGAAAAATTACGGCTGATGCTACATGAATACAGAGGATCATGGGAGAATAGTAAGAATGTCTATATGGTAGCAAGTGGGATAACCTAGAAAATATACAAATTGTTACAAAAATACAAAGTTCCAAGACTAAATCAAAAAGAAATAGAAAACCTATGTAAATCACAAGGAAACTGAAATAGTAATAAAAAAGTATACCAAGAAACTAAAGTCTTGGGTAAGAGTGCTTCACTACTAAATTCTGCAAAATTTTCCAAGAACATAAACCCCACAGCCGACATCTTATTAAATGGGGGAAAAAACAAAAGCCTTTTTTCTAATATGAGGAACAAGGCAAGAATATTGCTCTCTTCACTGTTATATAAAATAGTGTTTGAATGAAATCCTGACCAGTGCAATTATGCTACAAAGGTCATAAAAATTATCTAAATTAGAAAGGAAGGATTGAAGCCATCACTATCTTCAGATGACATAATAATTTTCTAGAAAACTAAAGACTCCAGTGCAAAATGGCTATAAATGATAAATAGATACTGTAGAGGCTACAGATTAATATTAAAAATTATAGTTCTATATGCAAAGAATTAACTAAACAAAATGGAAACCAAGAAAGCAATTCATTTACAGTTGCATCAAAATTATAAAATAGCTTGGAATCAATTTAAACAAAGAAGTGAAAGAGCCTAACTCTGAAAACTGTAAGACATTTTTAAAAGAAGTAGATGACACAAAGAAATTGAAAAAGATATTCCATGCTCATGGAACAGAAGAATTAGAATTGTTAAAATTGCCATTGTACCTAGAGGCTATATAAATATTTAACATAATCCCCATAAAATCCAAAAGTCTTTCTCCACATAAATAGAATATTGAATCAAGAAATTTATTTTGAATTACAAAAAAAAAATCCCAAGTAGCTAAAAATTTCTGAGAAAAAATAACAAAAATGATTACTCATACTTCCTGGTTTCAAACTCTATAATGAAATGATAGTATTCAAGTCAGCATGGCATGCAAAACAAACAAGTAAGCAAACAAACAAAACAGACAAACACATCAGTGAAGGCCATAATAAACACACATATACAGAGAAAACTAATTTCTGACAGAGGCAAGAGCATGAAGTCGGGGCAAGGACAGTCTGTTCAATAAATGATTTAGGGAAAACTGGGCAGTTTGAGGCAAATTGTCAAATTTAGATCACTACCTAATATGCTGTACAGAAAAATAATTCAAAATGGATTCAATCTTTGGATACAAGACCTGAAATCATGAATTACATAGGAGAAAACTTAGGCAAAACACTCCCTGACATTGCCCCAAGTGATGTCTTTGGAAACAACTTCAGTGTCAAAGAAGTCAAAAACAAAATAAGCCAGTGAGACTACATCTAAGTATAAATCTGCAAAGTGGAAGAATGTTTAATCAAACAAAAAGACAACTAGAGAATGTATTTGGACATCATATAGTTGACAAAAAAACTAGTATTTAAAATATATAAGGAACTCATAAAACTCAAAAATTGAAAAACAATACAAATAAAAAATGGGCAGAAGATCTTAATATACACATCTGCAAAGAAGAAATGCAGATGGCAAAGAAGCGCATGAAAAGATGTTCCAACTTTCTAGCTATTAGAGAAATGCAGATCAAAACAACAGCAAGATATCTCCTAACATTCTTAAGAATGACTATTTTCTAAATATCAAGAAACAACAAATGCTGAGAGGATGGAAAGAAAAGGAAAATTTTATACACTGTTGGTGGAAATCTAAAACAATGCAACTATTATGGAAAACAAGGTGGAGACTACCAAAAAATTGACAATAAAATTTCATATTATTCAGTTATCTTACTGGTGGTCATTTATCCTAAGAACACCTTAACACTAATTTGCAGAGATATGTCCATTTTCATATTCATTGCCACATTATTTACAACAGTGAAGAGCTGAATGCAACCTAAACACACATGGACAGGTGAGTAGATATAACAGTTGTGGTATGTATGCACAATGAAATCTTACTAAGCTATGAAAAAGATTAAGTCCTGTCATTTGCAACAATGTGGACCAAACTAGAGTGTATTATGTTTGGGAAATAAGCCAGAAGTCAACAGACAGACATTGCATATCCTCACTCATGTGTGGTATATAAAGGAAGCCAACTAAAGAACTAAATCAAACAAATATAGACATCTAAGGAATAGAATAAATTTAACGTTTTCAAGAAGGGAAGGAGAATGAGGGCAGGCAAATTAAATAGAGGGATCAATTTCATTGTGAAGGATGAACTGGAATTGTCATGGCTAACAATGTATTATGTACAATTGTTGATGTACACTCATGCAAACCTTAAATCTATATAATGTTATGGTGCAATGTTCCTTTGAGAAAAAATAATATAAAAACTAAAAAGGAAAAAGCACTGGACATTAATCTTGAATAGAGATTTTATTGAAATAATTGCAAATAATAACATGAAAATATGTTCAACAAAATTATATATCAGAGGATCCAGAGTGATGCTTATTAAAATTATCACTACAAACTTATCAGAATGGCTGAAATAAAAACAATAGTTGCATAAATACTGATGAGGAGTTGAAGACACTGAATCAGACCTACATTGCCAGTGAAAATGCAAAATAGTGCAGGTTTTCTGGAAAACAACTTGACAGTTTCTTTTAAAAAACTATGCATACAATTGCTATATTATAGAGCATTTCCATTCCTGGGCATTTATCCCAGAAAAAATAATGAAGGCATACTCACAAGGAAACCAACATACAATGTTTATAAAAGCTTTATTCTTAATTTCTATTATTAAAAAAAATTTGTATGCTTTTTAATGTGAAAGGTCATTTTGTGGTATAGTCATGGAATGAAATAATATTTGGTGAAAAAAGGGTGAAACAATTAATACACACACAAAATGGATGGTTTTCCAAATAATTTTGTTGAGTAACAAAAGCCAATTCAAAGTTATATACTGTACTATTTCATCTATAAAATTTTCTCTTAATGACAAAATTATGGAAAAATTATGGAAGATTGAGTATAGATATACAAGGGCAAGAAAAGGTAGTCTTAAAATTGTTCTGCTCTGCTTCATGATTGCATCAATGTCAATATCCTGATATGATATTTTATTATAGTTTTGCTAGATGTTATCATTGAGGGAAAGTGGGGAAGATGTTAGTGAAATATCTTTGAATTATTTCATAGAACTGGATGTGGATTTATGTTTGCTTAGTAAATATTATTAATAAAAATGATAATATGAAGATAGACTACAAAAAGAGAAGCAATATATCCGTTAGGAGCTAGTTTTACCAGTGACTACTCCTATCAATACGATTTTGGGAAGAGATCGTGTCTTGGATAAATATTGAAGGCAGGCTAATAAGATTTGATGATAGATTCATATGGAGTGTAAATGAGAGAAATCAAAGTCAACTCTGAAGGCAGCAGAATCCGTTTATCAATATGGGGCAACAAAAGAAGGAAGCGTTAGAGGTAGTGATGACCTGGAATTTAATTTTTCATTTATTAAGATATAGATGCCTGTGAGAAAACTAGCATGCATTTAGATGTGTGATTATATAGTTCAGGATGAAGACTTGAATTCAAATATCAATTTAGAAGTATTCAGCATATAACATATTTATAGCCATGAGACTGGAAACAATCACTTAATAATATATCAAGACTGAACTTGGAGTATTTTTGACAACTAGACTTTGAAGAGATAAATAAAAATAATCAATTAATAAATAAGTTTAGCAGAAATAATCAGTGATGTAGAAAAAAACAATAGGTAGAACAGATATCAAGGGTTTCCAAGAGGCAAGGAGTCATCATCTTAGTCAAGTACTTCTGAGATTCTTGGTAAGACAAATGCTAAGACTTGGGTCATTAGATATGACCACACTGGAGAACCTCGTCAAGAGAGGTTTTGACAAGCAGAGTTCCAGAGGAGTGGACAGACAAAAGTTTAATTCAGAGGTTTCATGAAAAATTACAATATGAAAATAACAGTAAATTGAGCACTTTACATGAGTATACCTTTTTACTCTAAAAAGAAAGAGATAAATGGAACTGTAGAGAGTGGCAGATTTATTGATATGTGAGAATCTGTATTTTAGATGGCTATGTTATAACATGTCTTTGCATTTGGAAATAAGTCAAGGTAGTGGACAAATGAATGATGCAACAGAAAGAAAGAATTACACACATTGGGTCTTGAATAGGAGAGAGGAGATGTCATGTAGTGCACAGGTGGGATGAGAGTGATAAAATGGAAATACAAATAATTCTTCCATTATATCAAGAGGAAATAGAATATTGTATACATTGTCTATAAATTAGCAATTTTATGGTAAATTAAGATACTTTCTTCTGTTATTTTTGTAGTGAAAAAGCACTTTCATCAGCTGAAACTGAGAATGTAGAAGGGAACTGTAAGTTTCAAGATGGAGAAGATACACAGTCTTTTCAGATGTTGAGAGTAAATTTACCAAGCAAGATTAGTAAACCAGAAATTGTTGAAGACTCGCTTCATATTTGTAGGCTAATATTAAAAGCAATACGAGCAAGTTATCAAATTTTTGTGTTCTATCCCATATTATTGGGTTGCTTGGGTACAAATATAGAGTAGGTGATATATTGGATCTAATCAGAGTTGTTCTTGTTTAATTTTCAGGTATGTTTTCAGAGATAAAATAGGAATTGAAAGAAACAAGAGTTATTGTAAGAGTCATGCAACTTGGGTAAAGAGGAATGTAAAGATATGAGAACAGTGAAGAAAAGTGAAGTACTGAAAAGGTTGATAGAATAAAGGTCCCAGTATCATTGCAGAATTGCAAGAATGAAATAATCAAAAAGGTGGAGCTAAAAATTAATAGTTGTCATATATCTAAGAATGGAAGTTTTGAACCTGAAAATTTAGAGATGTCAATTATTGATAGGTACATGCCTATAACCATGCACACATGAGATGGAAATGGATAAAGGAATAAGTAATTGCAGAATTCATAATTAAAAATGTGAATATGAATTATATGAAAGCTCAAATTACTAAAATTCATGACATGGATAATGGTATAGAGAAAAAAGATGATGAGCAAAATGTTAAAATATTTAGTGAGGGAGAGTATATGTAAGGAAGGAAGATTATTACAGCAAGAAAAGATAGCAGGTGTCACCTTCAAACATTTGATTTAATGGGGGAGGGGTTAAAGTAATAAAAAACTATACATTGTGATTTAGCAGTTTTTGAATTTGAAATATATTTATTAAAATGGCACTACATTATCGATCATATAGGTTCCAGGAATGTATCATATGTCATCATCTGTATATTCTGCAATAAGATTACCACTACTAATCAAATTCTATTCTTCACCACATAGTTGCCCTTTTTTATTAGATTTTCCCACCCTTTTCCATGCTGGTAACCATTAACTTGGTCTTATAATCTAAAAATTGATCTTTGTTTTATGTACTTGATTATTTTTTTCTATATGCAACATATGAATAAAATCATGTTGTATTTGTGTTTCTTCTGACTTATTTCAATCAGCAAAATATTTGTTGTCATAAATGATAAGATTTCATCTTAATCATATATATGTATATATACACATATATAATTTATATAAATGCATTTGTATATGTATATATATATATACATACATATATATGTATATATATACACACTCCATCAATGAACTGGTAGCTTCCAGCTCTTGACTATTGTAATTAATGCTACATGGAGGTGCATACACATATTCAAATTAATGTTTTTTATGTTTTTCAGGTAAATAATGAGGAGTGAGGTAACTGGATGGTATAGACTTTTTATTTTCCATCTTCTCAGGAATCTCTATATATCTTTCATTATTGCCGCATTAATTTACATTCCCAACAACAGTATATGTGTTACCTTTTCTAGACATCTTCTCCATCTTTTGTTTCTTGACTTTTGGATAAAAACCATTTTCACAGGTCATAGTTGTTTTGATTTGCATTTTCCCAATAATAAGGAGTGATAAAATTTATTCACATGCCTTTTGGGTATCCATATGTCTTCTGTGGAGAAGTATATATTTGTATCATCTATCCTTTTATTTTAAATGGTTTTGTTTTTGTTGCTAAGTTTTATGAAGTATTTATATATTTTAGATAGTAATTCCTTGTTGATATATGCTGTGCAAATATCTTCAATTAAGTGATGACTTTTTGTTTTGATTACAGGTTTTTGAGATTAAGATCTATGAAAGGTTGACCTTGTCGAAGTAGGACTATAAATGTTTAAAAATCTGATATTCTTTCTGTTCTTCTTTGATTAATGTAAAATAAATTCTATTATATTTCTAGTGAGACTCATAACTACATCTTTAGCATTTCCTAGGAGTAAGCATATGGAAATTCATTTATAGCTAAGTATGATTCAAAAGTTAAATCCATTGCAAGCCACATTTTGCCCCAGAGAAAAAAATACATATATAAATAATAGTGAGAAAACATAAGCGCAAAGTCCATAGATTATTTTCTTTTTTAAAACTTCTCAGTATAACTCTCTTAACAGTCCTGCAACTTGAATCAATATTTTCTATCATTCTAACAAATAGCTTATATTTATTGAACCTTTATTGTGTGAGGTAATGTATTTTTTATGTGTTAACTCATTTGTTACTAATATTCCTGTGAAGAAGGAACTATTATCCTCATTTTAGAAATGAAATGCATATCTTTGACAGAATGAATAACTTATAGTCAGATGGCATGTAAACAGTAAACTCAGAACTTTGACTCAGACTGTATGACTTCAGATCTCTTGCCATTAATTGCTATCATTGCTATACAATACTATCTGAAATGAGAAAGATTTTATCTGCTTATTTTATAAAATAAATTTCTGTCAAATATAGTAACCTGGTGAAAGGTGATCAAGTTTTGTCTGTTTTTTTCCTGGTGTTGAAGAGGTTGTGATTTTAAAAAGGAATATTATATACCAGGGGTATAGGAAGGAGTAATGAGGGAGTTCATACAGAGATGGCAAGGAGCATTAAATTTCTGGTGGTAGGTGTGGTTTGAAATGCACAAAGACTGAGGTGCAAATTTAATATCCAAAAAATTATATAGTAATGCAAATGAAAGTAAAAACAAAACACTAAAACTAAATAAATGAAAATAAAAAATGCATCTACCCCAAATAGGAATGAAATATATCTTTTTAATTACCTAACACATAAGGAATGTCATTATGTCTTTTGCAATGAAATTAAATATTTCCAATCACTGTTGAGGGAGTATGCAAATTAGAAAATTACATTAATTTAGATACGATTATCAAAATCAACAATATTTTGAAGCAGTACTTGCAATACAATATAATGGCAAAAACAGAAATAATAATACTGACATATGTCACCATTCAGTCATATTATTAAACAATTTAACATATTTTGAAAATCAAAAAAGGAAATATAGTATAAACAAAAACATTGTCTCAAGAAAATCCTTGTAATTTTCTAAGTGATAATCTTGTTTATTCATTTTTTACCTGTGATTTCTGTCACGAACCTTATAAATCTTGGAATTTCCTAGGTTACTGGAGAGCAATTGTCCTGGGGTGATTCTTTATGGGCTCCTGAATATCCTTAGGATGAAGGGTGGTCACTAGAAAGACTAAGTTAAGATTATAAATTTGAAACTTGCAGCCTCACCCCATTCTCCCTGAAGTGGAAAGAAGCTAGTGATAGTGATTGATCAAGTCTGTGTTTTGATGACTGTATAACATTTGCTAAATTATGGGGTGTGGAGATATTCCACATTGGTAAGCATGTGCTTGAAGAATGATATGCTATAACTTCATGGGAACAAAGATTACTGGACATAGGTCCTTTCCAGACATTCCCTTATATATCTCTTCTGGTTATTCATCTGAATCTTTTGCTATATTCTTGATTATATTATAAGCTAGTAAGCATATATCCCTGAGTTATGTGACCTGTTCTAGAAAACGACTGAAACAGAGAAGCCATAAGATTAGAAAATTGAAAGTCAAGGTTTAGCAAGTTATGTAATTACGGTCCTAGAACTTTCCTTGTGTTATCAGCTTGTTAGGGAGAGAAATGCTGCTCCTCTGGGCAGAGTCTCCAGTAACATTTGGTAAATCTGGAAAAGGTTTTTGAAACCTCATGATTATAGAGGCTAAAGCATCACAAATTAGATGATTTCCGCTCCTAAATTTATGCCCCATTACAGGTGTATTACAAGAGCCACCAATTATTTTGGGCGTTTGACTTCTTGGCAAATTAGGGGTTTTATTTAGTTTTGCCTAGTATCTTTTAATCAAAGTAAATAAAAACCAGTTGTTTATTATTTATTAAAATTAGTTTATGGAGTTCTCTGGTAATGTAATTATTAGATCTGCCCACCACCAATTGGGCATGGTCTACAGGCATTTCAAAGACCTGGGATCATGTCCCAGGTTTGGGGGAGAAAACAATATGAACAACTAAATAAAATGTTTCTTCCTCTTCTATCTTCTCACCTGTCTGTCTGCTCAGCTTCATTCCTGTTTGCAGCTTTCCTAAAAAAACAAAACAAAACAAAAAAACAAACCAATAGTTTAAGCCAATTTATTTTAATTATACCTATTTCTTGATCCGTTAGGATCATTACAATATCAACAATATAATGATAATAAAGAGAACTGGTTGACTAATAAAATAGTATTGTCTCACTGCAAATATTTAAGCAAAGGCAATTAGATACATCAAGGAAATAGAAAAATGTAGACCTTCATATCTTACTAATTAAAAATTCATCATGCCCTATATTTTTGTTATTAATATTTGAGTTAAATATACATATGTATACAAAAATACATACTAGAGACTGGAAAATTTAAGACATAAGAACAACGGAAAATGTTGGCAATGATATCAGAAGACAGCAAACCATAGTCTCATCAGATATTACTAATTTCATTTTAAATTTACTTTATTTAATGAGTTTCATTAGAAAATAATTTGTTAGAATGTGTAGGTTCACTATACCTCAAATATATGACAACACCCCAAGCCCATCGCCCAATTTCCAATAGTCTTGCATGATGTTCAATGAACTTCCAACAACACTTGCTCCCATCGCCTATTCCCTTTATATCTCTTATAGCATCGGTTCTATTTTTAATATCCAAGGATTGATTTTTTTGTCTATTAGTTTCTTTGTTTCTTTATATTGTGTATAAAAGTGAGAACACTTGGTAAATGTAATTCCCATTCTGATTTATTTCACTTATTGTAACACTCTCTAGTTCTATGTTGTCAGAAATGCCAGACTTTTATTTATTGGGTCTGTGTAGTGTTCCATTATATATACTTGTATGGACATACAAGTATGTATATACAATGGAATATATATATATATAAAGCAATATATTTATATATAATGGAATACATACACATATTTATAAGCATATCACTTCTACATATTCATTCTTCTCTCAATGGGCACTTAGGGTGTTTTCATTTTTTGGCTATTGTAAATAATGCTGTAATAATTATAGAAGTTCAAATCTCTTTCAAATTCTTGTTTTTTTGATTTTAGATAAATACCCAGAAATGGGGTGCTAAAATCTGTGCTGCTTTTTATGATTGAGCCAATTTACATTCCAACTAACAATGTGAAAAAGACCTTTTTCTCCACATTCTCAATATTTATTATTTACAATATTTGCATGACAGCTATTATCGCAGTTGTGAAGGAATATTTCATCGTTGCTTCAATTTGCATTTTCCTAATAACAAGAGCGGAGGAACATCTTTTTAATGTGTCTTTTGGTCATTTGTATGTCTTCTATGGTGAAATGTCTATTCATGTCTTCTGTCCATTTTTGGTAGGATATTTTGCTTTTAGACTTTTGTGTTTCAAAGAGTTTTTATATATTTTGGATATCAATACCTTGTCAGATGTATAATTTAATAATATATTCTCATATTCAATAAAATGTATTGCTTTAGAGTTTATTTTGCTGTGAAGAATCTTTTTATTTTGATTGAGTCCTATTTTTTGTTTTTGTATTTATTTCAACTTCTACTTGAGTCAAGTCTCTAAAGACTTCTGTAACGCTGATTTCATAGAATGTATTACTTAACTTTCCTTCTACTATATTATGATTTTTGGTATTACATCCAAGAATCTAGTACATTTTTAATTTACTTTTTACATAGGGTGATGTTTATTCATCTGCTTTCATTATTTTGTATGTGATGGCCCAGTTTTCTTAACATTCCCTGTGAAACATTTCTTTTTTGATCATATGTTCTTGGCTACCTAATTAAATAAACTACTAAATTAATTGTCCATGTATACTGTTAATTTATTTCTGGGGACTTTAATAGTCCATTGATTTTTAGATTTGTTTTGTTCCAGTATCATGCAGTTTTGATTACTGTCACTTTGTGGGACAATTCAAAACTAGGGCGGTCAGAAGATCAACATCCGGAGAGTGGCTCAATAGGATGCACTTTCAGGTTGTTCCCCAAAGATACCGAGAAAACAAAAATCACCTATTTTCCTGAGACAAACACTATGAAACAAGTGGCACTTCAGTTGGAGACAAGAACAGCTGAAGACTAATGGTGGGTGAGGGCACCTGGTGCAGTTCTCAGCTAAGCCACAAGTTTGGATTAGGGATGGAGCTTGAGAGTCTCTAGAGGCGTGGTGGGGCAGAGGCTAGGGATTTCTGGATCAGCTGTAGAGGCAGGAAGAGGCAGCACCAGTGGAGCTGAGAAGTGGAGCGAAAGAGGGCTGACTTGGGAGGGGATGAAAGGAGAGTCAGCACCTCAGAAGCTGAGCTGGAACCCACATGGTGAAATTGCACTGGGCACAGTCATAACCGGAAATCAGTCAAATCAAAACCCTCCCCAAAGCATGCTAGAGCCTGAGGTCCACTGAACAGAAATCTCTCCAACCACATATTTGCCCACTGGATATCCTGCCCATTGGATGCACTGGCCCCTGGATTGCAGTGAGAAGGCAGTCCCAAACCTCAGTGCCACCCACCGGAACCAACTTGTGGGTAGAGACGAAACTGCAGTCTGATTGCCTTCCTGGGCAAGTCAAACTTATGCAAAGCCAGGGAAACTGAACCCTCAGAAATATAAACAGAACGCTAAATATGGCAAAGGCACAGAAATATACGTGAAATGATGAATGCAATAAAAAACCCAGGGGGAAATCTGAATACAGTAGATGCATGTAAATTACCTGAAAAGGAATTTAGGGTAGCAGTGATTAACATACTCATGGGACTCCAGAAATTAGTAGAGGCAGTAAACAAGATTGTCAGGAAGCAAAGAGAAGAATTAAAACAAGACATTAAACAGGTAAGAGATATGACAGCTGAATTAAAGAACTCAATAGAGAGACTCAACAATATGATAGATGAAACATCTGATAGAATCAATGATATGGAAGATAGGCACAGGAACTCAATTAAGAAAACCAGAAAAGAGATTTAAAAAATTAAAAGAATCAAAGACAGCATTCGAGATCACTGGGATAAAATCAAAAGGAACAACATTCTCATCATAGGGGTCCCAGAGGAAGAGAGAGAATAGGTGATATAAACCATATTTGAAGAAATAATAGATGAGAACTTCCCCAATTTAAAGAATGAAAGTAGTCTTCAGATCCAGGATGCTCAAAGAGTTCCAAATAAAAGAAACCCAAACAGAAATACACCTAGACACGTTGTCATCAAAATGTAAAAAATACAAGATAAAGAAAAACTATCAAAACCAGCCAGATAAAAACGTGTCACACATAGAGGAGCCCCTATAAGATAGTCAGCGGACTCCTTGATGAAATTCTACAGGCCGTAAGGGAATGGCATAACATATTCAAAGTGCTGAAAGAAAAGGAGTTTCAACCTAGGATACTATATCGACAAGATTATCATACAGGACTGAAAGAATAAAAAAAACACCTTTTCTGACAAGCAAAAGTTAAAGGAATTTATCACCACAAAGCCAGTTTTGCAAAAAATATTAAAGAATGTTCTATAAAGCATAAGGAAACCATACAGAAAAGCAATGAGACAGCAAATATTAAAAGTGGGGAAAAAGAGAAGAGAACAATAATGTGGATGGTTAGAAAGAGTGAAAGATTAACATGCTTTCAAATAAAATTAGGTAGCAAACATAGAACTGTGAATGCTAACTTTAGGGTAACCTAAAAATCCCCAGGGAGAAAGCAAAGATGAAAACAAAAAGTGAAATCAATCAAATCAATCAAATCAATCAAAACATAACTGTACCCATCAGACCTAAGGAGAAGAAGAGAACAAAGGCATCATCTGGAGCAACATTCTAAAGGCAAATTATAAAATGACACTAAGCAGCTATACATCAAAAATCATCCTAAACGATAATGAACTGAATTCACCAGTCAAATGATGCAGAGTGGCTGATGGATTAAAGAGCATAGCCCAACCTTCTGCTGCATTCAGGAAACCCATCTTCCAAAAGATAAACAAAGACTCAAAGTCAGTGGAGACAAGTTAATCCCACAGAACAGCTATAATAATATCAGATAAAACAGACTTCCATCTGAAAATCGTAAGAAAAGTCAGAGATGGATACTATATAATGATTAAAGGGCCAATCAAGCAGGAAGA
>RJWH01002766.1:0-202925 GCA_004363575.1 Solenodon paradoxus | reverse complement strand
GGGGACATTTGGCTTCGAGCTCTTGCTTTTGTTCCTTTTAATTCCGCGGGCCCCTACTCCTCTGCCAGCCGAAGATCGACTTTGTACTAACATCCACCTCTGCTCTGCAGCCTGTACCCAGGCCGGGCTAGAGAGATTTTTTTTTCGTTCTTTTGGTTTTTGTTTGTTTGTTTTTTAAGTCGTACTTTCTCCCCACGCAGATCCAGGACTCTTGACAATATTAGTTTTGTCCAGGACAAGAAGAGACCAGCTTAACTCTGAGAGCACTCCCTCCAAGCGGTGCGGACAAGGGCCACTCAGGAGAGTCTTTGGGGGCCGCGGTGGAATCTGGAGGGAGGAAAAGCGGAGGGAGTTCGTTTGGGTGTTTGATGTTGTCTAATGTTTTTAAGTGTGGCGGGGGGAGGTGGGTGTACGCGCGCGCGCTCGACTGTTGTGCGCTTCTAAAGTGGATCACATTTAGAGCTGGGAAGCACTGGAGGGTAAGACTTGGGAGAGAGGGAGATTCAGAAGATGCCCTGCGAGTGGGATTGGTCACTACACTCCGTCCAGCTTTGTTTTCGCTCCAGGCGCTAAGTCCCGGGAGCAGTAACGCCAGCTACTGGCTGTGTTAATTACCCGGGGCAATTTCGCGGGATCGGGAAGACCAGGACGACTCTGAATGAACTTTTCCGAAAAGGAAAAGGGGGTGGGAGAGGAAGGTAACTATCCCACACCGTTTGCGTAGAAAGTAGTTCTGGCCAGTGTCTGCCCAATCCCTCGCCAGAGCTGCGCCGAGCCTCACCTCCGCGCAGCCGATTTCCCGGCGGCCGCGCGTCAATCACTCCGATCCCGGAGCTGGGGGCGGAGCTACGGTCTCCCTGCGCGCCGGGCTCGGCGGACCCAGCCGCCCCCGGCTTCCAGCAGCCCAGCCAACGGACCTGCGCTCCGAGGGCGTCCTCTCCCCATCTCTTTGCTGTTAGAGCCCTGATTCAGGGTCTGCGACCCGGAGAAAAGAAAAGAGACTGTTTCTCAATGGCCACCTCCCTCTCCAACTTTGAATCCATTCTGGAGAGTACAAAGTAGTGTAGCTTCTGCGTTTGACTTTGACGCTACTTCTCGGAGGTTGGGGGACGCTGGGAGAATAGTGTGTGTGTCTTAAGTATGAGTGTGTGTGTGAGAGAGAAAGAGCAGAATGAGGAAAGTAGTTTTTAAAATTTGCTCCCCCTTCCACCCACCGACCTTTCATCGTCTCTGCTTCACTGTACGCTTTGGGAAATCTCAATTGAGTTTAGATTGTAGTCTGCAGGCTGCAGGCGGAGTCGGGGAAATTTGGCCCGGTTTTAATAGGGCTGGGAATGAGCTCCGGAGGTCAATAAAGCCCTCCAAAAATGATGAATGATTGAGCACCTGTGATGATGATAGTGATTACCAGAGCAATTAAACAGTTTGATTAAATGAACCATCATAACAATGATGTCTGCGGGAAATCGGCCCTCACATATAAAGAAAGATAGTGCGGAGGGGCTGACTGAGGCGAGGGTAGTGCGATGCCAGGGAGCCAGGCTGAGGACCGCGAGGTATTTACCGGGATGGACCAGGCAGGGACGGCTGGGCCTGCGATGCTTCGGAGAAGAGTAGCCCAGATTTTCATCCAGGCTTCTTCCGGGCTTCAAGCCTGCAAGAGCCGACTGGTATGAAACCTGCAGATTGCGGGGAGGTCCTTCTCCCTTCATCCCCTCATTTTTTCTCCTCGAAGAACGCAAGATTTAAAGCATCCTTATTTGTTGCTGAGTTGCTTGTCGACATAAAAGAAAAGGTGAGTAAAAAAAAAAAAGATTGAAAAGAAAACAAAAAGTTGACTTCCAGAATTTTATTTCAAGAGGGAGAGAGACAGAGAGACAGAGAGAGAGAGAGAGAGAGAGAGAGAGAGAGAGAGAGAGAGAGAGAGAGAGAGAGAGAGAGAGAGAGAGAGAGAGAGAGAGAGAGAGAGAGAGAGAGACAGAGAGACAGAGACAGAGACAGAGACAGAGACAGACAGAGACAGACACAGAGACAGAGACAGAGACAGAGACAGAGACAGAGAGAGCGCGCGCAATCTGGTCTAGTTGCAGAGCGTTTTCGACTTTGCCGAGATCTTGATGTTAGTAAATTCAAGTTCCTCGAGCAGCGCTGCTGTTTGAAAGTTTGCACTCAGTTTTTTCAGTTTTCACTCTTCCAATTATTCTTATTTTCAAATTTGCGTATTTATTGTAGCCAATAGGATTATGGTTATTTTAAATGTCTTCTTAAGCGCCAATCACTTTTTTTTTTTTTTCAAAGAAACCTTCCTTGATCAATGCTTCTTTGTGAATATCGGCTTCCAGCCATACCGAATCTCTGCATCACCAGTTTAAATATTCAACTTTGTTAGCACTGACTTATTTTTAAATAGTGATGCTGTAAACTGTATAGCTTTCTCAGAGCCTTTATTTAGAAAAACTTAAGTATTTAAAACACATTTCTTCTGTGGTAGTGCCTCTGAGTAAAAACAATTAGGACCGATTAATGATTTCTATATTTTCAAACTGTTTTTAAGTAAATAGTGTGTTGATTATGTCATGGCAGTCTTGGACTACAAAAGAGAAAAGTTTAAACTCATCCTTTATAGAGGTCATTTTAACCTGAACCCCCTTTTCCTCTCTAATATTCTGTAATTTCTTTTTTTATTAAATACATTAAGGCAAACAGCAGAGACAATCTAGTTAGATAGAGGAGAGAGAGAGAAATAGGGCATTTTTAAGATACTATCAAAGAGAAGAACAGTTATTTTAACCCCAAAGACTTGTTAAGAATTGTGAGAATGTTAAAAGTGAATCCCTACTGGAGAAAAATCTGTCATTTAAAAAATTCACCATTTGTCTAAGGAGAGCACCCTGAATTTCATTCGGCTAGAGGGTTTCACTTACCTAGTTGCATATCATTTATGAAATTTTGTTTAAAATAGCATTGCTATGCAGTGGATTACACACAAGATCAAGTCGGAGGTGATTCAGAGTTTGTTGCTTGGTCAATCTGAGGAATTCAAAAGGCTGTTACTTGTAATCAATCTGCTGATATTAATAGAAATGAAAAACATTTACAAACTTCCTGGTCTTTCTCCATCCCCAGTTTTTGTCTCTTGCTTTTGTTTTTTGTTTGTTTGTTTATTTGCAGTCCAATAGAAGGGAGTCCAAAGTCCTGGGGATACCCACATGTTCTGATTTCTAGCGGGTAGTATGTAGCTGTTGCTCCATCTCCAGACTTCACAACCCTTATTCAGCCTTTGAGGCTCATCTGCTCTCCCACATTTGGGGTGAAGGAAAAGTAGGTGGAGCAGGCCCAGGAGACAGGCGCGAGATGAGGTCGCAGAAGGCAACACACACACCTCCGTCAACAGTCAGTTCCTTTTGCCCAGGCTGGAAATGGTTTTAACAGGCGGTAAAATTTCATCTTGCGGTGTCAAATTGGGGTCATTTTGGGGTTAGAGTTCTCAGTGTCCGAGAGGAGCTGTCCAGCTGCGTGGGGGCTCATTAACTGCAAAAGATCTGTTTCAGTAAAAACAATTCAAAGACAATCAGAAGGCTAAAGACCCTCTACAAATCGCATTTTACAAGTGCCCCAGAACAAATATGGATGCTGAAACCTATTTCTGCAGACTCTCAAATGGACTACTTAGCTTTGGAGTGGGGGTGGGGGCACTGCATTAAAAAAAGAGGGGAAAGGGAGGGGACCTGATCAGTTGGGTGAATGAGATGGGGAATGGGCCTCTCAAATGTAAGAGTCTGTTTTTAATCACTCCTTTCTTATTGAAGCATCTCCAAGACTTCTGAGAACTGCTTCTTTTCTACACCCCACCCACTTTATTTGGTCTCAACATGGAATACCATTATAGGTAACATTTAAGATTTAAAGCAAATTGGATCCCACTATATTTGCTTAATTTAGAGTATTTAATTTGACATGAGCATTTATCAACTTACCGACTCTTTAGGTGAATGTGTCCACCTTCCTTAAGAAGCCTGCTTGCCTATTTCTTTTCTTTCTTTTTTTTCTAGAAAGTTATAGGTCCTCAGCACAGATGACTCCAAATTCCTCAGAATGGTGAGGTCCGAAGTGTTAATGTGTGTATTAAAATGGTGAGGTCTAAATCCTTTTTGTCTTCTTCCAACAGTTAGAACAATTGAAGCCTAACTGGAGGAGCAAATAAATCCAGCCTTAATCGTCTTTGTAACTTTAGTTAATGTTTTGAATTGGAGTATTTTGGATTAAGCAGGTTTTCTTCTTCTTTTTTTCTGGTGTTCCTATAATGTTAATTTTTATTTGTGGTGGTCCTTTTCCTTGTCTTGAAGAAAGACATTATTTTGATTTTAAAAATTCCTTCAGGTTAAAGGAAATTACCATTAAAAAATAGGAAGATAAGATATGTGAGATGTCAAGAGTTTTAAAATAAAACCAAACCCGTTCTTTAGAGTATTATTTGAAAGTTTTCTTTCTTGCATTACTGAACTGAACAAGTAAAATGGGTCAGAATATTCCCCTCCCACACATCCTTTTGAACTGCATCTCTGTCATTGGGTCTTCTCTCCCCATCTGTTGCATTATTCTCTGGGTTCTGAATGAAACAGTGAATTTCTGTAGTCTAGTTCTTTTTTCCAAACATCTCAGAGTACTTCAAAATTGTTATTCAAAGAGTTTGATTTCAGCCCTGCAGAAAGAGTCTTGGGTCCAGCATGGCTGGGACAAAGGCTGAGCAGCTCTCTTCTGCTCCAGACCTATGCTGACAGTTGGAATTTTTAATATATATTTTATTTGGCAATTTCAATAATGTGTTTGCTGCGCCCTCCCCACCCCCACTTGCAGCCATCTATTACTTTAAAAACATCACTTCTTTGAAAACCTCAGCTCATGCTTGTGAACTGTTCTTGACCTTCCCAGCCTGTAACCAGCAGCTCTGAAAGTTGGGTGAGGAAGAGTTCCACTCCCCTCCTTACCTGTTATCTTTGCTCCATTTTTTCCCCTCCGATGGCATTAGGAGAGGGAAAGGGACATTTTTTGTTTGTTTTTTGCTTTGGGGTCCATTTCTTGCTTAGGCTTTTTATTCTGTGTTTTCCGCCACTCCCCGTTAATAACAGTAAACCACCCCACAACTTTTATTAAATAAGATAAGGTGGCACCATTGTACTACTTTTTCTTTTACTCGCTCTTATTTATTTCTCCAAATTTTAGCTGCTTCACCACCTCACAGAAGGAAAGTATTTCAATAAATAGCCCTCTAGCGCTATCTGGCGGGACTCCAAACACGACGTGCGCTCTCTCTGGCTGTCTCCAGTTCCTTCGTCTCTGACTTCCTCCGTTCCTTAGTCTCTTCCTCTCTCTTCTTTTTCTCTTTTCTTCTGTTACCTTGATGCTACCACCCTATCTCTCCCCTCCGACTGCCCCTGTTTCCAGCTCCCACCCTCATTTCCAGCGCAGATGGGTTGTAGCACCCCGGTTGGAGCTGAGGCCCTCAGAACTAAGTGATACTCCGGACAAAGTTCCTTGAGACCTCTCATCGCCATCCAATGTGGGTCACTCACCTGTCCTGTGATTAGCATCTTAACCTTGCCTAACTTATTGCTGAAGTCCCAGCATCTCAACTGGAGGGGCTTAAAACTGCCTTTGTGAAGTTTGGAGGAGAGAGGTCTGACACTGGAATCCCGACTAGTGAAGCGCAGCAGCTAAGTTTTAGGTCAGGAAGCTGAGTCAGTGCTAGTTTGAAGATGGGTGAGGGCTTCCCAGGGTGGGAATAGCATGGCTTGGCGCCGGCTCTTGGGGAGAGCCGAGGTAGGGGCCTCAGCGGGGGTGGAGGAGCAAGATCGCTGCCCCCCAACTGCAGTGGGATCCGTATGTCAAAACGGACTTTTTAAATCTGTACCCTGGGCCTGTCCAGGATTTAAAAAAGAGAAAGGACTAACTTTAACACCGCCCCCCCACCACCACCACACCACCACCACACCAAATTTGGAGAAGAGTGGTAAAAAGAAGTCATAGGAGAGCTCACTGGAAACCCTGTGAGTTTCCACGGGGCAAAGAGGAGAAAGCCAGCAGAGACTTCGGGAAGACTTGCTTGAGGATGCAGTACTGTAGTGATCACCAGCCAATATCTCCACTTTCTCAAAGAGAGTGTGAGTTTTGTTTTGTTTTGTTTTGTTTTTAAACGGTAGTTCTCAAACCCTCAGCTGTGTGTGGTGAATGATCAGAAGGAATAGGGCTGAAAGGAGTGATTCAACTTTGGGTGCATAAGATACTCTTAAAATTCTTATACTCTCTTACACACACACACACACACACACACACACACACACATACACACACGGCTCAGAACCTCCAATCCTACCTTTAAGCAAATCTCTTCCATTCATTCCTTAAAACAGAAAAGGATAGGAGATCTGGGGGACAGTTAGATTCATTCAACTTTGTGATTGCATTTTCGAAAATTTAGTTTTGATCTTGCAAGTAAAAGTGAGAATTGCATCCTCAGTAAACGGACTCCGTAGTGGTTACTTGAAGAGAGGGGCTCTAACTCAGCCCGCAGTGTCAGTGGTCACAGACAAAGAATCCTAATGCTGAAATCCTTCACATAATTTTAAAAATAGAATAGAAAGGTGGGGGGGATATGACACAATCATAGGTTCTATTCCCCAAGGATTACCCTTGCCCCAACACTGAAGGAAGAAAGCACAGTTCACGTGTA
The DNA here is from genome assembly GCA_004363575.1 of Solenodon paradoxus. Lineage (NCBI taxonomy): Eukaryota > Metazoa > Chordata > Mammalia > Eulipotyphla > Solenodontidae > Solenodon > Solenodon paradoxus. Next base: position 196,195 of record RJWH01002766.1, on the reverse strand, counting down.
ATTAATTGAAGACTACTATTAGGTCATCATTAGCCAAGGTGCAAAATAATTGTGGCCCATTTTTACTTAAAAATTGACCAGTCCTAGAGTGATAGATTGATTCGGAGTATAAAAATGATGTATCAAAACATCAATGTCGATTATTTGAAATATTGTAGTCGAATTCTTTTATTGCTTCATCGGTTAAGTGTCTGAAAGTGCAGTGTTCAAACATATATTTATGTTGTCAATACTGTCAGAACTGTCAGTTTTACTATACTAGATTTGTACTACATTTTGAATTTACTCATTTACATAAAATGCCCACCCTAGGATTCCCCCCACCCCCACCCCATCTCTCTCTTTCCTCCCATCTCTAGAAAATCTGTGTCAGAGTCTTCAAAGGATTCAGCAATCTTTGCCTAAAGTGTACATTGCCTTTTTCTCAATTTTCCACGTTGGATTTTGTATCTTTTTCACCATTTCTAATTTTCAAAGGGAGACTTTCTCCTTTTCCCCCAACTCCGGCTACTCCAGCCTTCTCTCTGAAATAGTATTGTAGCACTTGGAAAGTTTCAGATTAAAACAGCCACATCTCAGCTCCAAAAGAATTACTTAGGTAGGAAAAAAAAACCGGGAAAAACAGAAGTCACTGTACCTCCTTTGCTGCACTGGTTGTAAGCTGGGCTGTGTGAGGCACAATGTCAGAGTCCATCAAATTAGCTAAAAGATTGGAATCTTCCAGAGAAAAAGGAATTTGGAAATATAGTTTTTCTTTTTCTTTACTTAAAAGCCATGATAGGAGAAAAAAAATAATACATATAAGTGATCGGCATGTTTTACCTTTAAAAGCTTTTGAACTCAATCGAAAGACACAAGTTGGAAGCGGAATTGACAGTTTTCATTCTACCTATTTTCACCTGGCACGTCAGATCAGAGACAATCATTTATTTTATAGAGGGTGGATGGGAAAGTTGGAAAGAAAGCTCATGTCCACTGAAGTCTCTATCCTAAAAAAATCTCGGCGATATTAAGGACACAATGAAATGCAAAATGCTATTGCTTCACACTCTCAGTGTCGACTAACTGAAATTTGTAGATTCACTTTCAGCCTAATTTTATGCCCCTCCCCTCCCCCCCTATTCCCTCCAAGTCCGATAGGCAAGGTAGGGCCACTTCTGGACTAGCTGTAAGGATGTTTGCATTTTGCATAACACTGAAGCACTTTCTATAAACCGTTTAATGTATTTAAATAAATCTATCAGGATTTTAAGACAATCTACTTAGGCAAAGATATCTTCGTTTTATGCAATTAATCCTAATATTAGAGAAAAAATCGAACTGAGAAGCTTTTCCATACCCATTCTTGCCTTGAAAAAGAAAAAAAAAAAAAAAAGCAAAGCAAAGCAAAAGAAAGTTCCCTGCCTGCATCTGTGTCTTCGTGTGCCGGTTTGTAAACACATCCCAGTCCTTGCTTGCGTGTTACCGCTCTCCTGCAGTACACTGGAACGCAGAGACATCGAGGGATCGCCCCCAGAGAGCTGTGTTTACTTAGTTTTTTATAATCTCTCCGCCATGTATGACAAGTGTTACTTCAAGAAATTCATCAGCCTTCTACAGATACTCCCAGTTTTGCTGTAATGATCTGCAGAAGAGAACTGCCATCACTTTCTCACATCCCAAGGTGTTGCAGGAACGCAGAGAAAGGGGAGAGTGGCTGAGACGCTTAATTACAGTGGGGGAGGGAGGGGCGCGAGGCAGGACTGAGGGAGGCGAGAGGAAGGAGTAGAGCGAGTCCTTTACCTGACCGGTACCTGGAAAACCCTCCGAATCCTCTTGGTGAATATTTGGGAAAGGTATGGTAGCCTTTTTTTTTTTTTTTTTTTTTTTAAATGCCTTTGGGGAGAAGTGATACCCTTGTGTAACAATTAGCCCAGACAATAAAAATAATTGGAAAATCAGTTGGAATTTCTGAGTTTTTAATTACGTTTAATTTTGTGCTAAGCCGTAAAATTACAAATGCCCTTCAATTAAACACTCTTCTCTTGTAAAGCGTTTAACAACAATTATTCCTTAATCAGTCTAAATGTGAGTCACAAATGATGCTTTTCCACATCAAAGGGAGTCCTTGGACGTTACCTTTTAGTCATAAGTAAGAGGATTAATTCCTATAATTAGAGGGATAAATATGTGCATAAATACATCTCTCACTCTCCCCTTAAAAAAAAAAACAAAAAACACTTTCTCTCTGTGAGACGTGGCCGACTCTGGTAGGGTAAAGTGTTTTTAATTGTCAGCCTTTGCCCGACATCCTTTTGCTGGCGGACGAAGGGAACCCGGTAGAAGCGGGCGCGAAGCACAGACCCACAAAGCAAGCGCGCGCGCGCGAACACACACAAGTACGCACACAGAGAAACGCACACACTGGTCTGGCTGGAGGTGCAAACCTCGCGTCCCATAATCCCCATTCCAATGTGATCCTTTTAATAACCTCCTCCCCACTCTGGCTCCTGCTGGGAGCAGCAAGAGAGTTCTCTTCCTTTGGGTCCACTTGTCCGAAGAACCGTGTCGCCTCCTCTAAATCCAAGCTCCAAGCTGATTCTTCAGGCTACAAATAAAAATTGAGCATGACCTTTTAAAACTCCTGTGTGAATATCTCATTTACCTAATGACTTTATGTCACCTAGGAAGGAGGTCAATTTCCTCTTAACCTTTCCTCCCCCCGCTGCTGCAGTAAGCATTCTTCCCAAATCAATGGTGGCTGGAATAATCAATTCCCATTTTATGATCGCTGACAAACTCAATCTCTGGGCGTGAGCGCGGCAGGGCTCGCCCGGACCGGGACAGAGGTCTCTTTAGGTACGCCCAGCAACTCCGATCCCTGATTAGGGAAGCTGCTCTCTGTTTCGTCGAGTTCAGAGACCTGAGCAAACTTCCCTCCCCCCAACTGCCAGCGTGACTTCTGAGTTGTCACTAATCCGAACCTGATATTCACCAGAGCTCCTTCGGTCACCTACAAAGCTTCCCGCTGCTGCCGGGCCTCCCACCAGCCCCTCCTTGGCGTGTTTTTATTTGAAAGTCAGCAGGCAGGGATTGTCCCGACCCAAAGGGAGGGAAAGAAGGAGGGTGTGTTTTAGTTTCATTTACATTTAAAAAATTATTTTTGCCTTCTTCAGGGTGGATCGCTCAGCTCTTTCACTGTCTCAGCCTAGCTAACTTTGCATAAACAAAGCAACAGAAGCTCAGAGTGGGTGGATTCGTGTGGAAATGAAGGCAACTGGCGGAGAGTCCCCCTCTCCTTTTCTGTTGCCTTTTCCACTTTTCCCCAAAGTTATCCTGAAAGAGTGGTTTATTAGATGCTACTTTATCCCTGTTTTCTGTTCACCAGTGTGAGAAAATAACCTGAGAAATTACTAAATTAAAGCTAATTTGAAAACCGAGTTGGTGCACAGTCATCCTTCTTTATTTTTGGAGTATCTAAAGATGAGACCCCTTTTCCTCCTAATCTTTTATACAGTAAAAGTGGACTTCTACATGCAGAGGGCTTGGGTTCAATACTGGTCATTGGAATTTCCTTTCATTTTCAGTCAGAATTAAGAGGTGATGAAGCTGTTGCTGCTGATCAAGTAAACTCAAAAAATGTCTTATCCCCAGCTATTTAAAAACAGAACCCTAAACTGAACTTTCTCTTCTTAATGTGTTCTCTCCAGCTATGTCGATGGCGTTTATAAAGGTAATTAAAAAAAAAACCCTTTTCTTATGTCACAGCACCTTATTACTTGTAGGCATTCTGTTGATTTTGGGAAGTTTTTCAAATAATCAAAAATGCAACCATTCCACCTTAAAAAGTGGGATAAAGGTGGACTGAAGGATAGCTCTTGTACTCTGGTGTAAAAAGCAAATGTGACATGTATTTGAGTTCAAGAGATCTGGGCCCAAACACTGTTCACCCACAACAGCCTCCTCTAGTTCTTTTAGTAACAAAGATGAATAACCCCATCACCACTCCAAACTCTGCAATTCTAGGTTCTTGACTTGAGCTGGAAGAAGCTAGAGTTGTCGCTGCCGCTGCCGGGATGAAGGGCAGTACAAGACCTGACCTGAGACCAGCCAGGTCAAGTTCCCAGTATAGTCACTTCCCTTCTTGCTTCATACCAGGAAGTGCATTAGGATACCGACCATATTAGAGTCTAGATTTCAATGGGTTCAGTTCTGAATCATAGTTCATGAGTTCGGCTTTTAGAAGATTTGTTTCATATTCCCCACAACTAAGTTACAGACTTTCTGAGGCCACAACCTGGTTGTAGGTCAGGAAGTCCTTGGACAGGAAGAGTTCCCCTTACTAAGAGTCCTGAGTGGAACTTTTATCTCTATTGAAAAGAGGAGCAGACAGATTTGGGATGAGCCCCTTGACCTCAGATAATTACTCCACCCTCTCCTCTTAAACACATTTAATTCTCACACAAGGAATAATTAACAACTTCTGACTACCCACTCTAAGAATTTCCTTTCCTTTTCTTATCTTAAGGGCCCTCAAAGGGATATTGAAGAATATGTTTAATACTAGTTTTCAGTTTCACTTCATTTAAACATCTTGCATTCTCCTCACTTTTTCTACAGTCTACTGGAACACATTTCACAATGTTTGGGCTTTGTTCTAATTCCTATAAATGAAAGAGAAAAGCCCAGTCATCAGTTTATTCCCTACACACCACTCCAAGCATCCTAAGCAAAGCTACACACTAGATTACTTTTTGGAAAAGGGAAATCCTTTAATTGCGCTTAATTTTAAAAGCATGTCAAAGAGATCTTTTCAATAATAAAAAGTGCTATTATCTCCCTTTGACTAACAACTCTGTTCCTACCAGTGCTGCATTCAGGGTTAACATCAACACTGCCTGTCACCTATAAACTGTAAGTATAAGAATGGGGAGAAGGACCACATAGACTAGGAGCTTTTCAAAGTTGACTGAGGTCTCCCAAGGCTCTTGTTCTAAATGGAACAATATCTCTTTCAAGCATCTCTAAGGGAAAAGATCACATCTGAGGCTGTTAGTCATCCTGGAAAGGCAAAAAAAGGAACCCTTGAGCTGAGAGGTAGCCAGGAGTCCAGCCTCTAGAGTCTGATAGAAGGGGATACATTGTGACTCTGTGCTAATTGTCTGATCCTAAGAAAATCAGTTAACCTCTTTGAAAATCAGAAGTTTCATGAATAAAATCAAGATTACAATACTTGATATTAGTGGATATTTTCTGTTGATGCCTATAGATCCATTTTTTCAATGTCTCCATCCTGCTGTATTGCCCTGGAAGCTGGTAAGGGCAGTATCGAAATCCTGTCTTTAATGTCTAAAATTTACAAAGAACTCATAAAACTTAACATCAGAAGAACAGGCAATCCAATCAAAAAATGAGAGGAGGAATTGGAGAGACACTTTTCTGAAGAGGATATACCCATGGCCAATAGGCACATGAAATTATGTTCCTACTCGCTGACTATCAGGGAAATACAAATTAAAACAATGAGATATCATCCTACACCTGAAAGACTGGCTATTATTCAAAAGTATGGAAATCACCACTGTTGGTGAGGGTGTGCAGAAAATGGAACACTTTTGCACTGTGTATGGGAGGCAAATTGGTGTAACCCTTATGGACAACAGTTTGGAGATTCCTCAAAAAACTGAAGGTAGAAATCCCATGTTATCCCATCATTCCACTTCTGGGCATCTACCCAAAAGATACAAAAGTAACCCATCCACAGAGATGTATGTATCTCCATGTTTATTTTGGCCCTATTCACAATAGTGAAGAACTGGAAATTACCTAAATGCCCAACATCAGATGAACAAATAAAGATGTGGTACATATACACAATGGAATACTACACAGCCCTTAGAAGAGATGAAACCCTGTCATTTGAATCAATATGGATGGAACTAGAAGGGACTATGCTAAGTGAAACAAGTCAAAAGAAGAAAGGTGTCAGATGACCTCACTCACAGGTGGAATGTGAATAGACAAAGCGAAGGAACAGATGAAACATAACCAAGCCTGAAACATTTGCAACAGACCTGAGGTTACCAAAATGGAATGGGGCGGGTGGGCGCAAATGGTGGTGGAGCCAACTGGACAATGGGGAAGAACACTTGGTGATTTGGTGGAGGGTGTGGTGTGCTGAAATAGATCTAAGAAATGGGGAACCTATGCAAAGAAAATTATTTTAAAGTGTAAAATAATCACCACACTAATAAAAAATACAATTGAACTTAAGCAAAAAAGAAAAAAATCCTGCCCTCTGTTGGGTTTGCCCAGAATGGTGGAGTGGACTGGCTGCATCCCAGCCACAGCCCAGAGGTAACTCTTTCCCTCTCCATCACTAGCCGTGTGGCACCATAGTCTCCCTTGCTCCCTTGTGGTTTCCTAACACCCTGCTCACAACTTTTTAATGTAGTTCTTTTATTAAGCACTCCTCAAATTACCCAGTTTGATATGTACCATCTGTTTCCTGCTGGACCCTGACTGATACACCTTATAAACTTATTTGGAGGATTAAAATTAAATGAGATAATGTATGTAAAGCACAAAGCACATTTCTTCACATATAGTAAAAGCTTAATACATATAATTTCCAGTTATTCTTCTGCAATTATCCTCTCCTACAACTCCCTCATATGAGGAAATGGAGGCCCAAAGCAGTTAAGGTAGGAATTGAAAGTATAATTAACTCTAGTAACCATCCTGGGACCAGGTCCCTGGACTAGCAGCTCAGTTCACTGCTCTTTTCACAGCAGCTTGTTGAGCAAAACAGATGGCAGAGGAGGGAGATCTTTTTGTCATAGATGTTGGGAAAGGGTTAGATGAGCTAGAGACAGAGATAAGGAGATAATAAGCATCTTTCCATGTAACACTGGAATTGTCTCTGCTAAATTATTGCTGAAATAAAGCATGCTGTTGCGATTTGGAATCCAGTGATTTCACCAAGAATAGAATAGGTATGTAATGGGGGAGCAATGTACGCTTGACAGGTTAAAAACAAATTTATGAACACATAAATGGAAGTTTTACCAGGAGGCATAATAATGCTTCTAAGACATTTAGGGTATAGTAGAATTAATCTTCAAATAAAGGCTGATATTTGGATTTGCAGTACAGATTATGAACTTGATAATTCTTTAGAATATGTACTATGAGTACATACAGTATCAGAACACCAAATTCTGGTGCACTGACATAGATGGTGTAATAATGTTAACAACATGATAGATATCATTCGATCATTAATTTCACATATTTGCTGAACTTGTAGGTTCTCCAGGAATTCCTATGGGCGAAAACATGGAAAGATTAACTAAATAACTTCAATGGGTTCAAAAAACAAAACAGAGGTAGGTATATAATGTATTTTGGTGTGAAGTAAGGTAGAAAGATGCCCAGGGCATTGTGGGAGCCTTGAAGAGTTTGACTAGGGTATGGGGCATTGAGAGTGTAAGAGACTTTTGCGGGGGGGTCAGAACTGGGTCTTAGCAAAGAGTTACCTGTCTCAATCCAATTACTTTCTAGCTTTCAAAATCCTTTTAAATTACTGATGATATCAGTTTATTAATATTTAGCTCATATTAATATAAATATTAGTGATAAAGCAAAAATATAATATGGTTTTACACTAACAGATTGACTAAAGTATCTGTGGAAACAGAAAAATTTAAATAATCTTTCTCTTGGTGACTAGAGTGTATGATGGAAAAAGAGGAATACATTTAAAAGATGATGTTTTATACAGACGCTTTATAAATTTTTGCCTTCAGAGAAGATTGCTTTAATGCTCTTTACCAATTGGGGCTATTTATGTGAGATAGACCAGGCTTATTTGAGATATAAACATGTAGTTTGAAAAATGAGTTGGAACCGACGCATGGAGAAGAAACATAAAAGTAGGGCCATTTATTTTAGAGGGATTTATATACAATTGGACATACTAACAAAAATAACACAACTTAAACAGGTTATAGCTATACGTTCATCACAAAATTGGTCATTTACATCTCAACTGCAGTTGATAAATATGATACCTAAGTACAAGGTAAGCTCACTAAATATTTGTGTCTCTCTTTTGAAGTTCCACGTCTGGCTCATTCAACTTGTTCTTGTCCATTGACCCTGATCATCCTTACTTGGCTTCTTCTTTTTTTTGCCCACTCCACATCAAAGTCCATCCCCATTCACATGAATTGTGTTGCCGAACACAGGCCCAGTGCCCACAAACTGACCAAACTCCAAGACAACAGCTTTTTTAAAAGGAAAAGAGCTGGCCAGTCAACAAGGAGACTTGAAGCACATGCCTGAAAGATGAGCCTCCCACCTCAAACTGACCCTGGGGTTATATAAACTAAAGGGTGGCAGGCTAGGGTCTTAGTGATCGAATAAAGAGAAAGGGTGAGACTCAGATCCGCACCGCATTACACCTGTGTAGAGACCTTTACTTACCCCATCTTCTTCGGCTTCCTGGAAAACAATACTGAACAATAAGTTTGATCTTTTCTCAGTAGTTAGTTAACAACTTTGGACCAGCTACATTTCTTATATTTTCAGTGTTCCCTGGCTCCCTGGAAAACAACTCTGAAGAGCGCAGTTAATCATCGTGCATTATTTAGCTACATTTGGTCAGCTACAATTGTGTGTGTGTGTACACACATGCATGTATCTCCATCTTAGCCATTCATGTTTATAACCACACTTTCAAGACCTCAAATGTAGAGATTTAGTTTAGTTTTTTTTTTCCTTTTTTAACCTGTCATATCCTCATCTTCTATGAAAGCAAACTATTCTATCTTCATTGTGATCTTTTGTTGTGACTTCTGGTTCCTTGATCATTTTCTTCCAGTCCCTTTAATCACAACTTGATTTACTTCTCTTTCGCCCATTTAAAACATTAAGAAAGGGTATCCCTTAAATATTTTCCCCCGTTTTCAAAGTAATGTATACTTCTTAAAGACAATTTGTCAATATGGGAAAGTAGACAAAAGAAAAAATATCCATAGGCAAAATACCCAAACACAACTACCATTAAAATTTTACTTTAGTATTTCTTTGCATTATTCTGTAGATAGTTCATTTTGTTGTTGTAATAGTATTTTGCATAAAATTTGCACCATAGTATATGTAGTCGAGTATTCATTAGTATTCAAATTCTTTATGACCATCAGTCTAAATAGACATCATTAGTTATCATAATTCACTTTTCCATTAACTATTGTTAGGCACCAATTTATACATACATACTTACATATGTACATAAGTATCTATTTCTGCAGTGAACATTTTTGTGCATGTTTTTTTAAAAAAAATACCCTCAAGATTATTTTCTTAGAATGGATTCCTGGAAATAGATGGATTTAAATGTATTGAAGTCAATATCCAAAGCCTCTCTTATTTTTTGAACTTTTTGTCATGATCTCCATGACAATCTCCATTTTAACCCTTAATAATTTTCTGTTTCTCTGGCTAAATAGAGAACTTTTGAGGGAAGAAGTCCTGAGTGCATACAATTTACATGGAATCTTTGAACTTCAATTGGTCTCCATTCATTTTCTGTGGTTACCCCTTCTTTTGGCAATGACTCATTCTCTCCCCATGTCTCTTCTAGTTCCCTATCCTTTTCTCTGCTCTTCTTCTACATTCTTTTTCTCCTTTACTACAAACCACTCAGGAATCCTTCATTACTCTTTTGCCTCTCCTCAGATGACTTCTGTTCCATCTTCATTGAATTCAAGGATTTCTAACATGTGCTTTCTAATATTCCCTAATATTTCATTTCCCTCAGGCCTAGCACTGTTTTTAAGAATGACCACTTTTGGTGCACCCTGGTAGAATAACAGTTAAGTCTGCTGCCTCCAGTCAAGAGCAGTCCACATACACCCCAAGAACCAGGGCTTATCTCCCAGGGTTGGGGGAACAAATAATAAGATGCACAAGTAAATTAAAAAAAAAAATGACCACTTCTTAACTTTTTACTTTCATATTTAGTTAAATATTTGTTACATACAGAAGCATGCGTGTTACATAGTTGGGTGTTTCAAATTTAATAATAAAGCATTGCATGTACTTATGTGTCCCTTCCTTTTCATCCTCTGAATCTTCTCTCCAAAGTAACTACCATCCTATAATTTTTTCAGTGTTTTTTTTTTGTTATATACTCCTGAACTGCAAATATTGATTTGTTATGAATCATATATAATGTCACATATATTATTAGCATATATCTACCTATGATCTCTATCTACAATATATTTGTATTTTGTGTGTGTTCATATTTACCTATCTAGATATAATAAATACATTATTTTATTTTACTTGTTTTGTTTTTAATTTTTATTCTTCCACTTTGGCCCTGGGTCTGTGGGCTTTACATGGCCAGCACACTAATGTCCAAGCACTAAGAGCACATCTTGTTTCATTTTTATAAAACATGGTATCACACCTGATGTAGTCTATTTCTAGATTTTTTTCATTCAACATTGCATTTAAGATTAATTGTGTATGTATATGTGTGTAGTTCTGGTTCAGTCTTTTTTAAATTTATGCTTGATATTCCACTGTATAAATATAACAGAACTTATTTGTCTTTTCTTCTTTGGGCTGTTGCTATTTTTCCTGTGTTGCTATTATCAAGAATTCAGCTATAACTATTCTGAATGTTTATGTGAAAATAATTTTTTAGATGTAGAATATGAGCCAGGAGTGAATTGTCAGATATTTTGGCATTCAAATGTTCAACTTTTCATGATAATGTGAATTATTTTCCTGAGGGAGTGTATTAATTTACTCTCCTGCTGCTAATATACAGGATATCCTATTGATTCACATCCTCTCTTATACTTGGTAATTTTTGTCTCCTTCCGCCTTCCACCTCGGAGTCTTGAGAGTGTAAAAAGGTATCACACTATAATTTTTAACAAGCATTTTCTGAAGTACTAATGAAGCTGAGCATCTTTTATGCTTATTCTTTATTCATACCTCTTCTTCTCTGAAATACCTGGTTATGTAGTTCCCCCAATTTTCTATTGAGTTTTTTTATTATTATTATTCATTTTATGAGTTCTGTACTGTGAATATCTTCCAAAAATTCATGGTTTGTTTTTTCATTCAATTTGAAATGTTTTGATGACCAGAAAATTTAAATTTTGTGGTAGTTTAATTTGTCAATGTTTACTTTTATGACTCGTGCTTTTGTGTTTTGTGGGAAAGATTCTTTCATACTCTGAAGTCATAAAGATTTTTTTAGTAAAATTCTTTAATAAATTGGATCTTTAAAAATACTTAATAAATCTATGGAGAGTGGGTTTTTGCATATAGGGGTGAGGTAAAAATCCAATTTCATTTTTTCTGATGGGTAACCCACCCCCTAGCTCCATCGCTTTCCCAGTGACCTTCAGTTCATCTCTCTCATATTTCAATTTGTCTTAAGTTCTTTGAGTCTTCAATGTAGATAATCATGTAGTCTTCAGAAAATGTCAATTTTCGTTCTTCCTTTCCTGCCCGATGATTTAAATACGTTTTTCCCTCCCTCCCTCCTTTTCATTCTTTCTCTCTCTATCCCTTCTTTCCTTTTTTTTCGTTCCCCTTTCCTCCGCTCCTTCTCCTTTTGGTCTTATTGTCTTTTCTAACACCAGTTCTCCTGAGCAGTGTTGAAAAGATGCTTTTTTAAAGAGTGGGCATCCTTATCTCATTTCTAATTTAAATAAGTGTTTCTAGCATTTCTCTATAAGAGTGTTATTTATTGTTGTTAATTGATAATAATTTTCATCAGATTAAGGAAGTTTTAATCCCCTATGGGAGATTTTTTTTAAATCACTCTGGGAGATTTCATTTATAGATTTTGTAATCTTAACTACTTGTGTTTCTTGGTTGCATTTAGTTGATCATGATTCTGTATTATACACAGCTGAGTTTAGGCTAATAATATTTTGTTTAGGATTATTGAGTTTCTACTGAAGCAAGAGAATAATGTCACCTCCCTTTATTGTTTCTTTTTTTTCCCTTAATTTTTAAAATCATCTTTGCCTAATCTTGATAACAAAGCTTTTTCGAATTAGATTTAGGGATTTCCCTCATTTTCATTCTCTAGATAATTTGATATATGACTGAAATTTTTTCTTAAACATTTGTTAGGGTTTATTCAAATATTGACTCTCTTTTAAAGAATGGTTCTTAATTATTGCTTACATTTATTTAGTTATTATACAATCAGGTCTACTTTTTGTGTTATATTGGTAAATTACGATTTTTTATTAATTTATCTGTATCATCTAAGCTTTCAAAATTACTGCGCAATGAGTTATATTAATCTATTCAGATTATATTTTAACATCTACCTGTATATGTCTGCCTTCTTTTTTCAAAAGGAAAGGTGCAGGCAGGAATGAAGGTGAGTAGGCAAGCAGGCAGGAATAGAGAGGAAGAGGAAATGCTTTATTTATTATTTAGTTGTTCACACTGGTTGCTTCCCCTGTGCCCAGGTCTTGAACCTGGGAACTTGGGGCGTATGTGGAACTGCTGCCAGGTGTATTAGACTGCTTGGCCACCAGGGTGCATCTAAAAATCATATTTTAAAACATTTATCTTTATTACTTCTGGTTTTTAAAAACACAAGGGAAAACATTTTCACATATGCCATAAAGGAATCGCTGGTAAGATCATCTGGTACCTTGATTTCCTGTATCTTAAAATACAAAAAGTAGTGTTTTAAAATAACCATAAACCTGAGATATGAGGTACTTAGAGTCTTATGGAGATAAATTAAGCAACAAAGCGCCACCTCGTAGATTAAAATGAGTAATGTATTCCTCCATACATCTTTCAAGAGTCACTTTCTATGAAAGGCATAGTGGCACATTTGGAAGTGAGATGGGCCTGAAGTATCAAAGGATTTATTTCAGCACTGTGACCCTCAGCACATCTCTGACATTGTCTTTGGCCAGCAATTTAGATAATATCTGAATATGTCTCTGGATCTATGGCTCTAGATAATTGGACAATAGAGAATCACCTGGTCTCTCTTCTAACTGCACATTTAAAGGAACACTGAAGCTATAATCCTGATAGCGTCTGATTAGGTTAAACCATGGATAGTTTAGAGTAGATGAGGGAGGAAGAAGGGCAGAGAAAAACTGAACTGAGTTGGTACCATTAGAAGGGAATTGTTCGATTTTTAAAATTAGAGTCACTCATTTTGATCATAGGACTCACTATTCTGGTTCCTCAGAGCCCAAACAAGCTGAATTTATCCTTCTGATGCAGATGAAAAATTAAACCTAAAGGCATCAATATGTTTTTATGCTAGTACACCACATCAAACTGGTCAACTAAGAGAAACATAAAACCATAAAACAAATCAGAATACTTTTCATTCACATCTCTTGCTATTGGTGTAGATTTATCTGGTGTCATTCTACTTTAGGTTGTAACTTAGTAGAAGGCAAAGAATGCAAAGTTCAGAACACGTTTTTGAGCACTGAAACTGTTCGACATATGGATATAAGATGAGGTTCCAGCAGCAAGTCAGGAGATGTACTCTTACCTTTAATTCTATTCCTACAAAACCATAAAGGGCACTCTGGGTTATGTTGGTTATTTAGGAGACTGGGGAAATCTTAGATGCTTTGCTCTGAGTCCTTTTTCTGTTTTCAGAAAGACAGACACATTATGGAGGTGTTACTGGGACACTGACCTAGAAAAGGCAGGAGTTTTGTGTGTTTGCTAGTGTAAACTAAAACACAGACCCACCCGGCTCTGAGACTGAGTATCCTGCTATGAGTTAGTATGCAAACTGTGTTGTGTTTGGTTGTTCCTCTGAATCAATTAGAATGTTTGTTTTTGTTTTTGACTGTCAGTAACAGAAAACCAAATTCAGCAAGGCATAAATAAATAAATAAAACTGTCACTCCGGCAAGAGGTGAGGCAGGCTCTACCTGTCTTGCCCTTCCTTTCTCTTGATTCTGCCCTCTTCTGACTTCATAGTCAGGCTGGTAACCAGACAGCTCAGCAGTTCTGAGCCTCCTATCTTTCCACAGCAACACAGTGGAAGAGAGCACACTTCTCTTTCTGTGGATGTTGTTGCGGGAAGATACAGTCGAAAATAATCTGAGAAGGCCTAACAAACTTCCCCTCATAAGCCATTTGTATGTCTTTGCAGAAGAACCTAACCAGGACTAGCCAGAAATCCTGAAACAACCATTGATTAGGGCGGACTCAGCTCTGGAGTAGTATCAAATACTTTAACTGTGTTATAGATACGAAGTAAGGGAGACATGGAATTGATTTTGAGAAGACTTCTCAGTTTAAAATACAATTGATTAGAAACTAAGAACAATTTCTGGTGAACACTGGATTATAAGAAAAGCTATTCTGTACGGAGCACTAAGTGCCAGCTAGCATGCTAAATACTGCATTTGAATAATTTCATTTAAATCTCATAACAATCTAAAGTAGGTTCTTTTTAAAATAAATAATTATTCATATGTTTTAGAGGAGGGAAGTAGGCAGGAAATGACGGTAAGCAGGTAGACAGGCAGAAAGAGTGAAGAGGAAGCATCGTTTATTCATCCATTTAGTTGTCTCCACCCCCCAAGCCCCCGACCAGGAACCAGTTCTTTGGGCTTTAATGGACTGTACATGCCATCTAGGGCCGGCACTTAACCGCTGAGCCACCAGGTGGTGTTCACAGTAAGTGCTATTAATGTCCCCAAGTTTTTCAGATAAGGAGATTAAGACTTTCAGAGACTAAGCAATTTGCTCTAGTAGAATCAAAGAGAGATAGAGTTAGAACTCCTGTTTCTGTCATATTCTCTGAGATCAGTTTTCTGATTCATGAGTCAGAGATCAGAATTTTATAAACCATTTATTTATATGGACAACAATATCCTCCTTGGAGGAATTTCTCTCACATATAGTCTCATATGGGCCACACTGTGAGGCCCAGTGAATCTGCAACATTTGGTTTTAGAAATGGAAGAGAAGCTGCACCTTGGTAGAATAGGGTAGAGTGGAGATTAGCACAGTTCACACCTAACCCAATGTCCTGGGTTCTTTTCCCTGCTGATGGGAGTGTGGGAGCGGCCAAGATGAACAACTAAATAAAAAAGTGCTGCTTCTGCAATCTCTTCCCATATGCCTGCCTCTTCTCACCTTCATTCCTGCCTGCACCTTTCTTTTATTTCAAAAAGAATAGAGGGAAAGTAATGACAATCACTTTCACATAGAAAAGTATAGACTTGGGAAAATATTATGAATATTTTGACTTTTAGACAAAGATATTCATTTAAACACACATAAACAATAAAATTTCATGGCAGTAGAATCTTTCACCAGTAATTAAAAAATTAGTTTCCCAAATTAAAAATAAAAGACAACAAAAGAGATTAGTTAACAATTTAATAGCTTTTAGAAGGAGATAATATTATTTGAGGGAATATATACAAGGGAAGGACAATGAGGAATTTTAAAAAGAATGTGTTGTTGACTACATAGGATACATTGAGACCCACATTCAGTCTTCGTAAAGAATCATTTCAAGAATAGGGGGGCAACCTAATTGTGTAGTAGAAGACAATAGGTGACCAACGATTTCTTTATAGCTTATAAAAGTTAGTTTAGAAATCAAACACGATGCAAATTAAAGAAACGCACATCCATTGCATTGTAAATGTTATTATCTTTCTATTTTAGCTGTTGGCATGAAGAAATACATATTTGAAAATGAGTTTGTTTGTTTTTTTTTGGCAAAGTAGGATATTTAATTGTTTGGATGTTCTTAGAAATCACAGTTGAGTCCAGAAATCAATTACAAAGAGATGTTCTTTACTCCTTTTTTTTAAATGACACTTTCCATTTGTCCCTGAACAGGTTTTGCAAGAAGAGACTCTGCCTATTCTGTAGGCAGGTGTCTCCCTGTTCTGCTGTTTTGGACCTTCAATCATTAGTGACATGCCTGCAATCCACAAAGTCCTGGGTGTCTCTTTAGCTATCATCATCTGAAAGACATCTAAAAGGATTTTTTAGTACTTGAGAGCATTAGGTTTCATTTCTTGCATTCCACAATGTAAGTGGAAAAGTTGATCCACACTGACATGAAGGGCTCAATTCTGCATGAACTTTTTGTTTTTCTACCAGAAATAATCTTTTCTTTCTTTCTTTTTTGTAAAGCTCAAGTTCATCTAAAAATTGTTGACTCTTTCCTAGAGACACATAGTGCAGTAAAACTAAACCCATATCACTGAAATTGACATCAACCAGCAAAAGCATGACTTTAAAAAAAAAAAAAAAACTAGAGACAGGTTTGCAGAACAGCAAAACTTGCTAAGTAGCCAAATATAGAGTGCACTAAAATCAGAAGAGTCAATCATCAACCGCTCCTGTTGTTTTTAAATAGACTTACTATGCTTTTAAAGGAGTATTATTTCAATAAAACAATCCACAAATAAATACAAAAGAAAAGGGCAAATGTAGAGACATATTGCAAGTAAGCATGCATACCAAAAAGGTAAGTGCAAATTAGATTTGAATATTCATGAGTCACAAATCATTGACAGTTTGAAATAATGCAAAACAGCTTTATAAATGAGGTTAAGGCAAGGGACATCAAAGAAATGCATCGCTAAATCAATAGCAATTTGATTGTGCATATACTTGTAAATTGTGGTTACAGTTTTTGTGACATGGAGAAAAAATACTGTGTATCTGATGAAGGAGGAAGACACATAAATTTTCCTTTTGTGTGTTATATTTTTCCACTTCATCATGCTCTTGGAGACCAGCCAGGTAGAAAGTGGTTGGACATCATATCACCACACTTCCCCACCAAGGCAGAGTTTCTTTTCAGAAATAGTTTCAGGCTATGCCTGAAGTATCCTTGCTTGTTCTGTTAAATAGGATTCAGTGCAGAAAGATTCCCATAAAGTTGCTTTCTGAAATAAAAGTTGTCATATAGCATACATGACTAGAGAATGGCTCAGCTTTTAAGTTCTTTCCTGACAAAATAATTCTCATTGGTGAGCATATAGTTTTACCGAATGTTTTTTTATTTAGAAGGAGGCAGGTGAATACAAAGTATAAGCACACTTTGTAAGAATCCTTAGAAGTAACTGGGTTTTTAAAAATAAATCTATTGAAGGAACATTGCATCATACAGGGTTAAAGTGTGTATCATTGTAAATCAACAGTGTGTGTAACACATTAATTTTGCTACCACCAATTTCGTTCTTCCTTTATCAAATAATTGATTTCTTTTACTCAACTTGAGATGTAAAATATAGGCATCCCTGTAATTTAAATAAATATATTTTCCTGTTTTTTCAGCAAGTAACAAGTCATTAATTTATTGATTCTTTTGTACCAGTGGCTCTCTTGGGGGTGTGTGTATGTACACACATATGTGTGAGTTCAGAAAGATGCTTGAAATAGTAGGATTTACAAATTAAAGACCTGTTTAGGGCCTGGCTCAAAGTAGAAATATTTCCAATTAATTTTTCCCAAAAGTTTATATTTGGACTACTATCTGGAAGCTAGGAAGTATTTCTCCAAGATGCTCTAGTCTATGAACCTCTTTATTATGTTCTATCTGCTTTCCAGGATGATTGATGAAGTTAGTGACATCATGTAAAAATTGTGGCACACAATAGCACTAATTTTGAAAAACACTTGGGGAGTTGTGGTCTGTTTAGAAAATTAATCTATATCTTTTTTCTGGGGCCATGCTTTAAGCCAGATATGTAGGTTTGGGAAGTGAAATCCAGATGTGTTATAATTAGAAAGAGAATTTTGTATTGTCTTCAATTCTCTGCTCTGTTAGGATAGAAGCTAAAATGACTTGTGTGCTGTTAATAATTAAGAATATTCATAACTTCCAAAAGCAGTGGTCTTGGTAATTTTTAAGATCTTTATGTGAAATCTGCAATTATAACTTGTCAGTATTGATTCAGCTCAAACAGAATTATATTCATAAACCATGCCTTCTTATTTTGGTTCTATAGATAAAAATGACTTTCAAAAGTTATTAATTTACTTGATCTTAATAAGTAAGTGTTTCTCTTACTCCTTTTGGCAAATATTTTGTCACAATGTAGTATGAGGTTATTTAAATTATAAAAAAAATTTTTAAATTGTTTACTCACAATATTTGATTTAATGATTATCAATAGTAGGGGTCTATACAGGCAAACACTATTTTTCCTCTATTATAATTCCATCTATTTAGTTCTAAAATTGCTTTAGTTTCATTTAATCATGATTTCTAAAGTTTGCTGATAGGGAGAATAATTTACAACACCTATATACTAGATTATTTAGATTAAGTCTTCCATATATGTGTGTGTATATATAAATATATAGTTTTAAAAATCACTCGATCTCTAAATTAAATTAGCATGTTGGAACAGTCAAGGAATCTAGACATTGTTCTACTTTCTCACAATCTATGAGATGAGAAGAAAGGTATTTGAACTTTTTTTCCCCTCCCTTTCTAAACTGTGGGAGATAATGCATCAAGTTTTGGTTTTTACAGCAAGAAAATGCTTGGCTAGCCCACATCCTTACTGAGATGATTTTTTTTTTAACCAGCTCCCTTGTCTAGCGTCAAGAAGTTAGAAGGTCTGGGAGCTGTCATTTCTGGTAATTCAATATCAAAATGGAGAAAAGATAAAATAAAATAAAAGACTTAGCATTGATTCTGAATTACTTAACACTGACTGACTGAATTCCAATGAAGTCTTGTCCTATC
This sequence comes from Solenodon paradoxus, assembly GCA_004363575.1. Classification (NCBI taxonomy): domain Eukaryota; kingdom Metazoa; phylum Chordata; class Mammalia; order Eulipotyphla; family Solenodontidae; genus Solenodon; species Solenodon paradoxus. The sequence continues at coordinate 177,441 of RJWH01002766.1, read as the reverse complement.
CTGGAAAAGAAACAGTCTCTCACTATCCTAATGTCATTTTGGGAGACCCTTGAACCTCATGCTCATTTTGCTATGTAAATAGAATTACTTTTATCTTGAAAGAGCAGTGGAGTGGCAATTAAGGGACTTCTATTTCCTATTCTGCCACTAAATGCTGCTAGGAACTTAAATGAGTGACTTCAAATTCCTTGAATCTCTCCTCAGTTATGAAAGAAGAGGTTGATCCAGAGGCAGCAGTTTTCAAACTAGGCCTCTGAGTCCCTAGGGCCATTGGAAACCAACAGGTTTTGATGGTAGAGGAAGAAGCAACTGGTAGAACTCAGGGGAAAGACTGTCACATTTTTTCTGGTTTGCATATGTGTATATATATATATATATATAAATTTTTTTTTTCCTAACTACTTTTTTAAAAAGAGCAATGAAGCAGGCAGAAATGAAGGCAAGTAGGTAGGCAGGCAGAAAGAGAGAGGAAAAAAATATTTATTTATTTATTTATTTATTTAATTTAGTTGTTCATGCTGGTTGATCCCTGCCCACCCCACCCCCCTGCCCCCGGCCTCCCACCTGCCACAGCTGCAGACTTAACGTTTGAACCACCAGGGCATGCCTCTGGTTTTCCCCCTCATCTCTGCAAAATTTAATTTGAGAAATGGGAAATCACGTAAGATGTTTGAAAACACTGAATTTAAAAATGATTGCTAAGATATTTTAGGGTTTAAAAATTCTAATCTGCAAACTATGTTGCTTCATACAATTTCAGTGACAGTTTAAGTGGCAAGAATTGTCATATTCTTGGATTCTCCTTGGAAATAGAGGTTATTAAAAAAATCCAAAATGGAAGGTGAAATCTTAATACAACTTTAACTGAACTTCCATACAATGTCAAGGCTACTACTCAAGATGGATGACAGGCACACATCTCGGCCAGGTCTGCTCTTCCCCTGGGCCACCTTGCTAGGGTAGGGACACCAGTGTGCTCTAGTTCGACTGGTTTATGCTTCTGAAGCTGAGCCATGCACAACCCACACAACCATACTAGGCATGGCTTCTTTGCCATTTGCCCAAAAGTTGCTTCTTTTTCAAGGTCTACACCAGAGGTCATAAGGTAGCCCATATCCTATTGTCATCTCTTTTCTTCAATAGTTAATAGCTCCTTCCTTTGTACTTTCAAGGCATTTGTTTCTTTTACTGAGATACTTACGGTGTTGTTGCACTAGAGTTCATTGCATTTGAGGGTCTATCTTCCCTGGAAGAGTTGAAGCTGTAGAAGGCAGCTGCTGGATATTCCATTTGAACTCTTGATGCAGTACTAGACCTGGGATTTTAAAATACTCAAAGTGAATGCTATTTGAGATGGGAGGAATGGTGAATTCATAACAAAGTTTTCATGCAAACAGTGAAATTCAAATAATTTTAAGACCTTGATGAAAGATGATTGTGCTCCTCTTTTTGCTACATCCATTCAATCATTCAATTAAATGCAGCAAATGCTGTGTTGACTGTGTGATATTCTACCTTTAATGGGGTGTCATGCATGAACTGCCTCCAGGGAGCAGGGGAGTTAATAAGACCCAAACACCCCATAATTAGAATATGGGACAGTACATGATCAATATTGTATTACAGGCATGACCAAAATGCTCTGGAAGCTCTAAGGATTTAGAATTAATCAAGGGCTGCACAGAGCACCAGTAGTTAGACTTTAAGGAACAGTAGACTTGAAGCAGGAAGAATGCAGAAGAGGACATGAGCCATGTGGGGTGCTAGAGGTGAAGGGGGTTTCATGACATGTGAACAGTGATCACACATTAGACATAGTGGTCACATCCATCTTTTAGTCGTTGGAGAGAAGTCTGGAAGATTCGGTACAAGGCTGATTTAAATAACATTTTAAGCAGTATGGAATTATTTCCATGGAAAATCAGGACTCATCAAAACAGATGCAAAAGAAGAAAAACCTTGGTTTGCAAAACACAGTTTTGTAGTACAATGTAAAATGACTTAAAGAGTCAACTTTGAAGACAGGGACACTGGTCCAAGCAAAAGAAACTCGGGGGACTTATTTTGGAAGGTTACTGTGGAAGAAGAAAGAGGGTATAACGATAACAGTAAGATAAACTAAAGAATGAGAAGTTTAAAGTAGTTCTGAAATATACTGAATAGATATGTAAGTGGTTGTGACAGAGACAATTACACAAAGCTTCAATCTACTAATATTAATTTTAAACACTTTTGATACCTTCAAAATTATTTAAAAATTAAAGAAATTAATCATTAGTAATATTCATGTTTATTTTTTACTGAGGTGGTAATGTTATTCCTAAATCTGTTGTCACAGTTGTCGCACTTGCCATTAGGTAATCAATCTATCAAGGGTCTAATTCACAATTCTAACAACCGATGTCTTAAATGTCTCATTTTCCTATTTTAGGGTTCAGCCCTGGAATACTTCTTAATAACTTTAAACAGAATTCAAAAACACCCATACCGATAACATATGTGGATTTAGGACACTCTAACTTTAGTACAAAGTTAAGTGATCATCTAATGTTTGTTTAAAATAATGATAGGCTATAAATTATTGGTAAATTTTAACCGAGAAACTTCTAAACGATAAATGGGTGTCCCATCTTAAATCATAAGAAGGCAAAAGGGTCAGAGATACTGATACACAATCCAAAAATGTGATGTGCCCTGAGCCCAGGGTAGATGTTCTAGAGAAAAAAACAAGAAGCTGCTGAGTAACTGTAAGACTGGATTCTGCTTTGCATTGGTGGTAGGGTAGGTCTGGAGTCCCCTTGGAATGCAGAAGAAAGGGAGATGCAAGATGAGAGAGCAGGATGCCTCAGGGGTCCTCTGGCTTCATTCCACTATTCTCCAGTTCCTCCTCACAGAAGACCCTGGGGGGCACTCCCTCCACTACCCCTTTAGAGCTTTTTCCTCTTTAGATCTTGAGACAGGGCTGGTGCCCTAGGCTAAGTAATTTGAGGAAACTTTTCCTTAAGAATATACTCAGCAGTTTAATAATCAGTCATCAAGATCCTGATCCTATCTTTGCATAAGGGATCTTGTAAACCTTATTGGTAAACCGAAATTCTAAATCCCTAGAAAAGGAGATGTAACACATTTCCTTAGAAACACATTTTTAACAAAGTCTTTTACTATATGGTTTGAAGCATCATTTATTAAAAGCAATTTGTGTGTAGAGGCTTATATAGGATATTAGTGACAAATGCAGGTAAAAGCATTCTTATCCTCCATAAAATTTTGATTTTTTGAACTGGATGCTAATAAGACAGGCCATCTTGATTGCATAAACATTTTTAACTGATCAAATTGCTTCATGCATCAGTTTTGTAAAATGTTTTATTTTGTTTTTCTAAACAAATAGTCAATACTCAAACTCCCTCTGAAGCATTTATGTTATCTTAAAAAAAAAAAAAAAAAAGAGTTAGAAAAAAGCAAGGGGCTGATTACCACGCAATTCTGGATGATGTTACCTATGAAGAAAGGGAGAGATGAGGAATGGACTACAGAGAGACTTCAGGTTCCAAAGGTATTAGTACATTTCATTTATTAAGTTGGGTACAGATTATACATGTCTACCTTATTTATTTACTTGCTTATTTCACAGGTATGCTAAAAATATTATTCTAAATTCATTTAATATTTGATGTCATTGCATTTATTTTTTAAAAAATTATTTAAAGGAAAGACTTAAAAGACCTGGTACAAATATTAGTGATGGAGTCATTATTTTTTAAGTAGTACGGCTATGGAATTAAGCAATGGTCTGTTTCTCAAAGTCTCTTGAGTTTTGTTTCAATCTATTAAATACGTAGGCTATTAAGTACTATGGGAAAATTGAAAGTATAGGAAAAGTAGTGTAGGGAAAACGGAAAAACATATATAAGTACAGTGCTTAGAAATTCCAACTATCCCAGAGACTTCTTGCCCAAGTGAGACTAGCTGTGCAAACGGCCTCTGTTAAATACGACTCCAGTTTTACAAGGAAAAGACTCCGGACCAGGACCGTTGCTTGCATTGCTGTTTCCAGAGTTCAAATGAAAGCACAGGAATTGGGCCACAAGATATCAAGGAATCATCCTTGTTTCGTAAGATAGTCACCACAGCATCATGTCCCTTCAGAATTCTGGATTAGTATTTTTTTTTCAATCGATCATTACTCCTCTAGAACAGGACTTGGTGGAGAGCTGACACGGGTCTTGAAAATACTCAGCAGTCACCAGTGGTGTCTGTTTCCTTAGGAATTCACCCCAGTCGGTACTGTGTGTTTCTAGCCTTCCTGTTCAATCTTTATTTTCTTTTAACAACCATATTTGGTCTGAACAGTTGAAAAAAATGTCCTAGGCTTTATGAAGACGTAGAATCCTAATTCAGGTTGAATTGAAAATAAAAGATATTCCCCGGAACATTCATGATTTTAGGTCCATTCACCCTGATTGAATCAGCAGCCTAAAGGTGAAAGCTTCTAAATCCCTTTATTACCCCAAACCCTATCATCTCTTTGTTTTAACCAAGTAAACACAAGAATGGTAGCCGCAGAACTTCCCAGTTAACATGTCAAGAAATCTCTGCCTCAGATAAGAATCAGGTTCTTTGAGTTTACTCTCTGAACAAAATATTTAAAACCTAAAGATACCATTTTGGATGTTGTTTATTTTGATGACCAGATAGATTCCTTTGTTTTGTAAAAGCCACATGACCATTTTGCCTGCTTAGGAAATTTTTGTTCTAGCACCCTATCATTATTTGCCACCAAACTTCTTATCTTTTGTTTGAAGCATCTAAAAATAAAAGTAGTTGTTTAACTGATTTTCTCTTGAGCTTAATTTGGCAATTATCAAATCACATTTGTCAATACAACGATGAAATCAGCTGTGACCCAGACGTCAACATTTAAAAAAGCCTCTGTAGTCTTTCCTATTATTTCAAGCTATGGTAGCTATAAGCAAAATCTTGATTGGATCAATAAGAAACAAAAATGTGCTCTCCTCTGTCATTTCAAAGTCATCTATTAAAACAACTCAAATATAAAATTCAACTGCGTTAGAATACAAATAGAACAGCATAATGAGGCTTCTGTTTAGAAATGCAAAGAGCATTTTAGAAAAGTATTTTAGGAAGAATTAATCTAATTCTATTAATATTCTTCCACCGTTTGATTTTTCTTCTTGTACATGCGGATACCATAAAAAAAAAAAAAAAAAAAAAAAAAAAAAAAAAAAAAAAAAAAAAAAAAAAAAAAAAAAAAAAAAAAAAAGCCACTTAAGGGTTATAATTCTTATTCCTCTCTTTCTCTGCTTTCTCTTTTTCTCATTCTAGTGCTGATTCCATTTGCTGGAAAGCAAAACACTACAGAGAATTCAATTTTTTTTCTCAGAAATGTGAAATGGATGTGAGATGATAAAGAGGACCCAGGAAGAAAAACTCTCGAAATGATAATAGATTAAGCAAACTCATTTAATTAGTTTCTCAATAAGTTTGCTGGGCTTTGTTAATGATTGCTTATTTACTTAGGAACCATGTTAATTTCTGGCCAATTAATTTTATGCTGTGATTTGAAATGATACTTAGCTTTTTCTAACTGGTGAAAAGGCACCAACAATATTGTATCATGTGTTATACTTAATGGCTATGTTAAGGCTAAATAGAAACGTGTAATATGGTTAATTAATAGCATTTATTTTGCCTTTACTATTCCTTAGGTTTCCCAACACTAGAAAATAGCCAGTGAAAGTTTAAAAATTGCTACAAATGGCTGGAACTCAAAGTTATTTTTTGCCCTCATTGTAAGGAACACTGTGCATCTTCTATATCTTGATATCCTATGTACAGAAAGTGACATCTACTGGAGAAAGCAGAACTGAGTATTTACTTTTCAAACTATTTTCCTGCTAAACTTCCAGGCAAGTGGCATTATCCTTAAGATTATCCACAACTTTTAAAACAAAGAAAGATTTTATTTAGCTCAGTATGGTTAATTTTGGTTAATTAATATATATATATATATTTTTTTCCCCCAAATATGCCCTTGGGAAAAAGTGGTTATGAGGGTCACATAAATGATCTCATAAGACACTATTGAAGATTTCTGGAAAACACAACTGTAGTACCTTCCCTTAAGGGTAAAATTGAGGTTCTAAATAACCATAAGACATCGAGTGGTGAATTTAAATAGAGCTCCATTGTAACAAATAGTTTGGAAAGTGTGTAACTCCTTTGAATGGTCTAGAAGTGGAAGCTGTAAAACAGAGTATGATTGGAATATATAATTTCTCTTTGATGAAAAGGCACCCCAATGTTATTGTTGCCTAATCACATCTGTGTCCAGCACCATGATGCAATCAAATCCCTGTTCTTAGAACTTTAGGAGATACTGCCAGCTGCTTTTTATTTGTTGTCAAAAATAAGAAATAAGCTAAAGTCTGAAGGACAGAAATGACATCACTTTTTTTTTTTTTCCTGTAACAGTAATCCCCTACCTTTAAGTGATCACTCTTTCTTGAGGGATTTTCTTATCTAAATGGAAGTTACGGTAATAGCCATTTTCAAGACTGAAAAAATGAGGTACCGTTATATTTGGTGAGTTCATGTATATCCTAAGACTCTGGCAGTGACTAAAAGTCTTGTTTCTCTAGTTCTTTGCTATTCTCTACATGATATTGCCAAGGCCGATTTTATATCTAGATTTTGCTTTATAAGCCTCTGTAGCGTAATGTTAGATTTTCTACTTCTAATTATTATTATCAGTTTTAAAATTTTGATTTCATTTTTTTATAGCAATGCTCTTGCTCTCCCTCTGCTGGCCTTGCTAATTAATAATGCCAGTGCCGAAGCAGTCCTCATATCAGTGATCCACAATGGATAGCTGAGAGAATGACCGCTGTTTTGTGTTGGAACCCAGCAAGAAAGCCATGTTGATTGGCCTTCTCTGAAACCAAGAGACCAAAAGAAAATGTGTTTAGATGATGAAAACAGAAATCATGATTATTTCTACACTTGTAAGAGAGAATTTAATAATATGAATACATTCACAAACCTTAAAAATGTGTCTTTTTAAAACAATCAAGCCAATTATCCATATTCTATTAAAGTGTATGAGTATTTAGGAAAAGAGCTTATTTTGCTACAAAGTGTGTCAATTTTGCATGGCTGTGTTTGCACATTGGAGGTTGAAATGAAAGGTTGTCTGGTTTTGTTGGTAGGACTCTGAGCCCTGATTAGATACATAGCTGTCCAATGGATCAGTGTCCTATATCCTTGAGTTCCATTATGGAGTTAGAAAGAGAATGACAGCCCTTGGCAAATCCCAGGTCTAATCATAGCACAGAGAAGTGACTTTTGGAAGGTACATTACCAAGCAATTAGGACCCATTTAATAAATTACCCCTTATAGAACACTTTGAACCCTAGTGGTCTGAAGAGGTTAATGCACCTCTCACAACAGAGTGTTACTCACTTTCCAGGGGTAACTTCAAGGCCATGGTTAATCCAAACCTTCTTCTCATCAGTGGCCTCTTACTCTTGAGCCACTTCTGTAGTTTGGCCTTAGGAATGGCCCCACACTTGCAAATCCCCCTGTGCATTTCACAGGCTTCAGTTTATTACAGTTGAATCCATTGGGTGGAGTGTTTGTGAAACCAAGTGACTTTGTGCTGCCTATTGACTTCCTTTGAATTTTGTTCTGCTTATTTGGAGTTATTCTGTTTTTCTTATTTATAGAGTTTTAACTTCTGGGTTTAGTTTAAATGTTACATCTGATGTAATATTCTTTCCTCTGAAATTGTTGAGAAGCAATCACATTTTAAATGAATCCAATACACAAAATTAGGTTTTAGGATATTATTAAATTTGGAGAAAACCCACAGTAGATTTGTATTTGTGAACTGGAATCTTAACTATGGCTAAGGCACTAGAAACCTTTAAAATGGGGAGGAAACAAATGTTGATGCTAAAATAGAATTAGACTTTTTTGGTTTTTATCTTAATATAAAAATAAAGTGAACTTTTGTTTTTAGAATGAAAATACTAACAAAATATTAAGCACTTTTATTTAAAAAGATAGCTAAGAAATGGAATCGGAATAGATATAAATATAAAAATGTTACTGGGCATTGATAAGGACTGACATTACTCTGGTGTGTCATTGATCTGCTACACGACATTACTACAAATCATCGTCAACATCATCATGATCTCTAGCATTTTTATTGAATGTTTATTCATTCCAAGGCTCTGTGAGAGTTACAGGAGGTAAGACATGGCCTATGATATCAAGAAGGCTCTGAGAAAAAGGCACATAGATAAAGAACCATATGAATTGAAGTATTATGAACACCAAGTTTGCATCCACAAGGAAGTTGTGAAGGGGGATTCAGAGACAGAAGAAGAGTCTTTGTTCTAGAAGGCCGATGGAGGCATGGCAGTGGGGCAGCAATTGGGTCAATTGCCTCCGAGGGATTCAGACCACATACTCCTGGGTTCCAGTCCTAGGTCCTGGGGGCAAAAACAATTACAAAGAGAATGGAAATGGAGTGAAAATACTTCTTCTTCATCTCTGCCTGATGACTCGCATATTTCCTTACAAAAAAAAAAAAAAAAAGACAACTTGAGAAAATGGAATTTTCTCAAATCCTTTGTCAGGATTTTGATAAGAAAACTGAACATTAGAAAATAAAATGAAATGTTTCAATATTGAGAAGTAAATTGCCTTTGGCTACTGGGTCTGTGGACATTTTCTGTGGAATATGTTTGAGAGGCTGCTTTTCAATATGAGAGCAGAGTCAGTAAGTTTTTTGGAATGTTCTACTTTGCTTTTTCTTTGTGATATGCAGAAAAAAAATAAGACAAAACACTCTTTCAGTCAAATAATATAACATGGCAATAATGACTTTGTCAAAGTAATCATTTTAAAATTTGGTTTTTAAGACAATATATAAAATGACAAAATATTCTTTTCCAGGATATTTAATGTTTCACTGGATGACTCATACCTTTAAAAATCATATTCCTTTCACCATATCTTGGAAATTTTCCATATTATGAACTGTGTTTTCTTATATACCTATGAGAAACAAAGACTACTTTTGGAAACTTAACTTCTGCTTAAATCTATAATATTGATTTGTGCTGTATGATTTGATTTTTATCTGCATTTAAAAAAAATGTCCAGGCCAGAGATACGAAAAGTTCCTTAACATGTCATAGTCTCAAGGGTTTGTGGGAAGACTGGATTATTGTGGAACATACCACAAGTGTTGTGCCATTGGGCCTGACTTCCCTGGTTGTGTCCAGAAAACGAAGTCTACTTTCACAGCAAAACTGCAGGTCAAACACAATTACTATTTATGATCACTGGGAAATAAATATTTGAAAAACTGAAGTCTGACTTCTAAGTGTGGTAGAAAGATTATATCCTTACCTCCAAGCACCTTAATTGGCTTGTTTACTCTCTACACAAAACATTACCATATGCAATAGTCCTCTTGTCTTTTGCCTTTTGCATTATTCACACTAATGCCAGGGCAGACTTATAATACCAGTCTTCAAGTGACATATTCCACATATAAGGGTCTACATTCTAGGATATATAACACCTACAGACTAAAACTAAAAGTAGCACAAGTGGAAGAAAATCCCATTATCTGTTACATTTTTTTCCGTTAAGACTTCTCAATACTTTCAAACTGTTGACCAGAAAACCTTTACTGACTGACCATTGCTTTCAGACCCTGAAACCCAGAGATACAGTACTCTAAGAGGAGTTCTCTTCAAGCAACCTAGAAATGAGCTGGTCAAAGACTAATATGTAGGAGATAACAGCAAATACAATGGCATCTTACATGCCATATGTTAAATAGTTAAACTAGACATGTACAGTCCAATATGGTGGTAGCTAGATATAGGTGGTCACTGGACACCTGAAATGTGGTTATTGTAATTGAAAGTGCAATTAATGTACAGTATACATTGACTTTTAAAATTATAGTATGACAGAGGGTGTGTGAACTATCTAATAACTATAAATATTGATTACATGTTGAAATATTTTGTATATATTAGGTTAAGTCAAATAATTATTAAAATCAATTTCACCTGACTTCAATTCTTTTTAGGTTTTCAATCTGACTATATAAACTTTAAAATTACAGATGTGGCACATGATACTGCTATTGGACAGTGTTGCCACAGGCCTTCAGAAAATGGATTCAGCAACAAATGCTGAAAAATTTTGAAAAACTAGAAAAATAGGTGGGGTCTTAGTATCTGGAAGAATAGCTTAAGCTTTGAATTAGAAAATGAAAGAAAGGTAAGTGTTCTTGGATCAGAGGATAAAATAAGTGAACAGATAAAGAATGGCGGATGTTGAAAATCATAAGCTTATTTTAGATAATTGTGCAGAGTATATGGTTATCTTATATGCGCTGATGAGTTCTGAGCATTTATCTACTAATAAACGTAGTTACTAATTATTAAATTCTTAGAACATGAAAATTACTTGCATGAATTTTCATCTGAACATTGCAGCATTTATATAAGGCAAGTTGTTTCATACCCATTTTTCAGAAGAGGATACTGAGGCTTCGTTTGGCTTAAGGACTTAGTGAATGTCACACAAATAGAAAGGGATTGAGACCTTGTTGGGTCAGAACTCAAAGATTATGATTTAACCATTGTGCTGGAGGCAGATTCACCATGAAGTTAACGAAGTTTTGTACTTCAGGTCCTACATGTCTCTCCCGCTTCCACAGGAAGTTCTCAAGTAATGTCTTCCATGTGAGATGCTTTTGAAGCTTGACAAACTAAACCATTTTTACCATAAGTAGTTATGACATCCTCCTAGTTATACCTCCTGCATGCCAGCCAGTGTTGGATTGCTCTTTGGGGGTTTGGCTGCAGGTTAATTGGCTCTGCACTTGGTTTGGGCATAGTGAGATATTTGTGTGTTTCAAGGTTGATTAAACAAATAGTTGTTTTTTTTTCTGGCTCTCTCAGGGTAGGAAATACCACCCTGGGTTCTCTTATTTCCCCTTCACCATCTCACCTGGGGTCTTGACCAAAGGTGCAGAGTCAGTGGACAAAGCATCATATCATCTTGCCCTGTGTTACCAAAAGGGTAGATCATGGAAGAAAAGAAAAAGCTTTCAATGTAAGGAGCCAAAACCAGTCTGTGGGATACTCTTCCAATTGCCAGAAGTGTAAATTGTAAAGGGATAACTGAATTATCCTTGAAAGTTAGTTTAAAAATAATGTACTTGAGTAAGCAGCTCATGTAATTATAAAATAAGGACAGGAATTTCCTTTTTGATGTGAATCAAGCAAAACAGAACTGTGCTTGCAACTTCATGCATGCGATTTTTTGTTAGCCTATTTAATATGCCCCGTTCTGAGAGTTTTGTGGTTCCAGGTGATGCAGAACATCAAAACTGCCGTCATTTAGAGCAAAATGAAATGGAGCTACTCAAATACTATTCCTTCTGCCTGTCTGTCTGTCTCTTTCTCTCTCTCTCTCTGTATATATACATGCATATACACATTATATTTCTATTATATATATATATACATACACTATAATTCTATTGTATGTGAAATAAAATGATTTGATAACCATACTATATGAAAAACATATCTCTCGTCTATTTAAAATTATCATCTGAAGAAGGATGCATTATGTAGAAATAAAAGTAGTTTGTATTTTCCACTATCTGAATTGCATGCCAAGAATGAAAACTTTAAAGAAGTAGAGGCAGAAATGGTTCCACTTTGTTCCATGGAGGCTCACTCTCTGGATTGTTTACAGATTCGATCTGTCTGGCATGTTGTGCTTGATTTCCCTCTGTGTGCTTCAGATTTGAATTGGATCAGAGACATGGATCTTTTCTGTTCTCTGTAGAGTTTACATTTGGTTCAACAGTTGTAGTCCTTAACAGGTTTTTATTCAATGCAGAGAAAAGAGAAAAAGTCTTAAAAAGATTGTTGGTTTACATGATCATATTGATGACATAATAAGATACACTGAAATTGGGAAGGTAGATCATTCTTAAAAATAAGTTTACTTAATTATAATTACCTCTAGTTTTAGCTCCTGTCCAGTTTCAATGTTTGCAACTTCATCCTGGGTAGAAACTGAAGCCATGCTGGCATAACTAAGAAATGACTTTATGTACAAAGGAGGAAAGAAGTGAGTTTATTGGCATGTGGCTAAAACTTCATGTTCATTTGTCAAAATGGTCAAGTGATCAGATACAATTTTCTTAACTTTTATTTGACTATCAATTATTGAGCATCTTTTGTGAGCTATGTCTCATGCTTTCGAAAATTAGCAACAGCAATGACAAAACAAAGCAATATCAACTGCCTCCAAGTTTACAGTCTTCCATCTGCCATTTATTTGATGTTAGCAGAGCTGAAACCAGACTCCACTCCCCTGGAACCAGCTCCACTGCTCTTTGCTTTTGTTTTTGAGGTGGAGGGATTTAAGTGTAATGGGTTTGTTTAGACTTTTGAAAGTGTTGATCTTATCAACATTTGGGATTATTTGTTTCAAATAAAGGTGGAACTATTGATCAGGTGATGTGAAGTCATAGTTAGGAAATCCCAGGTAGTTACTTATTTTTTGTTAGACTGGTGAGCATGAAACAATAATTGAAAGTAATAATGGTAGCTCATTTAAAAATGGTACAATTCTAACAACTGGGTTTTGACTTAAGGTTTTCCCCAATGATTTATTTATTACCAATGCTTTGAAAATAATAACTTACTCCTTTTTCTACTTAACTGTTATTTGAGAAAAATTTCACTTGTTATTACCTTGATAGGAATCACTTTCCCATGAGCAAGTTACCATAGATTTGTCTAAATTAAATCTCATAGCATTTAAATTTTCCCACCTAAGATTCTCCATTGTGCTTGTAGTTCTTCTTATTTGGGTGTGCTTACAGCTATTTGCTTTTTCTATCAGAGCTTTCATGTGGACATTTCATTTAGCACTTGTCCTAACCTTATCCCTATAGAACCCCTATAGTCCCCAACTTAATGAGGTATTATTAGTAGTTGCTTATTATTTATAGCCTATCAGTCAACTTGATAATAATTCTAATGTGACAGAGTATGACCAATGTCTGCATTTGTTTTTACTTGTTTCCAATCTTTATTAAATATGTCTTCATTATATGTTTCAGAAAGAGGACGGCACATTTTTATTTGCTTAATGTAAAAGTGATGCTACTAAAAGTCCTCAAGATAAGGTATCGTCTAGTGCAAAAAAGAGGGAGGTCAAGACATCTTATTTTGGTTCCATCTTTATTACCTTAGTGTTACTCAAATCTTTTTTTTTTTCCCATGGTCACCTCCAGATTGCCCTCTCTTCTTTTCACCATTATAGAAATTGCGGGTACAAAAGGTAACCCAACTCTCTGACAGAGAAAGAATAACATACAGTGACAATTATAAAGAATTTGGAAACTCAAATCTTTCTCATGCAGTCTTTTTAAAGGAAGATGATTTTGCTCATCGATTCTGTGAAGAAGACGACTTTTAGGAGCTACTGATACTTTTACTCTTTTGCGTGCTTCTTGCACAATCAATGGTAGATATGTACATGGAGCACGTGGCATGTGCTTGTCAGTTTAGTTTCTAAAATCAGAATATCAGTTCTCTGAAAGAAATATTTCAATAAAAAAACTCATTAATTCCAGTGTTATCAATCAAACTTCAGAATACAGAGCTCCAAGAAGTCATCTAGGGAGGTACTGGAGCAAGCAGACTCTTCCAGAAAGAAGTGTTGGATGCCCACTCAAGTTCTGTGGGCACTTGCTCCCTCGCCTTCTAGCCCTTTAGTGTCTTCAGCCTCCTCTCCTCTTTTGTCTTAATTCCTAAGAGATTTCACATTAAGGGTTTTTGAAGAAGGGTTGACTTGACTCCTAGTTACCATATTAGGAAATCTGACTATCCGATCTGGAGCCACTGCTACTCATTCTTTTCTGCAAATTTCACACCTGGTTTCTCACTTTCATCATTCTTATGAAAGAGCTCTGTACAAATACCCTGCACACATTGTGGCTAAAGTGTGGGGAGGAAAATAGGATGAAATTGAGCTTTTGGAAAGCCACCTGGAACGGTCAGCTCTTTAGGACAGCTGCCAGTCCTGAGGGTTGTTGTGTCAGTGCTCCTCCGAGGTCCTCTTTGGGGAGAACAGTCAGATGCAGCTGTATAAAATGAGTGTCACAAAATTTCTGGAGCACGCAGTACCTCAAAGCCAGTTCAGTTTACAGATTCGTATATCCATACACAGAAAATTGTTAAGACCCTGAGGTGAGATATGTTTCCTGACGCAATCTCCCCAAATGCCACCAAATTCTGATGTCAATGGGAGCAGTCATAAATGAACTGTTTTCCCTGTACGTTCTAAGATCTAGTCCAGAAGTGGGAAGTTCATGACTTGAAGAGAAAGACAGAGGAAATTACAGTGACCCCTAGGCTATGTGAATTTACACTGCCACTCTCTTTCTGTTCTTAGTGTAATAGAGGTCATTCCCTATTCCCAACTTCGTATGAAGGCGAAAAACACCAAGGAAAAGCTTTAAATTACTCAACAACATGAACACAATTCACTAGAAATGGTTGCAGCCCCAAAGCAGTGTCTCTTGAGATTTGTGAGAAAATGAGAAAGGTTTGAGGAAATGCAAATCTTTATTAAAATAAAAGATTTAAATAGATGTTGAAATGTTATGGATCATTACAGAGCACACATCTCAGGACAGGGTAGCAAGGATGCTTAAAGAAACAGGACATTTTGCATATTATGGAAGATGTCTGTCCAGAAAAAAACAGGGAAATAAGAAGTAGCTTGATGGAAATCTTTCGTTTTTTGAAAGCAACAGTGAAATCTGCCAAGTAATAGGAGAATAGGAGGTCACACTGTGAAATTAATAACCAGTAAATTTAGAACAAATAAAACAGAAATGCTTTTGCAAAGCATTTAAGCAGCCCGTGGCACTGACAACGGCAGGAGGTCAGGGAGTTAAATGCTGCCGAACCAGAATGCAAGAAGTGTAGGGTAACATTGTCATTCTTACCATCATCATTTGCTGTTACTTGGATGATGATTCGGGTGACTTCATCTTTTGCTTTAGAATTTAATTATGACTGCACTTTGTGGAAAGCTAATAAGGATGTAAGACAAACAGCAAGAGTGGAAGTAGATAAGGGCCCCTCTCTGTGAGCCTACACAACAGATTGAACACAAGAGAAGTATTAGATAATGCTACAGCTGCAGAGTTTCAACATCTTGTGGAAATGTGAGTAGTCTGCAGCTTGAGACATGGTCGGTCAAACTTACCATCTTCAGGCCAGATAACACACAGTAATTTTTTTTTTTTTTTAAAGGAAAGGTACAGGTAAGATTGAAAGTGAGTAGTAGACAGGCAGGAAGAGACGGGAGGAAGAAGTATTTTTACTTATTTTATTGAGTTATCTTGGTTGTTTCCTTGGGCCCCAGGATATAAGCCTGGGTCCTTCTGATGTACATGGACTGCACTTGGCTA
Organism: Solenodon paradoxus; assembly: GCA_004363575.1. Lineage (NCBI taxonomy): Eukaryota > Metazoa > Chordata > Mammalia > Eulipotyphla > Solenodontidae > Solenodon > Solenodon paradoxus. The sequence continues at coordinate 161,872 of RJWH01002766.1, read as the reverse complement.
GAAAAATATTTGAAGAAGGCAATTTATTATCACACTTGCCTCAAATCCAATGTTTAGTAAATCCTGATTTTTTTTCTCTAGCTCTGTTAATATCAGCTGAGAGTCCACTTAAACAATATCTTTTGGCAAATGGTGGGCCTGCTGCTGTCGTTTGCCCAGGCTTTCTTGCCATTTTCCACAGCACAGTTGCTGCAGCGTCTCAGTGGACAGCAGATGCTCCCTCTACACCCAGTGCATCGAGCACTGCAGTACCAAGCCCGACTCCCAGTTCTAAAAACGAGATATTTCACAAGATGAATCTTAAACGTGAGTTTATTTTACTGCTTGCCATAGTCAAGGCCGAGCTATTGACCATCACCATTCTTTTTAGACACAGGTAAGATCAAAGCGATTGTGGGCTCCCTTATTATTTTTCCAACACGATCACATAGTTGTCAGCTTGAGTTAATGTTCAACTAGGAATTACTGGGGGTGATGGAGAGGGAAAAAGACAGGGTCATTTAATTCTTCATTAATCTCTTCTTTGTCATAATTAGCAAAGGTGTAAATATTAACCCTTCTTATCTAGATACAAGTTGACCCTATCATTCATAAACTTGTTGCCACAGAGGCCACATTCTTCAAAAACAGTGACACCTGACCATTTCACCCAGTATCTTAATTTGCTCATATTTTGGCTGCTAAGCATTCTGCTTTTCTGCTACTGTAATATAAACAGTTGAGCTCCATTAGTTTGCATTATTTTTCATTGACTTTAGATTTGTTCTGTTGAAATTGAAAAATATATTTCTTGATTACTCTTTCTCTCATATTTTTTCTTTTAAAATGTAGTTGGCCCCTCTCCCCTCTCTCTTAAATAAATAATATTTTTTATTTCAGTATTTTCATTGTAATCATGGCTATAATTGACAGCTTTATAGTACCAGGGGGCACAGTTGAGGTCTCTTTCTCTTTTCAAACACTCTTCTTCATCCACAGTGAGGGCTGTTTTTCTTTGTTTCTTTGCTGTCTGAGAAGAGGCAGAAGATCAGAGAGAGTTCCTGGCGGTGGTAGAATATTACATTCCATTGTAACTAGTAGTTTCCATAGACCGCACAACTAAATATTCTGGGAAAACAATTGAAAATGACTTTTGCTTTTCCTGTGCAAATCCAATGTTTTAATAAATCCAGAGCTATGGTCTTGAAAACCTGGAATATTTGTCTCCACTTTTTAATTGTTGATGTGCTGATGTCAAGCCACCACGCTGGATATTTTTAGTATCTATCCCCATGACTGATGGTGTATGTAGAAATCAGAAGTAAGGGTATCACTCCTGGCAGAACTGGAGTGAATTAGAAATTCCATTTTCAAGATATCTTAAAATATTCACTTTTTAACCTCCTTTAAAAGCTACGTCTTGCTGTATTTTGCAAGGGTGGGGATTTAATGCATGATGCCTACACATGTGTACATAATATTCTCTACCTTTTGTCTTTAATATTTCTTGGTTTTTAATTATTAAAGATAAGTATTTGAATTATAAATATTCTAGTTATACAGGAATAGGCAAAGCAGGCATATACCCTCAGGCAAAATTCTTCCATTATCCATAATCCTTCTGCCTCCTGCCTCCATTTCTCTGCTTCCTATCTTTATGTCGCCTCAAAAAACACACGGAGGCATTCTTTTAAACCAGCCCTCTCCTCCCCACTTAAACCACAGAAATCCCTTCTCAATATGTATAGGGGCCTCTTCCTTGAAGTGGGATGTCATACTTGTCCTAAATATAATAAAGTGCTATCTTCAAGGCATTTCTGCATCCAAAACACTCCCCAGAAACCTGCCGAGCCCTCCCATCTAACCAGTCTGAATGTCACAAATCATAGCCCAGAAACTGCTTTATAGTGAATCATTAACAATGTCAGGAATGACTTGGCAGAGAAAAAAAAAAAGCTTTCCATTAGAGAACTGAGGGGGACTATACAAATGACAGCATTGTCATTCTACTCCCATTGTTTTATAAAACTCAGGATGATTAGTATGAGTTTATTACAGAGGAATATGACCATGTATTCATATAGAGCATGCGCTGTGTTAGGGATTTTTTGTATATTTCCCCCTTACATTTTAGAGCTTCATGGTTATTTTAAACAAGTTTTGTTTTGAAAATTCTTCTTATCGTGCTGAGTGAAGTTTTATAGGATGAATGACGGTGTCAAAAATGGTTAGATATGTGAACAATAACTGACCTGATTATTTGTAAGTAAAAAGCTTTTTTTTTTTTTTGTGGCCACTTGTCTGGGATCTCAATTCTCCTAGTATTTTAATTCATCAGTGATGACTAAAAAGGACAGATTGCTGCAGTGAGTTTGGACAGAAATGAGTTTGGATGAGTGTTCTCTGTCTTTAATGGTGGGCTTGCATTATTCTTTGAAGATGGAGCTAAGTAGGGTTGGGAATCATTTGTTGCTTTGTATTTTCCTGAGCTTACATTCTCCACTATTAGCACAACTAACCAAAACTTGATAACCTAATATTCCTTTACCTGTGTTGAAGGTGGTACACTGTGAGATTCCCACTGGAATGGAGACACTCCCAAGAGCCAGAGTATTCCTTGTCATTGGTTTAATGTCAAGTGTTTCCCTAGGAATTGTCTTTGGTCACAGGGAGCTATTTTACAACCCTTCCCCAGGTTCAAGCCTGAATCCAATGATAAAGCATACTCAACTGGAGATATTTCTGATAGACCATCCCAGCTGCAGAGCTTTCTGTAGTTTTGAATGAGGCCTTTGTTGTGACTGCACCACCATTCAACACTTGCCTCTAATAAGTTCTGGTTCTTTCACTTCATTACACAGGTGATATCTGAGCGCATTCTCCTATAAACTACTAATGCACAAATTTCAGGCTTGGAGTCTATTTTACAGGGAATTCACCTTACAACAGTTGATCCTGAGGATGGTCCTGGAAGCAGGGTCCAAACTGAGACTTTGGAGTTGAATTTTCTGCTGGATAACTGATAATTCAGGCTGTATTACTGATGATAGGTAGGATATCAATAGTCCTGGAACATGGCAGTGGTGCAATTGTTGAAACTTTTACTGATACTGATTTGCGATGGGATACCAGAAGAGAATTCATTGCAAGATGTGACATCTTGGGTGTTTCAGATATTAGGAATAAATAGTAATTTTAGGACTATAGAATTGGATAACTATAGCTGCAAGTTATCCAGACAATGGAGAAAACATCAATGGTTAAGGATGATTAATCACCAAATTAAGGTGAAGGTTGAAAGCCAGAGGATCCTCTTAGCAGCATAAATAGAGTCTCCCATCTCCTGCAGATGAAAAGTGAAAAAGCTGAGGATCTGACTCAGGACTTAACAATATGAGTATATTATTTTCAGAGAGGGTCGAAGTTTTAACTCCAAAATATCTGCCCAAGTTGGAGCCCTGACTGAAAAGGGGTGGGACCCTGAATCATTATGCTTTCAAGTCTTTAATCTTTATATTTCCTTGAATCCACTGCTCTGTAGTTAAAGCTAATGCTCCGCTCTTACTTGAAGACATGCAGAGGTCTCTGACCAGTAAGATAGCATGTGTCCCTTCCCTCAGAATCTGCTCTTATCTTTCTCTCTGGTTACCAAAATGATTTACAAGGTTGAAGTCACAGCACATACTTGTCAGGGAACTGTTGGGATTGAGGAGTTGCAAGATCTAAGTAACATGTGCCCATAAAACCAGGAGACTATGTATGGAAACTAAAGATGCTAAGTTAAGGGATCAAATATGTAGTTAAAAAGGAGGGAATTTATTGATATGAGAACATCATTCTGTGATAAGGATACAACATTCTGTCAAGACCCCAAGAAAAAGAGACAACATGATACTCTAGCAGTACTTTTAAGTTTTAAGAAAGTAATGACCCATACCAAGTGAAGCAGAAAGTGTCATGGATGATGACAGACTAAGTGACAAAGGACCCAGTGCAGTAGGAAATCTGTTCATAAGATATATAGATATATAAGACTAAAACTCACCATGTGAAAGTGTTCCATGGGAGGACCTAGATAAAACTCTGTTAACCAAACTAAGGGACTAGTTGGTGTGAGAAACAAGAGTATACTTGAAATGCTCTGTGGCTATTCACTGTAGGTCAGGACTCATGATAAGAGATGCTGCTATAGAAATAAGTTCCTCAATAAAAATAGGGGATGATGAGACACAGAAATAGTAAAGACCAGGTGAAAACATTTTATATCCATCTGCAAAGTGTGAGTAGTTATCATTATGAGGAATAAGACTGGAATCCTTATCTGCAGAGAGCTATGAACAGTTAACAAACCTAGGTCACTAAGGGTAAGCTAGATGGAAAATTGACGGGGGCGTTGATCGACGTATAAGAGCAAAGGAATTCAGGGATGGATGATCATAATGTTGAGTGCAATCCCCCCAATAATAAGTATAGTTTTTGGACTTGAGCCAGTTTTTAGACCCAGAATTCTCGAGGAAGGATCCTGTATCACTATTAAAAGTACATACAGTAATACTTCTCTTAGTCCTTTCATGAAGGGACTTCTGGATCATTTACTTGGGTAGCTACACACTGGGAAGAGAGAAGGAATTGCACATTTTGAGGACTGCTAACTTAAACCCAAAAAACTGTTATGACTCTTTTAGCATGAGGGTGTCTAGCTCAGATCTCAGGTCAAAATGGGTCCATTGGGTCCATGAACCAACTGAGGGGTGACTTCCCCAGTTCCAGAATATGTACTTACAATGGAAATTTCTAGGTGTTTGGAAGAACCCCCATATTTGCACATTGGTCTGTGGGGGGGTGAGATCCATCAGAATGTGGAAAGTCAAGTGAAGCCTTTGAACTTGCCTTTCCTCTCAGATAAATACAGCAAAGACTACTTAGACCTGGAAACCAACATTATTAACAGTATTCAAACCAGGGTGAATGGCAAACATTGGTGGACTCCAAGGACATAAGGGTGGTGGTTCCTATCATATCCTAATTTAATTAAGCACCCTGGCCTTTTAAAAATATCACTTTGCTTCTGGAGAGTGACATTGGGCTGTTGCAAATTCAACCAAGTAGAAGCAATGGCCCTGCTGTGCCAAATGTGCAATCTCTGCTAGATCAGACTTACCTGACCCCAAGTATACAGCCTACAACCATTGAAATGGTGAGTGCATCTTTTTCCTATCTCTAATAGGAATATACAGTAGACCAGTTTGTATTCATGTTTACTGAACAACAATGTGTATTTACAGTCTTTTCCAGGGTCATGTTAACTCTTCTGTTCTATGTCTAATATAGTCCAAAGGGACCTGGACTGTCAGAACATAGTGCAAAGTATCACAATGGTCAACTTACCAGTGGCATTATGCTAGTTAACAAAAAAAACAAGAAGTGGTAAATCTGTTGGAAACCTTGAAAAGACACATATACTCCATAGTGTGGGAAGATTTAAGGGTTCACTATGTCGGAAAAAATTTCAGATGTTCTGTGTTGTAGGGGATGTTCATGACATTTCCTTCAAAGCAAACAGAAAGCTATTATGTCAACAATTGATAGGTCACTTTGGATTCTGGAGGCAGCATATTCCAGACTTATGAATGACTTCTCCAACCCATCTGCCACATTAGAGAGAAATCCAGATGTAAGTAGGACACTGAGCAGGAAAAGGCTTCATAACAGGTCCAGGCTGCAACGCAACCAGTCCTTCTGGTTGGGCCATATGACCTGGAAGACTTTCTGGTATTAGAATTTATCAGTGGTGGGAAAAGAGAGAATCATTACAATGATAGAGAATCATTGCAGTAGAGAATAATTAAAACCATGCATTTTGAAGAAATCCCATAAACTCTGCAGCAGGAAATTACATACTATTTGAAAAACTGTTGCTGGCATTCTACTTCAGACTGACATGGATATAAAATAACCCACAAGTTCCCATCATGATCTGCACCCCCAGACAATCCATTATAAGGTGGAAGTGCTACATTTTTGATCAAGAACTGGCAGAACCAGAGATCATGATCAAGCTCTATGGGCAGGTAGACCATATTCCCATGACTCCACTCCTGTTGCACCAGTGTATCTCTCCTAGCCCACAATGAAGATTACATGGGAGTCACTCTTCTGACTAACTGATTGAGAAGAAAGAGGCTATGTTTTCTCTATAGCTTAATATCTGATATGTGTTTAATATGTCTTTCTGCACTAGAGCTTCACAAGAGGGTTGATTTGAAAGCCTGTGATAAGGGAAATATAGTCCCAATAGTCTATATACGGTGCCTGGTCATTTACTTTGTGTGAAAAGAGAAGAGGCCCTATGCTAGAATAAAGACAGACTCATGGATAGTAGTAAAATACTTGAATGTGGATCAAGGTCTTTCACAGAAACAGACAGAAAGTGTAGGCTCAACAAGTTTAGGGAAGAGGCATTTATATGAGCATATGAATATGGTCAAAGTATATGAAGATCTTTCTGTTACATACTGTTATTCATCAGAGAACATTCATCCTGGAAGATGTACTAAATAACTAAATGACAGAAGATCAAGCCATTGGACACTAGCCATTCTCTGTCAATGGTGCCAAGTTCTACCATAGACATGAACAGAATAGTCATGGTGGCAGAGCTGTATCTAGTGGCATGGTCCACTCATCAAGGTTAATATAGCTACTATTGCCAAATGTCAAATCTGCAAGCAGTAGAGACCAATACTAAGCCTTTAATATAGCACCATTTCTTGAGGATATCAACTATTTACTTGTCAGTAAGTTGATTACAATGAGTACTTTATATTCGAGAAGGGCAAAAATTCATTGTGAGTAGAATAAATAGTATTCCAGATTTGGATACGCCATTTTGTTGTTGTTGTTGTTGTTGTTCACAGGCCACCACTACCAGTGTTCTAAGCTGCATTACAAGTTACTGCTAACCTAATGACTTTAAAATAATATATATTTTACTATCTCACAGTTTCTGTAGGACTGGGCATAGATCAACTGGGTTGTCTTTGTCAGTGTCCCACCAGGCTGCACTGCAAATATCAGCCAGTGCTCTAGCTTCATAAGTGGCTTGACTGAAGAAAGATTTATTTACAGTCAGGGCCACTCTCTTGAGAACTATGGAATATTTGCTATTCTGACAGAGGATCCCACATTACGCTGAGTCAGATCATGGCTATGAGCAGTGGACATATAACTATGGCATTCACTGGTCCTATCACATAGCATCATATCAGCCAGAAGCTGCTGACCCATAATAGTACAGCTTACTGAGTGTATGTCTCAAGCATCAGCTTGGTGATGATAGACTAAAATAATGGGTCACAGTTGTTTACAATGCAGTGTAAAAACTAACCAATGACTATTTTATGATGCTATTTATCCTAATGATAGACTACTTAGACCTGGAAACCAACATTACAAGTAGGAGTAGACTGTTTATGTTTGTTTTGTTTTAACCATCTGTTCCAGTGACCCTTTGGGAGTTTGGGCTTCTACAGAAAACTGCAAGTCTTGGGGTCCTTCACAGAGAGAACACTTCCACCAGTGTACACAGTAAAAATCCCATCCACTACACTTTAAACTATGATTGCAACCTGGTCACCTCACACTCCCTGTGTCAGGAGAACAGCAGGCATGGAAAGGAGTCACTATTCTGGAAGGGTAACTGACCCTGGTCATCAGGAGGAGTAGGGCCAGTGTTGCACAAAGGGGGCAGGAGAAAATGCATTTAGCACACATTGTGGTACTCTTGTCCAATGTTGATGAAAGTGGACAGGTATATCAGTTACATCCTGGGAAGAATATAGTGATCAGGGGCTCAAAGATGAGGATCTGATCTGGATCATCCTCTCTCCCATCTCCACGGGTAAGCCAGTAATCAGTAAAGATAAGACTTGTGGGTGAGGGAAGTCTAGAACGAGTGACAGAAGAGGGAAATTATGAGTATTAATTTGGTCATGAGAAGAGCAGCAGCTAGGCTGTAGTTCATCTGACTAAGCTGTCTCTTGTCTGCTTTTTCAGGAAAAAAGATGAACTAGAATCCTGGATTCTAGTTAATTAGCTTTTCTCCAATGTAGTGGACTTATTATTTGACACAAGCGAACCTGAGTGAAAAGAGTTTGATTTAAGTGCTGGATGCTGGTGTGTGCTGCTCAGATCCTCCCTTCAAGACCAAGATACTTATTTCTCAATTGCTAGGACTATTGCTTCCTGATGACTCAGTCAAGTTCAATGTAGGGCTTGTGTTCTGCCAAAGGTAACCACCTGGTCTCAGGAAACACCCTCTCCCAGATGACTGTTCATGTCTAATGACCTGTCAATGCTGGGGTTCAAAGGCTTGGTCTTCTGACTTAGTTGAGGATATCAATTAAGGGTCATCCCAGATTGAGGACAGGAGTGGAATTGCCCAGGCCTCTGCAGCAATCTAATCATTTCAAATCTCCCTCTGAGTCCCTCACATCCTTAGAGGTGTTGTCTTGGAGTGCAATAAACAACATTCACACTTATCTCTGTCTTAGGTCTGCTTCTGAGGAATATCACCTGAAAAAAAACTGGGATTCCTGGGGTAAAAATATTTGACAGAATGAACTAGATTATTCATTAGAACAAATTGCCCAGGCATTTGCTTCTCTTACGGCTACTATTCTAGGACCACAAAGGTACATTGTGGTCATAACCTCCTCTTTGAGAACATTGTCATAACTTACTGAAGATATTTTAAGGATCATTTTGAAACTCAGAATATTATTAAATGTTTTTCTTTCATTTTGTTTGAGTGAGACAACATATGTTAATGCTAAGAAATGTTGCATTCTCTCTGCATATTAAGTGTAGTAAAGGAAGCTGCTTTGATCAATATGTTTTCTACAAACATGCATATTATGTATATGCTGTAAAGTAAATTTATCACCTCCAAAAAGGCAATTGGATCACATTTGCATATCTAGCTGTTCATGAAGATAAAAATATATTGGACCACCAGTGGTTAAACACAATAAGAGCATGATCATCTGTAACACTCAGCTAGGCAAAGGCAGAAGGAACTAACCTGATTTGACTCTACTGAGCTCTGTTTCACCATCTTGCTCTTAGCAGAATTTCCACTGAAATTTGTAAGTGCTTTGCTAGAGCAAGGCCTGTAGGATGGAGTTCATGGACTTCCTCCAGCGGAAATATGTGTCAGACTTCCTTGGATTTTCATTGCATTTGTGTATAAGATTTTCATATGAAATTTTAGTTAGATGTAAGCAGTGCCTGAACAAAAAGAGGACAAATTGCATTACAAAGACGTTCTCTGCTGGTGATCAACTGGATTGCATCAACACATTTTGGACATGATTCTCACATGTGACACAGAGTATATGAATGACTACATATACAGAAAATTAGCATTCAGATTCAGTCCACCTGGAAAAGTCTTTAGTTGAGAATTGACTCTCTCGTATTCTGATTCCTTAGCAAAGAATGATATGAAGTGATTTATTCTTCATAAGAGTTCTAAAACATTTGAATGGTCTCCACAATTGGAGCCAAAACATCCTTGAGTAACTAAAAAATGTAACTACAAAAAAGTAAGTTCATCATTCTTACACCTTAGAACAAGGCTTCGTTTTAGTTGAACAAAAGCCGTTTATAGGGTATTTTATCTTTTTTTTAAGGTTTTACTTTAACTATAAAAATTATATATGTCTGTGGTATAGACAATTAGGAAAATACAATGCAGTCACCGAATGCATTTTGTGATCTTTGAATTATGTTGAAAAATGCTTATGTTATATTAACTAGAAAAAAGAGGCTAGAAAATTGCATATATTATATATATATATATATCGTAACGTATCTGATAATTTTCCTACTGTAAAATATATACGTGATTTCTAATTGTTCACTAAAATACTACTGTGATGAATATTTTTGTGCATAATACCTTCCTATATTTTGGATTATATTTGAAGGATGTGGCAAACTGTGCCAGAGGTTTACACTCTTTAGTGTTTTAGCAGTTTGACAATTATTGTTTCATATGTTGTTTCTAGCAATGTGTAAATTGAATTCATTCAATTTTATGTATATTGTGGAACTGAGAATATCGAGTATAAAATATATATAAATCTTGCTTCGTTGTTTGTTATTGATCCAAACACTTTTCTGAAATTAATGGCAAACATATACAAGTTTTCAGACAAAAATTATATTAAAAAAATTAAAAGCGAATTTAATTTCAAATTTTACCTTTCTATTTTTAATCTTTCTTTCAAAAAATGAGGTGTAATTGACATATAACAATGTGTAAGTTTAATGGTACAACTATTGATTTGACACATTTATATATTACAATATGATTATCACAGTATTGTGAGCTAACACCTCTGTCACGTGATAATTAACTATTTCTTTCCTATAATATGAACAATTAAGAGCTACTTTGAAGTTTATAAGACAGTATAGCTGACTATAATCACTATGTTGTGCATTAAATCTCCAGGACTTATTTAATTTCTAATTGCAAGTCTGTATATTGAAACAGCATCTCCCCAATTACCCCACCTCCCAGCCCCAACCCCCACCTCCTGGTAATGCCATTCTACTTTCTGTTTTTACAAGTCTGGATTTTTCAGACTCCACGTGTAAGTGATTTTATATGGCATTTGTCTTTCTCTGACTTATCTCATGTAGTATAATGCCCTTAAATTCCTTGATGTTGTTACAAATGGCAGGATTTCCTCCTCACAGCTGAATAATATTTGCTCTGTGTGTGTGTGTGTGTGTGTGTGTGTGTGTGTGTGTGTGACATCTTCTTTAACTGTACACGCATTGAAAGGTATTTATAAGTCTTCTTCAATTACAAACTCCATTTGAACTGCCAATTCCCCACCAGTTCAGTGCTTTACTCCCTTAACCTTGATGTGTTTCAGCAGGTTATTGAGTTGATGCATCTTTGATTCATATTTAATATTGATAGGATAATTCCAGCATTGACATAATAAGATCTTGGAATAAAGTGAATATAGAACTTCCAGATTACAGATATGCTACAGCACCCACTCTCGAATGGCACAGATACCCAGCAACTATTCTTGATGCGGATTTAAATTAGTAGGGTTCTAGGTAAAACTGAACAATTGACCAATATATATACACACAAACTTCCAATTCCAACTTATTTTCAGTTTTTATTTACAAATTGATGTTTTAGTAGGTCATCATATATTTTATCATCCAAAGTAGAAGATTTCTGGGAATTAAGGGAGGATACCATGAAATAGCCATCACAGGTGACAGGCATAAACCATGATTATACAGAGATAGTGGGAAAACAGCGTCACCCTGCTGGTAAGACACAGGGGAATTATCACCAGGCCTGGCAGTTTGTGGTGACAAGTGAAAACACAGGGTTCCTTGTTGAAAATTTATTAGTAAATTCAAAATGGTGACAGCAGAGAATTAAGTCAAGCATGGGTTCTTTCTGAATGTGGGATTGCACAGATCACATGCCTATAAATTGGCTTTGATTATTGGCCATGTTGAATATTTCTCCAGAACTTTTCTGTCTTCACCAAGTAAATGTCAACATATAGTTTTATTTTGTTTCATTTTTTAATTTAACAACAGAATCTGATCATTTTGCTAAGTTAAGTCTATGTTGTATAAAGTAAAATGTAGTTGTCTTGAGTTCTTTGTCTGCAATCTTATGATTCTGACACGAGCCTTAGAGTGGGAGGTAAAAGAAAACTGAAATTTCAGCAAGATCAAATTTAAGGAATTGAAGAGGTTTTAGAACTTTGCTCAGAACTAGTTAGTGTTAACATTATTGATGTAATCTTCAAATTATTTGAGTCTCCTATTTACAGACAAAATGTGTCGATTTAAGAAGGAAAGCAAATATTTTTAAATAATTGCTTCATTTCTTTTGTTTACATTGCTACATACATTTTAGGATATTGAAGTCACACTTCAGTCTTCATTTCACACTACACCTACCACTAGAGTTCTAGTGTCCTGTACTATCACCTTGTTCCCTCCTTCCCTTCCTCTCCCCTTCCTCCTTTCTGGTAGCCACAGTCTTAAATCCTGTGAATTTTGTTGAGATTTGTTTGTCTCTGTTTTGTTTCTTTATATACTCTATATAAGAGAAAGCATCCTGTATTCCTCTTTTTTTCTCTGGCTTTTTTGTTTAGCACGATACCCTCTAGTTCCATCCTAGTAGTTGCAAAGGGCACAATTTCATCTATTTAATAGCTACACAAAATTCCATTGAGTAAATATGCAACAGCTTCTTTATCCAGTCATCAGTTGATGAGCATTTATTTGTGACTTGACTATTTGTGAATTGTGCTGCTATGAACAGAGGGGTGCAGGCATTTTTCCTGGTTAGTATTTTTGTATTCTTTGGATATATTACTAGAAGTGATGTTTCTGGATCAAGTGGTAGATTCTATTTTTTTTATTTTATTTTTTAGAAATTTCCATACTATTTTCCAAAGAGGTTGCACTAATTTACATTCCCACCAATAGTGAAGAAGAATCCCTTTTTCTCGACAAAATCTACAACACTTATTGTTTCTAATATTTTTGATATAAGCCATTTTCACTGGTGTGAGGTAATATCTTGTTGTGTTTTTATTTGCATTTCTCTGATGGTAAATTATGCAGAACATTTTTTCATGTTTTTATAGGCTATCTGTCTTTTCTAGAGAGGTGTTATTCAGCTCTTCTGCCCATTTTTTTTTTTTTTTGAGTGGGTTACTTGCATTTTTGTTGTTGAGATGCATGAACTCTTTATATATTTTGGATATTAAACTCTTGTACGATATATATTGTGTAAACACCTCCTTTCCAGTGGGTTGACCTTTTATATTAGTGTTCTTTATATTTTTTGCTGTACAGAAACATTTTAGTTTGATGCAATCCCAACTGTAAGGTTTTATTTAGTTTCTTTTGCCATGGATGTCACTACCCAAAAAAGGTTGATATCATACAATATTTCCCTATATTTTCTTATATATATATTATGCCTTCAGATTTTATTTTCAGGTCTTTCATTTTGAGTTAGTTTTTGTGCATGGTGCTAATGAGTAATCTGGTTTTATTTTATTTTTTTGCAAGTAACTGTCCAATTTTCTCAGCACTATATGTTGAATAGACTTTCCATATTATGTGCTTGACCCCTTTGTGATAGATAAAATGTCAATGTAAGTGTAGTTTTACTTCTTGCTTATCAACTTTATTCCATGTTTTTTGTTCCAATAGTGCACTGTTTTGATGACAATCACTCTGTAGTGTAGTTTGAAATCAGGGAGTGTGCTTCCTCTTCTAGTCTTTCTCTTCCCCATCTCAGGATAATTTTGGCCATCCAAAGCCTTTTGTGTTTCCATACAAAGTATGTCTGTTTTTTTGGGTTTTTTTTTAATGTTGCTTGTTCAATTCCCTTAAAAAACGTCCCTGAAATTTTGATGGAAATTTTACTAAATCTGTAAACCATTTTGTGTAGGATGGCCATTTTATTTATGTTATTTCTTCCAATCCATGAGCACTTAATCTTCTTCCCTCTCTTTGTGTCTTCTATTTAGTTGTTGTTGTTAGTGTCTTGCAGTTTTCAATGTATAGGTCTTTCATCCCCTTTGTTATGTTTATTCCCAGATACTTTATCTTTTTGTGCTACTGTGAATGGGATTTCTTTTTTTATTTCTCTTTCTTTTAGTTCATTGTTTGCATATAAAATGCTGCTTATTTTTGAACACTAGTTTTATGTCTGCCACTTACCTGTGTTTATTGTTTTTAGGGTTTTTTTGTGAATTCTTTTGGATTTTCTGATATAATATCAAGTTACCTACAAATAAAAGAGGTTTTTTTAAAAAAAAATTGGATTCCTTTAATGCTTTAATGTCCATTCTTGGCCTATTGTGATGGAAATGCTGGGACTACCAAACTATGTTGAATAGTAATGATGAGAGTGGGCACTTTGTCTTTTTCTAGATCTTAGCTTCCCATCATTGAATATGATGTTAGCTGTGGGTTTGTCTTACATGGCTTTTATTACCTTAAGATATACATGTTTTCCATTTCCATTTATGTGAGAGCATTTGTTTTTTTCATATTAGGTGCTGAATCTTGTCAAGTGTTTTTTCTGCATCTATTGATATGATCATATATTTTTTACTTCTTTTTGTTGATGTGGTATATTGTATTGATGAATTTGCATATATTGAACCATCCTTACATCATCCCTGAAATAAATCCCAAGTGGTCATGACGTATATATTTTTTAATGTGCTGTTGGATTTGGTTTGCCAACATTTTGCTGAGGATTCTATATTTATCAGTGATATCAATCCATAATTTTCTTTTTTTCATGATACCGCTGTCTTAGTCTTATTTGGAATCAGGGTAACATTAGCCTTGTAGAAAGTATTTGGGAGTTTTCCCCGCCTATTCAATTTTGTGCAGGAGTTTGGATTGGAGGAATTTACTAGTGAAGTCATCCTGATGTTAACTCTTGTTTTTCGGACACTTTTGATTGCTGGTTCAATTACTGTGCTTGTGATTGATCTATTAATGTTATTTATGTCTTCCTGGATCAGTTTTGGGAGGTTGTCAGAGTTTAGAAATCTATCCATTTCTTCAGGATTGGTGAATTTGTTGGGATACACATGCTCACAATATCTTCTAATGAGCCTTTCTATTTCTTTTCTTTTCTTTCTTTTTAAAAGAAAGGTACAAGCAGAAATGAAGGTGAGTGGAAGCTAGCACGCAGAAAGAGGAGAAAGAAGCATTTTATCTAGGTGTCCATCTTTGTTGATCCCACTGGGCCTGGGATACAAACCTGGGACCTTGGGAGGCATGTGGACTACACCATACCCTTATTCTCCAGGGCTCTCTGATCCTTTGTATTTCTACGATGTCACACATCACCTTTTAAATTTACAATTCTTGTTATGAGGGTTTTCTCTATTTTTTTCTTTGAGAGTCTGGTTAAGAGTGTGACAATTTTATTTTTTCAAAAACTGGCTCCTGATTTCAGCGATCTTTTGGATGATCTTTTTGTTTTTTATTTCTGGTCTAATTTGTATTATTTCCTTCCTTCTACTGATTTTTGTTTTTAATTGTTATTTTTCTAGTTCCCTTAGGTGTGTGGTTAGATATTTAATATGAAATGTTTCTTGGTTTTTGATGTATGTTTGTTATAAACTTACTTCTTAGAACTGCTTTTGCCACATCCCACATATTCTGATGACATTTTTTTCCCATGAGTTACTAGATAATTTTAAATGTTATCAATTCTTTTTGTTTCTTCTTCTTCCCAGCTGTATATCTCTTAAGGATAGGGTTTTGTGGCTACCATGTGAATTATCTCTAACTTTATCACTGTACCATAACTTTTCATGAGCTAATAATGTATTCTACTTATGTCCATATTTTTATTTCCCCATTTAGTGTTATTTTTATTCTTTCCTGACAGTCTTGTCCTGTTTTCTGATTTTATTTTACTGTTTGTTATTATTCTTGGGGTTTGGTGAATTATTGTTTTTGTTGTTCCTGTTGTTCTGTTAACATTTCTTTTAGGGCAGATTTAGTGATGGAAAACGCAATTAACTTCCATTTATCATTGAAAACCTTTATTTCTATATCACATTTGAATATTCATAGGGTATTCTTGGTCAGCAGTTTTTCATTTTTTAGTATTTTGAATATGTTCTTCTATTCTCTCCTGGTCTTAGTAGGGGTTCTGCTGAGAAGTATGATGGCACCCTAATGGTTGTACCTTTTTAGATTATTCTCTCTTTTCTCTAGCAGCCTTTAGTAGACCTTTTTTTTTAAAGTGGAAGGAAGAAAAGGAGAGGAAGAAATAGCATTTAAAGAAGAAAGGAAGGAAGGAAGTGGAGAAAGGAAACATCTTTAATTAGTTGTTCATTTTGGGTTTTCACCATGGCGCCAGGTCTTGAATCTGAGTCCATGGACTTCTCATGACCTACATGCCAGCATCTCAGTCACCTGAGTCACAAGGTAGTGCCCCAGTACTTTTTCTTTATCATTGGCTTTTGTAAATTTACTATGATGTGTCTTAGTATAGGTCTTTTTGCTTTTAGAAGTTTGGGTGCTCTGTTGGCTTCTTGGACTTCCCTGGTTATTAATTTTTATGGCAGGTGTGGGAAATTCTTTATTATTGCTTTCTAAATCAATATTTTGCTCCTTTCTCTTTTCTCACTTTTTGGGATACCTATTATCTGTGTGTTTGTTCTACTTATGGTATTTTATATTTCTTGCAGGTATCTTCATTTTTTCTTCAATCTTATCTTATTTCTCTCACCTCTTCCATGAGGGTAGGGTGTCTGTGTTCTTGTCCTTGGTTTCTGAGATTCATTCATCTGTAAGATTTAATCTTTTTACAGAGGTTTCCATATTTATCTTCAATTCATTGACTGACTATTTTTATATTTAACATTTCTGTTAGGCCTTTCTTTATAGTTTCAATCTCCTGATGAAGCAATCCTTATAATCTCTCACTTCTTTTCTGAGCTCTCCTCTTGCCTTTGGGTAGTTGATTATGTCTCTTGCATATCATTCAGCTTTTTAAATAACTATTATCTTGAATTCTTTTTCTGTTACACTGTACCAATCAGTGTCAACAGACTTCTTCTCTGGGGAGTTCCTGGTGTCTTCCTCTCTTTAAGTATAGTGACATACAGTACAGAATGTTGCATAAGAATGTGTAAAATGCGTAGGAAATCACAATTAATGGAGAGAGAAAGAGGCAGTGTGAAAGGAAAGAAACAAACGTAGTGTTATCAAGAGCCAATCAGGCCCCTGGCATTTTGATAAGTAATTGAATGACAAATGCCCATCAGGTGCACTGCTTACCTGTGAGGGCTTGAAATGGCCATAGAAACTAAGAGAAAATGGCTAATAGTTGAACCCTTGCCTATAGAAAGAGAAACTACAAATGGTTCATTAATGAAGGAGTACTCTCTCTCTCTCCTGAGTGGAACCTATAATAAATTAGCTTTAAAATAAGCATGAAGTCTATGGACTATTGCTGAAGGAAAACAATAATGGCATCTATGATAGAGTCTCATTAATGAACAAGGTCATTTCTCTCAGATAAGTATTGATTTTCACACTAGATTACTTTTTACAGTGCTTTATGATGGAAGAGAGACTTTATTTAGAGGCAAACAGATAACCAACCCCATAGCATACGATTCCCCTGATATTGGAAAGCCTCATTACCATCCAACACTTCCATTTTTCAACTGTTGATCAAAATATGGAATAAAACTACTTTCCTGAGAATCATGTTCTAAGGAATCATGTTATAGGCACTGCAGTATTAATATACTATTTATGGAAAGGGATGTCTTTGTTTTATTCGCTCTTTCTGTTTCTGATGAAAACCTAATTTTTTGGTCTAGAGTAGAGTTATAGTTAGTCAGCTCTTTTAAGATGTGTGAACACAGAGGCACAGGGTATGGATAAAACTCAAGATTCAGAAAGGAATTAAAAGGAGGATTCTGATCAGAGGAGGATGATAATTTTTCCGATACTGTAGGCAGATTTGGTAGAAGGGGAAGAAGGTTGTTATCCTATGAACCCTCAGACAGATGGATCCTTTCTTGGCAGATCAGAAGAGCTAGGTCACTCCCTTCAGAGGATCAAAACAAAACAACGGCAACCCCGCAGGTTGCATGTGAGATCTGTTTCCATGGAGTCTCTCTCCTAAGGAGAGGCCACTGTGCAAAGACCAGCAGCCCGATGACTATATTCTACAGGAGTACATTAAAGCTTAACCAGGGATTCAGGAGCTGACCAAAATAGCTGTTCAGGTTTTAATAAACATATTGCTAATAACCAGACACACACTAATATTTCATTAATACCTATTTTCAAACTCTATATTTAATCAAGCTGCACCAGCCACCATTGTATTTATGGTCTTCAACTACTCCTGGAGTAGTTTGATACCAAATCAAACCAAACCAAACTGTGGTAACAAAGTGAATTTGCTTAGGTTCCAGGAAGGGACACTTCGGGTACTGATTTCAGTTGAGATTTGACCAGTACAAATCTTTCATGTAATTTCATTTTTTATATCAGAGATGATTCCTGGAGACAGTGGATTTGAACAGAGTAAAACAAGGAGAGAGATCCATGTATGACTATAACCAGATGACTTGGAGTCATATATAAAGACTAGATTTCTAGGCCGTTGAGAGTGAAAACTGTGCCATAACCTTAACTTCTAAAAAATACTTTGCATAGTTTAAAATTGTTTCAATTTCAATAATAAAGGTATATATTTTTAACCTACTCTCACAAAGACGCTTTCTCTCCCTACTGTGTTTTTAAAGGAAGATTCTGCCTCTAATACAGAGAAATGTCTAAGCAGATTCATGCAAAACATCTACTGCTTTGCAGAGTCATAAGCTACTACTTATCATTTGAGAATATACTCAGATATGACCTCTTCCCTCAGAAATAGCTTAATGATATAAATATTCTGTTGGTTTATATTGCTGATGCCTAAAGTATTTAAGTGTCTTCTTTAAAGTATATGGAACACTTGAACAAGTGATTGCAGAATGTCCTGAGGAGCAACCAGGGAGAGTGATCTGGATTTGTGATCCACCCTGTATGCTTTGGGAGAAATCGCTTGCTTTTCTGAACCTTAGATTATTTTTCAGCTACAAAATGTCAATAATAATATCTTTTCTGCTTACCTCATAAGATGTTTTATTCTTTTTATATCTCCCCTTGTTCCAGGACATTTTAAAGACTAAGTTAAAAAACATAAGTGGAAGAACTTCAAAATTTGTTATATTTCTGTAAGTATTTTTTTATTCTTTTGTTAAGAAGGACGCAATAGTTCACTGATTAAAGGAAAGAACTTGCTCTGTAATAATTGCAGCTACTTATACGAATCCTTTAGAATATTTTAATGTTAATTTTGATACTCTTTAACATGAAAATAAAAGACAAACTAAAGGGATATAAAATATTTAAAAAAATTAATTCACCACCGTAAACCTCAAGAACTTTATATTTTCCTTAGTGCCTAGAAAGTGTCTGGCATCTTATGGTTAAAAAATATTTAATGAATAAAATGTTAAGAATTGAAGCACTCAGTTTATAGAGTTAAAACGAAAATCCAAATCCAATGTCAAATTGGAATGAATTTTATGCCTTTTACATATTGAAATATTGATACCAATGAGTCGAGTGATCCAGTGAAAGAACAAGGAATTTCTTATTTTGACAGAAGTTCCCATATAAAGTTTTATTTCTCATAAATATTCAAGGCAACTTTATTCATCCAACTATAAACTTTTATATGTCAGAAAGAAGGCAGGGTTTTTTGGTTGCCTATTACAATCCATGCAGCACACTATGTGTTTTTTGCCCATTTTTTCAGAGGCATTCGGATTTGTTTAAAAGAAATACATTATTCTACATCTAAAAAGTAAACACATATTCCAGGCATGTTGGGGCAAGCCATGAGCTACCCATTTACAACAAATCTTCCCATTGGATTTTCAGAGCAAAAATGGAAACTGTCTGATTTAAACCTGTCCCAGAGCAATTTCCATGAGTTAACACAGCTGATGGTAAACCTAGGAACAAACCAACAAATGAATCCCCAAGTGCCTTTGAACAATTGAGCCACCGCATGGTTTCCAGTGGGTGCATCCTTCTCCCCAAGTCTGCACTGTAATTAAGAGGTTACAATGGAAAGAAACCTGGGACAATGACTTGGGAGAGCATGTTAAAATACTAATGAGAGGAAAAACCTAGGACAATCATTTAATAACCTCAGAGCCATTGTTCACATCAGAGTGAGTATAATGTGTATAATGTGCTCCAGCTCTCGAGTCTGCTGACCGTGCAGCACTGCCTCCGTGCCCCTTTGCTGTGCTAGAACAACTTAGCTTCTTACTGCAGTGCTCACACACATTAAGTCAACAAGGAATGGAGAAAGTCTGCCACTGAAGCAAAGGAAAACTAGAAGAGTGATGAGGAATTGGGTCATATTGGTCAGGGAATAAAGGTACATCTTCACTAGACGTATAAAGCATAAGACAGGTAAGTGGCATACAACCCAGCTATTTTATTTCTAGTTTCATGTGTAAGCAATAATCAGTCTTTTTTTTTTACTTTTTGTATTTCAAGTTATAATAATTTTCTTTAATCTTCTAATTGGACTCACAGGCTCATTATAATAATTAGGGCATTAAAATGAAAATAATTACATTAAGCAATACCAGAAAAACAATTTTGATAGATTTTTGAATCTACCTTTTGGTGGTGTGCAAAACTCTGTTGAAGAAAGTTGAAGAGTCCAAAGGACACAACACCCAGCACTTAGGGAGACAATTCCAGAGTAGTCTCTCATTCACTGTGTGGCTCAAAAGGACCCGGGATCAGCAACCTACATGCTTATTACACACAGAGAAAAAAACATACATTTGATCAGGTATAAAATGAAAGGGAGTGGCAGGGATTTTGCTTTTGTCCATGACAAACTAGGCTTCGTACAAAACAAATATAAAAAGTAAATTTAAAAAAAAACCCACATAAAACAGAGAAAAAAAAAACCCACCAAAATCAGAAAACCATTTGAAGGCATAGAACAACCCCAACATTGAGAAAAGAGTAAAAAAGTCACCTTGGCAGGAGCATGAAATTATTCTAGAACTATATTTCTATTAAGTATAGCACTAGATAAATACAGAGTGCTAGAACATAAGATTCACAAGAGCAAGTATTTGATTATATTCGTATGTTGCTTTATGCCACATTCCTAGAATTTGTCTTGTTTGGGGAATACTTAATAAATATCTATAAAATTAGATAATTTCTTTATTAAATGAAAAATTGAAATACTGCTGCTATACCATATTTTTATATCCTGTGCTCCTTAAATTTCCAGCTATAGGGCATACCCTGGTGCAACAGTGTTTAGGTCAATCGCCTCTGAAGGGTGCAGGCCATATATCCTTAGATTTAATTCCTGGGTCTGGGGGACACAACCAGTGCGTGAACAACTGAATAAAATAAAGTGCTTCTTTCTCCCCTTACTCCTTGCCTGCCTGCCTGTTTGCCTTCACTCCTGCCTATGCCTTTCCTTTAAAATTTTCCTTTCCTTAAAAAATGACTTTGATACAAAGTTCTGCTATAAGTAATGTTTCTAACATATTTTAATTTTCCAAGATCTCTCAATTTGATTAATGCTTGATTTTTGACAAACTTATCTCAAATCGATCCAACAAAGTATTTTTAAGTATGAACATGAGAGGTCCTTAAATCTTTTTGTGGGAACACAATTTTTACATGAAATTAGTGAATATCAAAGAAACAGAAGAGAGTAATCTGTAATAATATTGAATAAAATAAAATGTGTCAGGCAAAGGCTATGAGTGCTGAGGTCAAGCCAAAGAACAATGTCAGTGAGCTTCAAAGAGAATCACTCAAAGAAAAGGTTGATCTGGAGATAGATATTGAAGAAACAGTAAAATCTAACCAGTCATAGAATAGGGGCAAACATACTTAATTATTAAGCAATCTGGCAGTATGTGGTGAACTTATAAAGTGAGGGTACTACCAAATTAGCTTCCTGTTATTAGAGGGCATATGTGAGGATGAGAAGAAGACTAGAACCAACAAATGATTCCGACTATGAGTGATCTACCAGAGTATTTTTCTAGCACAGCATGTCTGTGAATCATCTTGTTAAAAGGCAGATTGTATGTTAGCAGGTTTGGTTGAAGCCTGAGATACTGCACCTCTAACAAGCTCCCAGGTAACACCAATACTGCTGGTCTGTAGATACACATTGAATAGTAAGTGTCTAGGAAGGCATAGCACGAAGGTTTCAAATTTGACATGATAGAAAATAAAGCTTTGTAGACCGGAGAAGGAAGGCTATAGGTAGATTCTGGTGCTGATAAAAATAATAATAATGAATTTTTATGTAAACTATTCCAGTTCTTATTCTGATAAGTTATAGAAGGAACTACCAAAGTACCATGAACATCAATGCAAAACCAGGGAGGAAGAAGAAGCAAGGACTTTATTAAGGCAAAATAAGAGAGGACCAGGACAGTAATAAAAATATACTGTCCAGTGGCATGCTCTGAGCTTTGGTTTGAAATCCCATATCAATATTAAAGTGCCTATGACATGGAAGTGCCTTGATGGTCTGGAGTTGTTTTGGAGCATTCAAACAGTTTTTCACTTGAGCTTGAAATGTAATCCTTTAAATTCATAAAAATCAAAGTCATTCATTGGCTTTATAAGGGATAGCACAGTACCTCAGCTCTTCTCTTTAGGTTGTTTGCCTCTGGCACCCCTCAGTAAATTTGTCACAGTCTGAGTCACATCAGACACCTGAGGCTATAAAGAATATCACAGGATGCATGCGAGTCACCTGTGCATTGAGCACTGGAATACCAGGCCCTTTGCCCTTTGGCAGAGAATACTTTGAAGTTTGTAGATAGCATAAAAAAAAATGTGCATGACTGGAAAAAAAAGATTACGTGTATATATATATATAATGGAATACTATTCAGCTATGGAAAAGATGAAATCCTGTCATTTGCAACAATATGAATGACCTAGAGGGAATTATGCTTAATGAGATGTCAGAAGGAACAAGACTTACCCTATAATTTCACTCATGTGGTATATAGGAGATCCAAACAAACAGATGAATCAAATCAAACAATAATTAATAGACTTTTAGTCTATAAAATCAAATTGGAAGTTATCAGAAGGGAAAAGGGGAGATAAATTTAGATAAAAGGGATCAGGCAAATATGATTAAGGATAGAATTGCCCTGTTGATGGTAAATTAAATATAATATATTCAGATGCTGACTTACGCACCTCAAAACCTATATAAAGTTATGATTCAATGCTTCTTCAATGAAATTTTAAAAGAGAATGTATAGATAATGGACTACTATTAACCTTAAAAAGAAAGGAAATTCTGACATTTGTAAAGCATGGATGAATTTTGAGAATACTACGTTAAGTGAAATAGTAAGCCAGACATTAAGAAAAATATTTTGTGATTCCACTTAGATGAAGTACTTTAGAGTAGCTAAAATCATAGAAACTGAAAGTATTAGGGCAGTTTCCAGGTGTGGGCCCTGATGAACTGGGCTTATTATTGTTTAATAGAGCTTCAGTTTTGCAAGCCAAAAAGAGTTCTGGAGCTGGCTGGTGATGATGGTAGCAAGACATTACTAATTTACTTAATACTACTGAACTGTACACTCAAAAATGGTTAAAATGGTCAGTTTTATGTTATGTGCACTAAAAATTTTTTAAAAGGTGGAAATTTTGACACAAAAATAAGGGAAACCTCTCCTAGGTATAGTTATGGTAACGTGTGACTTGGCAGCATCTTAGGTTATGAGAGTAAAGCTGTCACCCTACTCTTTTATGAAGCCAGGGGAAATGCTGGTAGTAGGGCCATCTTAGGAGAGATGAATGACCTGCCCTGTCAACGCTATTCAGAGGTCAGTGTCCTTGGGGAAAGAGGATCTAAGGCCGAAAGCATGTAGGATGTGCTCCCTGCCTCTGCTTAATTTTCTGTTGCCAATATATGAATTTTCAGCATGTGTTTATACAGCTGCCCAAGTTACAAGTGCTTTGTGCTGGAAAATAGAAACTCTAGGCAGAAAAACTCTACTTTTTCAAAATTAGAAAAGAAAAAAGTCTGCTTTATTAGTCTGCTTTATGAAAACACAATTCTAATGTTAGCTGAATTATATATATTCTCCTTATTTTAAAACACTTAGTGTTAATGCATAAAACTTTCAGATAAAAAAGGTATGCAGGGCAATGAGAAATGGATTTATCTTTTCATTTGTGTTTAAATAAATACAAACAGATCTTAAATTTTTTTAATAAAAGCACAAAGCAATATATTATCATTATAGAAGCTTGGTAAAATTTCAGATAGAAGAGAAAGTAATCATCCATAGTTCCGCAATTCAGTTGACATTTTGGTGTGTGTTTTTCTCATTTCTTTTCTATGCACATTTTACTACTCGACATAGTTGTCAATGTCCATATTAATTTGAACCCTGCTTTTGTCTCTTTTCTTAATATATATTCTTTTATTATGACTTTTTTCATTTGCATTACTTTACGATTTTCAGGATATTCGATTCATATGTCAGTCTGTCAATGTGTGACACACTATGGTAGAAAGCCTTACCCTGATCCCAATGCAAAATTAGGAATTTCCCATTGTAACTGCAGCTGAATCCTGCAGCTGTAACCCCGACTGTGCTAATCACTCCCCTGCAGCTGTAACAGCAATGGCACCAACCTGGCCGCTAAAGAGCCCATAGTCAAGGAGATAACGCTCAACCCCAAGGTATGAAAGAAGCTCCCTCACATCCCTGGCAACCCCTCCCCTTCTCAGCTTTGGGTACTGATACCTCTGAGCCAGCACCAGTGCTTGTAATAAAGTGCTGTTTCTCTAACCTTGGAGTGGTCAGTTGTCAGTCTTCCTGCTGTATGGAGGCTTTGCATAAGATTTGGTGCGTTGACTGGGAAGGCCATCGGTTGTGTGGGCCCGTTGTTGCCGCCGCTGACGGGGCCGACAGTGAAGCCTCCTGCCTGGATCCTGGAAAGAGGGATGGCCCCACCAGGTAATTTCTGGGTACCAATGTGTGACGAGCCCAGCAGGACTGTATTCCTGTTGCACCTGGAGAACTCAGTGAAGGAAAGAAAAGTCTTCCAGCAACAG
The DNA here is from genome assembly GCA_004363575.1 of Solenodon paradoxus. Classification (NCBI taxonomy): domain Eukaryota; kingdom Metazoa; phylum Chordata; class Mammalia; order Eulipotyphla; family Solenodontidae; genus Solenodon; species Solenodon paradoxus. Next base: position 137,103 of record RJWH01002766.1, on the reverse strand, counting down.
ACATCTGGTTGGAAAGTGTCCTCGGGGACCCAGTCCCAGACCAGGCCTGCCATTCCCAGGGGAAGAAGGCCTTGATCACCTTTTAGGCGATGTTGTTGCCTCTGAGACCAGGGACTTCCCAAGGGTGGAAGTCAATTTTGGACTGGCTGTGGTGTGCGTGTGAAAGTCACTACTCCACAGTGAAAGTTACGGAGTCTGAGTCCCAACTTGCGGTTCCATGGTGACCTCATATGGCTTAGGGTGCTGTTGGCATTTGGGGAACTGAGGAAATTCAGTTCCTCCCTCCGGTGTCGATTGGGGTCAGGAGTTTATAATGACGCACCATAAATGCTAAGAGGCACCTAATTCCCCACAAGGAGAGCAACCAGGCGGACAAAACAAAAGCTTTCCTGTGTTTATCTCGCATCTGTGTTCATTAGGGAGAATCAGCTGGATAGATATCGTCAGACCTTCCTCCAGGGAGTCCTGGCTGAAACTAAGAAGCCCACTAACGTGGTTAAGATCTCTGAGGTCCTCCAGAAATGCAGACTTTAAGAGAAACTTAGTGAGCCTTTTAGGGTCTATACTCCCTTTAATTCCAAGGCCCCAGAGAATCAAAGGCTGGTCAACCCTGCCTCTGTCTGCCAGGCTCAGCCTGATATAAGAAGGAAACTGCAGAAACTGGAGAGCTTTGTAGGCAAGAACACCACGGAGCTTCTGGAGATAGCAAAATAGGTCTTCATTAATCAGGACCAAGCACTGAGAAGGGAGGCTGACGAGTGGCTGAAGAGGAAAGTAAACCTTCTAGCAGCTGCCTTAGGACACTCACCTCCTGCTGTAGAAAAGGGAGGCAACAGTAAAGGGGCCTGTGCATAAGGGAGGAAGACTCTATTAAGCTGGGACCAGTGTGCATACTGCAAGGAAAAGGGACACTGGAAAAATGAGTGCCCAAACTGCCAGAAAGAAAAGCCTGGTTCCTCCTACCTGCCTAGCCGCTGTTGGTGGAGCCACCTGAAGCAGACCTGATTGCGCTGGCAGGGACAGACCCTGATTAGCACAGACCCTAAGCCCATGGTCATAACAAAAACTGGGGGTCAGACTGTGAACTGCATGGTTGATACAGGGGCTGCACACTCAGCCATTACCCACAAGGTAGCACCCCTCTCAGAACAAGAAACCACTGTCATAGGGGCTAGCAGAGCCAAGACCCACAGACCATTCCGTAGCCCCAACAAGTACCGGTTGGGAGGCCACCAAGTGGCCCATAGTTCTTGTATCTGCCAGACTGCCAGCACCTCTGATGGGCAGAGATCTTCTAGCTACAATGAAAACAGAAATAGCCTTCACCCCAGACGGCTTGTCACAACTGCACTCAGGTAGGAACTCCACTCCAATGACCTTAGCAGTGCCACCAGAGGAAGAATGGTGGTTGTATACCTCCTTGACTGAAGAATCCTCAGTTGCCCTGGAAATAGAAGAATTCTCGTCAATCTGGGCAGAAGGGAATCCTCCAGGCCTAGCGAAGAACCAGTCCCAGTGCTAATTGACCTAAAGCCTGGAGCACAACCTGTCAAAATCCACCAATATATGGTCCCAAGGGAGTCATGCCTTGGAATCCAGATCCACCTGGATTGGCTATTTAAATGGGCCCTGTTAAAGAGGAGTCAGTCACTGTAGAATACTCCATTGTTATCCATAAAGAAACCAGGTATGACAAATGACTACTGCCCAGTTGAGGACCTAAGGACCATCAATGAAGCAGTCGTCACTACATTCGGCACTGCCAGATCCATATACCCTACTAGGGCTCATACCATCAGAGGCAGAATGATTTACTTGCTTGGACTTAAAGGATACCTTTTTATGTCTTCAACTGGTGCCCAGTAGTCAACCCCTATTTGCCTTGGAATGAGAAAACCCAAACACAGGGGATAAGAAACAATTCGCTTGGACTAGGCTGCATTGAGGGTTTAAAAACTTGCTGACCCTGTTCAATGAGGCGCTAGCAACAGTCCTGTCCAAGTTTCTAGGTCAGGATTTAGAGTGCATCCTACTCCAACATGTGGACAACCTCTTATTAGTTTAGCTCCACTCGAGCTCAGTGCTGGGAAGAAACAAGGGCCCTACTGTAACTCCTGGCTGAAGCTGGCCACCGGGTTTCTAAGAAAAAGGCTCAAATTTGTTTGAAAGAAATCAAGTACCTAGGCTTCCAAATCACTAAAAGGAAATGGAGGTTGGGAACTGAGAGAAAACGGTGTATGTGCCGTCACAGTTCCCACTACTCGGCAGCAGGTCTAAGAGTTTCTAGGAGCAGCAGAATTCTGTCGTATATGGACCCCAGGGTTTTTGGAACTGGCAAACCCCTATATGAGGCCCTTAAAGGAGATGAGAAGGTACCCCTTATCTGGAGCCCTGAACAAGAAAAAGCATTCACAACTATAAAGACAAAACTTACTGAGGTACCGGCCTTGGGACTCTCAGATGTGACATGGGACTTCAACCTGTTTGCACAGAGAACAACGGGGTGGCTCTGGGAGCACTGACTCAAGATTTTGGGCCTTGGCAGAGAACAGGTAGCTTACCTGTCAAAGCAGTTTGACCCAGTTGCAGCAGTCTGGCCACCTTGCCTTAGAGCTCTTGCAGCCACTATGCTGCTAGTTAAAGAAGCAGACAAGCTTACACTGGGACAAAACCTAAATGTTAAGGTGCCTCATTCTTTCATCAAGTTCATCAAGGGACAGCATTGGGTAACTCATGCCCAGATGGCCCAGTACCAAGGGCCCCTGTGTGAAAACCCATGGGTGCAACTGGAAGCAGTAAAAATCCTAAATCCCGTCACCTTGCTTCGGTGACTCTGCACTGCCTCCTTTGTGCACAGAACAACGCCCGACAGGGTCCTGTTGGGCCAGCAGGAATTCAACGCTGTGGCCAGTAGAATTTACTGAGAAGTAGAATTTACTGAGATAGGACCAAGAAGAGGGAATAAACATCTCTTAGTCTTTGTCTGCACCTTCTCAGGCTGGGCCGAAGTATACCCCATCCATACAGAAAAGGCCAGAGGTAACTAAGGCACTGCTAAAAGACATTATTCCATGATACGGGATTCCATTGACTATAGGATCAGACAATGGCCCAGCCTTCAAAGCAGGAGTAGTGCAACAGGTAGCTAAGGCCCTAGATATCCAGTGGAACTTACAGCCTATCGACGACACCAGAGTTCAGGAAAGTAGAACGCATGAACTGGACCCTCGGGCTATGGTTAAGTTATGTCAGGAAAGTAGTCTAGCCTGGATAGACATACTGCCCTTTTCCCTTTTATGGGTACACAGTGCCCCAAGGGCAAGAATAGATTTTCTCCTTTTGAGATTTTATATGATACAGCCCCTCCCTTAAGTAGACCTAAGGAGGAACTAAGGGAATTGGGGAACTTAGAAATTTGGAAACAATTGCAGAGACTAGGAAAAACAATTCCTGAAGTACATAGATGGGTAACAGACAGACTACCCATCTCCTTAGGAATAACTGTACACTCCTACAAACCAGAGGATCAAGTGTGGGTGAAGGACTGGAAAAAAGGAGCCCCTGAAGACGACCTAGAAGGGGCCCTATCCAGTCGTGCTGACCACCCTCATGCTCTTAAGTTTGCAGGTCTGAACACCTGGATCCACTACTCGGGTGAAAGCAGTCCACCAGCTGAGCAACAGGCCACCTGAGTGGAAGGTGGGCCCCTCTGAGCACCATCCACGCTAGACCACCCAACAACTGTCTCCCACTCATCTCAAACTAATAGCATCCTGGAAAAGACTTGTGGAGACCAGTGACCCACCTTACTCACCAACAGATGCCAAACCTGATCCTGTTTATCCTTTGTGTTCGATCTAGGCCCTGATCTTACCCCTTTGCTGTCATTTACCAACTCTGTGGACCCCTTACCTGGCCCTGCTGCTTCTCGGCCAATGCAGATGGCTGGTATGGCAGACCCCTTTCTGTCACTGCACCACTGCCAAAATATTTCTTTGACACCCTAAACATAATTCCCCTATTACTGCTTATAGCTGTCCCCTTCGTGCCTGGCATTTCTGCTAGTAAGCCAAGCTACAGGCCCCATAAACGTGGTCTACTAGATACCTGTACAGAATTGTCAGGGACATAACCCGGCAACTATGGGCACGAGTCAGGAAACTTTGGGAAAATGTATCTAATCTCTGTAGCTCCTGGTTTGGAAACATCAAACCTGGTTATCATGGCTCTTGCCCATGTCGGGGTCCCTCCTTTTATTGTTACTTGGTCTCTGCTTCCTGAATCTACTTACCCGTTTTATCTCCTCTTGCCTAGAGGCCTTGAAGCTTCAATTGTTCCTCCAGACCAGCTTGCAGAGCTGCCATTACAACCCTCTGGGTGAAGAAAAGTCCAGCTGCTGAGTCCCGTGACGACCCAGTTCACCAGGAGCTAGCTAGAAGGCGTCGTCGCCCCTGTTCCCACTTCTGCTTAGTGTCTGTTGTATATTCTCCAAGGCTGTAAATCAGACTGATGAGTTTTGAAAAATTTCTACACTCAATCACTACCACAATCAAGATAACAGAACAATTCGTCCCCCCTCCCCCGCCCCCAAAGAAAGGTTCAGGCAAGAAGGAAATGGGTAGGCAAGCAGGCAGGAAGAGAGAGGAGGAAGGAGCATTTGTTTTATTCAGTTGTTCATCTTGGTTGTCTCCCCCTGGCCCCAGGTTACAAACACCAGTCCTTGGGATACATGTGAACTGTGCCAGCTTGAGATGGCAGTCCTAACCACTAGGCCATCAGTGTATGCCAAGATACAGAACAATTCTATCCCCAGAAAGGTTTCTTGTGCTTCTTCCAAATTTTTCTCTTTGCACCTCAAATATGGGCTAAACTCTTCCCAGACACAATCAATTTGCTTTGCCTAGTCTAGAATTTTATATAAAGGAAATCACTTAGGAAGTGTTCCACTTCCTTTGCTCAGGATTTTGAGATTAATTTGTATTGCTGTGTGTATCAATTTGTTCTCTTCTATTTCTAAATTGTGCTCCATTCATGAGTGTTTCACCATTTGCTTATCTATTCACTGACATTGAAACTGTTTCCAGAAACATTCATGTGCAGATATTTGTATGAACACAAACTTCCATTTCTCTTGGTTAATAGCTTTAGGGATAAGACTGCTGGGTCTTATGATAAGTATGTTTAACTTTGTAACACATTGCCAATGGTTTTCCAAATCGGCTGTTTTATTTTGCATTCCCAGCAACGATAAGTTTCAGTTGTTCTGCGTTCTCATCATTAGTTGTGTTGTGTCTATTTGAAGCCCAGAGTCTTCATCTTATTACCATGGTGGTTTATATTGCTGTATTTCTAGTAGATTTTTCTACCTATTGGTTGAAATTTTTATCTCTTAATATATTTTGTCCATTTTTAAACTAGAATCATTAACAGGTTAAGAGTAGTTATTTAATTCCCTGTCTGATACTTTCAATACTGGGTTCATCTCTACATTTAGTTATATTGATTCCTTGGTCCCTTGATAAGAAATTTGTTTTCTTTTTGAATGCTGATATATGTAGATCCATAAAGACCAAATTAAAGAGTATTTTTGCCTAAAAATAGGCAAACCTCTTCTGCTAGGTTAATGTTGGAATTTGCTTTCATGCACTCAGGAGTTGAGCTGTTTGTGACTGGTTTTTGATGTAATTATCTTCTGTGCACAGCCAACTGCAAATCTCTCTAGTTACATGGCATGGGCTGGGTCCTGGAAAGTTTTCACATTCTTTCTTTACCTTTTGCTTTTGTCCTTTGTGCTAGTATTGAAGAGAGTGTTTTGTCTCCAGGCTCTTGACTCATTTAGCAAAACTGCTTACTAATCAGAGCTCCTAACCTGAGGTGGGGGAAAGGGTGTGCTCACCCAGCTTCAGTTTTAGGAATGTCATGTATCTTGGGTCCCAGTTGTGGAACATTCTTGATGATCCTGCTCCTCTAGGTGGCAACTTAATTTTGTCTTGGTTGATCTTGTGTGTGAGTTTCTAAACCTCTCCTCAGCAGCAGGAGATGAGTCCAGGATGATTTGTTTATCTCTTTCCTAGGGATATAGATTTTTTCTTTCTCTCAGTGGATCCTCATGTGTGCCCTGAGGACACAGGTGTGCTCTCCTTTGCCCACTGGCTTCAGAATGTTATTCCATATGGGAGAAGAATCTGGTGAAACTTTGGGATTTTTCCATCGTAGTGATTGCTCCCTTTCCCAGGTCTATCCTACTGAGAGAGGATTTCTCTGGTTTTCTCTCCTAACCACACTTTTATCAGGGCCCAATGGATGCCAGTGGAATATAAATTGCAAGTGGACTCCATGTGAGCCTGTAGTTGTCAGGAATTTTAGATTCTCATGCTGTATCACATGGAGTCATTGGACATTTGTTAAAATTTTGCTGAAAATCTTCATTTACACGGTGCTCAGTATCTCTTCCTCACACATTCTGTTGCAATTGAGCCATGTTCACTTTATTTCTTTTTGAAGGGACCCGTTTTTCCTTATGTTTCAGGCCATTTGATTCTTTTGTGATGTTAGTTCTCTGATGGATACAAGACAAGTAATTATTTCATGGTTTACACAGCTTTTTATTATTGTAAGAGAGTGATACTCTTTCAAAACCTTCATTTCTATACACTCCCATCTATATGTATAGGCATATAGACATTCATTTAAAATGCTTTTAATAAAATGATTTGTTTTGGGGACATACCTGGTATTTGTTTCCTTTTTCTTCAGAGATAAAGTATTTGGTATGCATATATTTCCTGAGCTGCTCTGAAGTCCCTTTTTGGAAAAGATGTCCAAGACATTCTATAGACATTTAGTAGATGAATGATTTTGGATGGTGGGAATGAGGAAACTTTTATTCTCTTGTGGCAATCTGGAAGCACTTGGAAATTATAAGAAGAGTAACTTTTAGGCATAGAAACTTTGGGACACACTAATATTTTTTGCCCACGAAAGTCTGAGCATGGAAATTCTGTTTAAAAATAGAATATGAATTGTGTCATTAGGAATGAAGTGGCAATGTTACTTATATATACATTAAGCTAACTTTGAAAACAAATAAAGATATTTACCAATGAGGAAGATCTTCTGCAAGTAGATGAAGAAATAAATTAAAATAAAAAATTCACTGTCAGAAATCGATCACAGTATATATGCTATTTGACAATTCCTTAGTGAATGAAATTGCTCTGAACAGTTCAAATTTGTGAGTCTAGTGATTGTTATATATTTGGAAAAACAATTTTCTCTAAAAATCAGCAATTTAGAAAAAGGTTACACTATCTATGAAGCATTATTATTTTTAACTATAGCAGGACAATAAGATATTATATAAATTATTTAACACAATTTCCTGAAAAATCATTAGTGTAATATGACTAATGTACATTCATCCCACCTTTGCAGAAAATAAACAGATTAGCTTCAACAGTGTCTAATTCTCATGTGAAGTTTTGAAGACGAAGCACTAAATGTGACATTCTTTTAATTCTCTTTTGAAATTCTGTCCTTGACTTAGAATAGTACAAGACAATACAAATCACAGGGGAAATAAAATGTGCATTAAGAAAAATAGATGTGTGATGGAAATACTAACTTCCAAGTACTGAAAGAGAATTCTAATTGGCATCAGAACTCCTCATTTTTCCATTTTGTGGCTTTTAAACTTTGCAAGGAAAGAACTTTAAGAAGTACTTGAGCCCCTTTACGGAATAGTCACTGAACTCTCATATTGTTTTTATTTTTTTGGAAAAAAAAAAAAAGCAGCTAACGTTTCCTCTCTTCCCTCCCTTTCTCAGTTCTTGAGTATATTAATGATGACTCATATTTTAAGGTTGGTCAAGCCAAATATGATAATAAATTGAAGTTCGTTGAAGTGTTTTATAGATTTCATTCATCTTAATCACTTTGTGGCTGTCATTAATTATTTTTAAATATTTGAATTAATTGTATTTATCAGACCACCATACAGTAAAATCCAGTGTCATTTTCATAAGCCAGTTGTTTACTCAGATCTTCAAATCAATTCATAGGTCCCCGTCTTGGTACAGTGGAAAATCAAAGGTCAGCAGACATTTGAGGAAAGACTTCATTGTTAAAGAGAAAATTCAAATAAGGAAACTAAAAAATGCAATCTGGGGAAAGAGAACTTGGTTAGAGTAAGGAAACAAAAATATGATGATATTCTCACAAAGACAAATACTGTACCCTTAAAGTAAATAAGCACAGGTTGCTATAAAGAACACCAGAGACAAATAGTTAATAAAAAAGCGAGAAACTAAGTTTAAAAAAAGGTAGAAGACTAGGAGCAAAGAGCAAAACAATAATGATGAAAAGAAAATTTGACCTCTTCAGGAGTTCAGAAAGTGAAAACAAAATGGAGAAGCAATAGCTATCCATTAGGTCATTCAAGAAAATGTCCTAAACTGACAACTTTCTTGGTTTGTGTGTGCGCAAGCCCATTGAAGAGCCGCTAGTCCTGTTTTCAAGGGTTATCATTTAAAGATGTAGGGGAAACCAGTTCAGCATTAGGTCCTCTCATTTGCTAGAAGGTTTGACACAAAATTGTCCCTTTGAAGCCTGAGGGACTCACCTGGAAGGTTGATTTGCTGAGAATTAAGCACAGTATCTAATAACATGCAATGGAAAATGAGTCAACCATCATTGACTTGAATTAGTCCCTACCAACCCTAGATAGTGCCTGACTGGAAATGGTAGTGGGTCTCAGGGGGCTTTTGTTTTCTGGACATTCCTTTCTGGGACCTTGGTTTAAGCAGAAAGAAATTGAGATTTAAAATACATTTTTGTCATGGTCATGAGCGCAGCTAAATCAAAAGCAATAACCCATCCTGCAAAATATATTTTCTGGGTTGTAAAGTTACTGTGTGAAAAGTTTTACAAAGGTATATAAATTACATGACCTTTAATTGAGGAAAGAGAATACATTCTATCGAATTGTATATTCTCCAGAAATTCTAGGCAACTTGCAGTGGCCTTGGGTTAAAAATGCAAATATGTTTCATTATAATTTTGTTCTACAATGAGCTGTTTGCCTAAGTAAACTGGGTAAAGCTAAACTGTAGAAAAACATCAGTTTCAAACCACGATATCTGAGCTTCAATATCCTATTGGAATCTAATCCTGAAAGTTAAACTTTTTACAGATATCTTCATTATTTGACAATCTATCTACCTGTCAAGTTTTAAGTCATAAATATAAATTTCCATAAAACTGGATAAAGTCTGGCTGCAAAGTCTCTTTTAGACACATTGAGAAAGGGCTCTTAATAATAGTAAATAATAGGGAAACTATTTCTTTGAGTGGGTATCTGAAAATTAAATGATCGTTAAGTTGCTACTCAGAATAAAAAGGTTTTTTTCTGTAATCAAATCATAAAAATATGAATAATTTGGTATCTACAAGACCAGTTGGGCCACTATGACAGGAAAACGTACTAATTTATTTTATCTTTCTTTTGTCTAACTTAACATATACATCACTGTATCAGTCTGGATCTGTTGCCACTTTTTTTTATGGTAGTGATGGTTTGTATTCTTGGATATGAATTAGACTTGGAAAACTGAATCCAGTTTGGTCCAAGGATCCAAACAGACCATATCTACCTTTGCATATTTGGGATCATAGCTTTTGCCATTTCAGATAATCTGCAGCTCAGAGCACTTGGAAATTTCTCCCCCATATGGTGTCTTGGAGCTCTGGAAAGAAATCAAATGTAGTGTTTTCCACTGAAATAGGATTTACTCTGTTCTTGATTCACTTGTAGGCATAACTATACTTGCAGTTGAGAATGAAGAATTAGATATCAGTTTTTCAGGAGAAATTGACATAAGGAGTATTTTTATTGCCATCCAGGTAGATTTAAGCTTATCTTCAAAGTCACCCAGACCTCTGGCCTGTCATGCTTCCGGAACTGTCCTTTCATTTTAGATCCATTCTCTGCTTCGTTGGGGCGCAGGAGGCCCCCCACCCCACAAAGGCAGCAGCACTCGTTGAGCTGCGCAAGAGGTAGTCTAACAACTGGGATTTTATCCTGTTTGATACCAAATTATTGATTAGATATGGCATGGCACATAACATGTAGGGAAATGAGGAAAAATGACTACTTTTCCTAAGAAACAACTTCTATATTAAAAATGATTTCTAAAACATATGCCCTTCTTCTGGAATCTGAGATTGGTTAGGATTCTCTGTGAAGAGAATCTAATCATCCACTATGATGCATTTCCTGAGTTCTGTGTTACGTGAATATTTCATCTGAAATGCTACTTAATGTTTATTTTCCACTTAAAATGCCCTTTTTAAAAAATTTCTTTATTTCTTTTTTTTCCCTTTTTGTTTCTTACTTTGTTTCTTCCAGCCTCTTTTCCTGATCTGTTTTTAAATACCTTCCTATATTCAAAGAGCTCAACTTTTATCTTTAATGAACTTATAAAGAAGTATGGGAGACAGAGTTGTGTGAAAGTAATTATGTCACAATACAAACTTGCTAACATTTATGGATATGTACTGGACACTACTAAGATTTTAAGGAATCTCATTTAACCTTCAGAATAAGACTACAGGGTAGATTAATATTGCTTTTATTATAACAGAGGAGGACATATGTCCAGAGACTTTGGATACTTGATCCAGGTTGAAGACAAAATTTTCTAGATTTAAAATAACGGGTTTTGCAGTGACTCATATGTTCTCCAAAGGCAGTAATGTAGATCAAAGATAATAGGTTTCCTAAGAGTGAGGCAGATCAACTCCCCTGGGAATACAGAGAAAGAATATGAGTAGGTGGGGAATGTGGGATCAGTGATGTTTTTGTGGAGTAGGTGGCAATTAGACTGAATTTTAAATGACATTAAGGGAGAGGAAGAGAGAGGACAGAGAGGGGAGGGGTGGGGAGAGAGAGAGAGAGAGAGAGAGAGAGAGAGAGAGAGAGAGAAGGAGGGAGAAATTATGAGCCTATAAGACTCCAAAAAAAAACAAAACGAAACAAAAATAAACCAGGGCTTGAGAAAGATGGACTTCTTTTTAAGTCTATTTATAGCAATTTATCTCTTAGTCTTGTTTGAGCTCTGAAACAAATGAAATTCAGAGTGATACATATTTCATCAAAGATCACACTGCTTAGTAGAAGCAGAGTAGGACCAGGCCTAGTATCATGTTTATTTCAATATCATTTTAACTGGCATTAATGTAGTATCCTTCTTGAATGCTACTAAATCATAGCACAGTATAAAATATTGATCAGGAGATTTGTATTCAATTATTAGGGCCAGAAATGTTGACTGATTTTCTGTTCTTAAAATAAACTCATATTAGGGAAATCAGTTGACCTATAATTAACCTTCTTCAAAAATAGAAGCATAATCAATAGCTGACTAACATTGCCAAAGGAACTATTAGCCATCAAATATTTCAATATTCAAAACAATTTATAATATTTTAGAAAAGTTTTTAAAATGACTTGGAAAAGAGATTCTTTGAGGTAATAATAAAAGATCTGAAGAGAGTGGGAGTCTTTACCTTGGTGAATAAAAGGTTAGGATATTGTCAATGTGTCAAGTTCAGATTGTCATTGTAATGGGAAAAGACAGTCTACCTCTACTTTTAGCTCTGTTCATGTTCAATAATAAGTTAAAAATGCACAGTGGAGTTCAGAAGTTGGTGTTGGAAAATCAATTTCATTCACTTTATACATTTGAAATCAAACATTCAGGGCAAAAAGTCTATAAGGCTTCATAGAGATGGCTTTATAATTTTGATTTTGGGGGAAGAAAAGGGATTTTATATATACAGGGTTATAGGATACATAAAAATATAAAATATAACAAAATATGTAACATTAATGATATAAAATATGTGAATTCATTTTAATATGTTATAAAAAGAAAAAAAGGTTAGTTTTATTAATTATATTTGCTTTAGCTAACTCATTAGTGGTAATTGTTTAATGAATTAAAAAATCATTGCAACATAAAAGTTTAAAAACAATGAATGATTTATATAAAAATTTAGAAGCTTATGAATAATAAAAACTTAAGTTATAACCAAACACATTTTTCATTGGAAGACAAGACAAAGTTACCTTAGTACATATGCAATAATTCATTAAACTATTTTTATTATTGTATATTACAAACATACGTAAGTTAAACAGTATAATGAAGTTACATGGATGCACAGTCAATAATTGTCAATCTTGTTTCTTTTATCTTTCTTTCCACTTTTATTTTTGGTAAAATTTTTAAAGGAAATCCCAGACATTATGTTATTTCACTCTAAATACTTCACTATATAATGCTAGCAGATGAGAGATTTATTAATAACTAATTCCATTGTCAATATAACAAAATTAATACCTTTTTATTATCATTTAATACCTAACCCATTCTCAAATTTCTTCAGTTATTTTTAAAATGTCTTAATTATTTTTCAATAAAAAATCAAAATAAGATTCAAGAAACTATACCTATTTGGTTGATATTTCTCTTGTCTCTTTTAGTCTGCAACAGATCCTCTTCCTTTTTAAATGACATTTATTTAGAAGAAATGAGGTCATTTGTCCTATTCCATATTTAGGATTTGACTGATTATTTCCTTGTCATTTACCTACTTCTCATAGATGGTACTAATATGTAGAAATTTGTTTAGATTCAGGATGACTCATTTTAAAATTTCTTAAAAACTCCTGGAGAAGACAACAGTTAGCACAGTATAGCAATAATGAACATTTCAGGTAAGTAAAGTCCATAAGTTTTACATACAAACTCTGTTGTGAGTATTGTGTTATGTGTACACTGAGGTGTTAAATCCATTTAGAAACTTGCATAGTACTGTAAACTAATCAAACTGCCTTAATTTATTTTTTAATCCTGTAGAAGAATATTTGGATTGCTTCCACTTTTTGGCTACTATGAATATAGCTTCTCTAAACATTCTTTTATTTTTACTTTTATTGAGGTATAATTAACAAAAACAAGTGTCATGTATTTTGGATCTAGTGTAATGATTATATCTATATCTATATATCTGTCTATATTCATATGTATATAAACATAAATATTTAGATATAGATGCAGATATTTTCATTGAGAATGGAGTTCCACTATAGAGTTAATTAACACATCCATCACCTGATATATTTACCTTTTCCTTGGGTAAGATGCTTAAATTCTGCTCTTTTAGCTAATTTCTATTATACAATATAATAAACATCTTTTGTGGGTATATACATTCATCTCTCTTGAATAGAAAGCAAGAGGAATGCTTTAAGATATTCTTCTGGAGCTTAAGGAAATTTTTGCCTACTCTAAGGTTGCAAGGATTTTTCCTATGTTTTGTGTTGGAGGGTTTATAGCTCTAACATTTGTTTATGTCTATAATCATTTTGAATTGATTTTGGCTATGGTATGAACTAGGAGGGTCTTTTCTGGTTCCAAACAATTCTTTCCAGTGTTATAGTCTTTCCACTATTATTTGTTAAAAATATTTTGCAATCCCCAAATAATTTTACATTTGTTAAAATTAATTGCTTTTTACATATCTTCTTGCTGCTCTTTATTTCAATAATAAACTTGTGCTTAGTTTAGATTTTTGCATATGTCTTGAATTCAGAAGGTGAAAATTCTTCAGTTTTGTCTCTCAATGTTATTTTGACTAAATTTTAGAATCACTATTTCCAGTTCTTAAACAATGCTGCTGACATTTGTTACCTGTACATGATCTATAAATCAATTTGGGGATAATACATTTTAATTTTATAAAGTCCTACAATCAATACTATGGTATCTATGCATTTATTTAAATCTTCTTTAAGTTTCTGAGCAAGCAATGTTTTGTAGTTTGCAAGACAGATATACATCTTTTTACAAATTTATTCCTAGAGATTTTGGTTAGGGGGACGTTTCTATTAAGAGTATTTTTTAAATTAATTTTTCATTTTTGCTAGTATAAATAGTTGGTTTTTAAAATACCTCAACTGTATATTTTATAAACATATTAAATTTACTCATTGTTCTAGTAGCATGTTACCCTTTGGATTTCATAGGGTATTTTATCTGGTAAAAAAGAACTGTTTTCATTTTATTGTCTTTCTAATATATATATATATATATATATATATATCTTTTGTTTATTTTTTCTTGCTTTATTGCACTGATTAGAACATTCAAATAGAAAGGATAAGAATAGACATTCTTATACCCTTTAGAGCAAAAGTGGTTAATGTTTAGTCATTAAGTTGTTAACTGTATGATTTTGATAAATGTCCCTTATTAGATTGAAGAAATTGTTTTTTTTATTTTTTAGAAAATTCTAGCATACATAAGCTTTATATTTTGTCAAGTGCTTTTTCTGCATTTATCATTATTTCCTCTTTTATTATGTTAACATGGTGAATTATATTGATTGATTTTTTTCGTGATAGCAATTTTGCATTCCTGATAATACACCATTGATTATGTGATGTATCATCCACTTTATATATTTCTGGGTTTGAATGATTAATACTTTGTTGAAGATTTTTCCATATACTCATGAGTGATTTTTATCTGTAATTTTGTTTCCTTTAAAATTTTGGTAGTATTCTTGTCAAGTTTGTAATCAAGACTTTTATAGCCCCACAAAACGAGTCGAAAAATATTTCTTTATTTCTCTTCTATTTTATAAAATATATTGTGTAAGTTTGGCATTATTTCTTCTGAAAAATTTAATAGAATTCTCCAGCTTTATAATCTATACCTCTTATTTATTGTTTGCTTTTGTTTTTTGTGTTTGTAAAATTCATTTCAAAATTTTAGTTCAAAAATATCTCTTGTTACATGTAAGGTATTATTTTTCTATTTCTTTCTATTTTAGTTTTGGTAAGTTGTATTTCTCAAGGCATTCTCATTTTATCTATGTTGTTTAATTTATTGGCATTTAATTGTTCAAAATATCCCCTTATTTTCCTTTCAATGGCTATCATCAGCCTTATCATGCTATATACTTTTTCATTGTGGACACTAGTAATTTTGTATTTTTGCTCTCTTTTTTTGGCCAGTTTGCTGTGACTTTATGAAATGTATTCTTTTCAAAGAACTAAAATGAAGTTGCTTAGTTGCTATGTTATTTTTCTATTTCACTTATTTCTCCTTATGTCTGTATTTTTTCAGATTAATTTGCTCTGCTTTTCTTAACTTCTTAAGAAAAAATCTGAGATCATTTTTAAACATTTCTTCTTTAATCAGTAATTCAAATCAGATAACTTCAGTTGCAACTCATAGATGATTATATATTATATTTTCATCATAACTCAGTTTGAAATATTTCTAAAAAATTTCTTAGTGGTTCACTCTTGTCTCATGGGTTATTTAGATTTGTGTAGCTTATTTTCCAAATAACTTGTGGTTTTTCACATATGATTTCTAATTTAATACTGATGTGGTCAGAGAAGTACTTTGCATTTCATTCTCTTTATATGTTTTTAGACTTATGACTCAGTGTGTGATCTATTTTGGTTATCTCATGTGAATTTCAAAAGAATCTGCATTATGGAGTTGTTGAGAGGTATAAATTCACTCAATTTAGATGATAGTGTTTTTCAGAGTTCCTACATTTTTACTTTTAATTCTACCTGTTGTATTGATGTATCAATTACTGATTGATGAGCGTTAAAATCTTCAATTATTGTGTTTTGTCTATTTCGCCTTTTCTTTCAGTCAGTTTTGGGCTCATGTATTTTGAAGCCCTATCAATAAGTGTGCATATATTTAGATTCTTATAGATTTTTAATGAACTGGCTCTTCCATTGTTTGAAAGTATCTGTCTTATCAGTGTCTATTTCTGAAGGATATATTTGTTATAAATAGTTCTATTTTTGCTTTTGGTACTTTAAAGATGTTATTACATTGCATTCTGGTCTGGTTTTTTCCTGATAAAAGTCAGTTATCATTCTTAATATTTTTTTCTCCTGCATGAAATATGTATTCCCACCCCCAACCCCCCACTCCCGACTGTTGTCAAGATTTACTCTTTATCATGTTTCTACTTAGTGTGATTATGTCTATATGTGATTTTCTTTGTATTTATTCTGTTTGAAATTTGTTAACATTTTGGACCTGTATGTTGATATATTTCATTGATTTTGCAATAATTTTCAATCATTATCTTTTCAAAATTATTCTTTGCCTCATTTTCTCTATTCTCTTACTGGAATTCCAATTATACATAGATGATTTGATCTGATATTATTAAGTCTTGAATTCCTCACTCAATTTAAGACCTTTTTCCATTTCTGTTTGGATGATTTTTTGTTTTCCAGTTCACTGACCTTCTGTTGGGTCCAGCATGACCTTATGCCCACTAAATGAATTTTAACTCAATACAGCAGTTTACATAGTTCTTTTAAATAGTTTTATATACCTTCCAACATTTTCAATCTATCTGTACTAAGTTTCACTGGATTCTGTAGCACAGTGTAGAGATTTTTTGAAGTTCTTATTAGCTATTTTGGGTATCTAGGTCATCCGTAACCCTGTTCTGTCTTTTCTTTATTGGTCACACTTTTCTACTCTTTTGGATGTTTTATAAGTTTCGTTCTATTGCAGTTACTTTGTGTCAAGAACAGTAGAAACTAGCAGTAAAAGACTTTCCCTTTCCTCTGACAGGCTGCTAAGATGGTGCTGAGTCAGTCTAACCTGTATTTGTGCCGAATATAGGCTTTGCAGTAGATTTAGTTAGATTGTTTGCCCCTGGCTTCAAGAACTTTGCGGTCAGGATCAACAGTTTCTTTTAAGCAGAGCTTGAGATATGAACACCAATAATTCTCTTGACATATTTCTATATTTTAAAGCTCAATTTCCAGTTTTTTTGTGTTACTGGAAGCTCTTTTTGCTTTCCAGACTTTCCCTGGCTTCCTGTATCTTAAGAAATGGCTGTGGATCTCTCTCGGTTCTCTTGCTCTGTTCCTGCCTTCAATGGGCTACTGCCCTAAAGTCAGTGAAAGACCCAGTGAGACTGACAAGAGATCTCTTTCAGTACTTTTTTTTTTTTGGCTCCCAGCCTTTCGCATGTTGTCCCCATGCACTTAGTGATGGCGCTCTGGAGCAGGCTTAGTGGGTGGGTCCAGATGCACTTTGTGACTGGGCTCTGTGGGATGGTAATCTGTCATAATAGTTTACCTGTAACCATCATTGCGTAGTGAAAGCTGAGAGGATTTCTGCCTATCTCCATCTATGGAAGATTACTTTCTCCTTCTGCTGTTGTTCTTCCAGCAATAAAAGCAGCCATACAATTCTCGTAAAAATTTAATCCTTGTCCATTTTAAAATTTAATTCCTTTGATTAATTCCTATGATACATTTTAAGACTAATTTTGTATTTTTATGTTTTACTTTGAATTTCAGGTTGAGAATGCAAGTGTTATTGGCTTACTATTGTTGCTATAAAAATTTCCACAAATCCAGTGACTTAAAACAGCACAAATTTATTATTTTGTAATCCTGAAGGTCAGAATCTGAAATTGTTTTACAGAGCTAAAATCAAGGTGTCCGCAGATATACACTCTTTTTGGAAACTCTAGGAGAGAATGCATCTTGACTTTTTCATTTTTCACAGGCCATACACCTTCATTAGCGCCTGGCTCCTTCTTCCAGCTTCAGAGAGCATCACTGCAACACCTTCTCCTGTCATCTCCTCTTTCTCTGACCCTTTTCCTTCCTTCTTTTATGGACCCTTGTGCTTGCACTGAGTCCACTAAAACACTACAGGATAATCTTTCCATTTCAACATCGATAACTTAATTACAGATACAACGCACCTTTGCAGGTTTCAGAAATTGGAACATGGACATTTTTTGTCTCCATTGAGCCTCTTGACTCAAATGGGGTTTGTTCTTCACATGTTTGCTGTGGTTATTGCCTTTGATGCCATCAGTAAAGTTCTGATTACTAGTATGTTAGGAACTCGATAAGTAAATGGCTATTTGCTTTCATTTTCTCTTCTTTTCTTGAATGTGTCAAATGAGAAGACTAGGACTAGAGGATCAGAAATACAAACACGACAATGATTTAAAATTGAGAGTTTCCTTTTAAAATATTTACCTGTTGCTTGTAGCTTTCACCTTAGGGACTGAGGTTTGTCTTATTGATAGTTAACCATGTGAAGGTTCAGAGTACATACCTCATGGTTGGCATGTGCTGTTGTTTTGTCTGTTCTCTTGGGAGCCCCCATTGCCCAGTTTGGACCCAATATTCCTATATGGTGGAGGTATGTCTAATGCTACATTCTTCTAACATTACTTCTTTCCATGGTAATTGGCCTCAGAAGAAATACCCACAAGTAAGATTTTGTGTCATTGTCATCAGAGTAACTTGGCAATGGCTGACAGAGTGATATCAGAACTCCCATATACACATCTTTTCTTTGTGGGCAGTTTTCCTCTTAATGAGTACCTACTCAGCACAATTAGTCATTTCAGTACCCTATATTTTAGAACTATTCATATGTAGTTTATAAATAGCTAGCATAGAAAAGTGGTTTGGGTTTAATAATGCCCTCTATTTTAGATGACACTAAGTACCCTGTTATTGCTAGGAAAATAAATAATAATACACCTCTTATAAAATGCTAATCTCAGTCCATTATTATTAGTTCATCCTATGGGATAGGGTTGAGACAACGTGACACTTAAGTAAAAGCATGAGTGGTAATTATACTTTAAGATGTCCCACAATTAAAATAAAACCTTTATAGAAAAGAACATTTTCTATAGTTAGTTTAGAACATCTCTTGCCAGTTTTGCTATGTCCATTTTTACATTTCGAATCATAAAAGCTGCATGAAAATATTATGTATCATCAATGTCTAAGCACAATTGAAATCCACATGATGCTTTTACTCCCCTTCTTCCCTAAACAAAAGTCCATGCACAAGAGCACAGCACTCCAGCCACTCACTTATCTTGATGGGCAGGCTGCAGAACATGGATATAGCAATCTGCTTGGTTGACTCCTGCTACCATTAGGAATCATGGAATAAGTCTCAGCAGGTTGAGAGTGGTGCACCCACGCACTGCAGAACGCTGTGATTACAGCAGGCAGGTGGCTTGGGTAATGGAGAACTTCAGAGAGGTGGGAGTCCAACATAAGGCGATGTGTGATTTATTGGAGTTTGTGGGGTCACACACTATAATTATATGCTTGGTATAATGTCTGATTGTTGTGTCTTTCATACCTTCTGGAGGCCAGCCCACCATGTAAGTGATAACCCACTGGAGCTTTTGTTGTGAGTGCAATTGAAACATATGAAATGAATAGGAGCTGATTAATTGAAGCCGGCTACATTTTTGGAAAACAAATCAAAGTGATTTGCATGAATCACAATTTGTTACATAATATATTTTGAGGGCACAAATTACCTTTTTAAAGCCTAAGACACATATATACAATGGAGCAAACAGAAATATAATAAACAGGGCTATAACTACATAATTCATATTGAATACTGGATGCCAAAACTGATGTGAAACAAATGATTTTCCAATAAACTACTCAGGCAGAACCATATCTGTTCTAATATTTATATTGAATATTATTTATGATACCAATATTTCTTCATGATTGTTAACCATGGGATGATGGTACAATTTGTTTTACATATTAGTTTGGGGGGTTCGTGTGTTACCAAGTTGAGAACCAATTTGTATCATGTCCCAGAAGATGTGGTAAATAAATAGTAAGTCTGAGATAAGTTCTTGGAGGAAAAATTTCAGTTTGAAATAATTATTGCCTTTTTCTAATTTTGAATAAAAATTGAAGTAGTAAAATAGTGTTAAAGGCAAATATCCTATCTTTCTTTGAGTGTATTATCTATAATAGACTTAAAAGGTTTCCTGTTTTTCTTAAACTTATTATCTGTACTATTCCTCTTGTTGAAAACTAAACAATACAAATATTAAAACAAAAAACTGAATTTCAACCTTATCAATAACCACATTTTAGTGTTTATTTTTCCATTTTGGTTTGGTCTTAGGTGTACATTATATGCATGTACATAAAATACTATGAAATATTTTTAGTAAAATGTATGAAATGCACAACATATTACAAAATTGGATTGTACTATATATTCACTTTATATACTGCTTTTTTATATAATAAAAATACCAAATACTTTTCTATGTTAATAAATAGCTATCTACATCATCATGGGTTAAAACTGTTTACTTAGTCAAACACTTATGAGCATAAATTTATTTTACTTTAATAAACAGGATATCAAAGAACATAACCACTCATTTGATGATTTTGTTTGGGTAAATTCCTAGAAGTTAAACTATTGAATCAAATATGTGCAGATTTTAAGGGTTTTGGTTCATATTGTAAAATTACCTTCCATAATCCTACATCAGAAACTACCTCTTGGTTTTCATAAGTGTCATGACTTTTAGTTAGAAATGAAAACATCCTTCTTTAGTATGTTGGAACCTTTTCCTCCTTTTTTCTCCGCCTCCTTTAATTATCCTCCATTCTTTCAAACAAATGAAGAGCAAATTATCTTATTTTTCATAAGTTTGGAAGCTTCATTCCTTAACAGAACTTTATTTAATTGAACGATGAGTTGAAATATTTTCTAACCTTTTCATTAATTCACTCTAAGAAAGAGGCCCACTCGTCTTATAGAATTTTAGGATTTCATGTCATCATTTCTGTGCCTGTTGTCTTGCTTCCGTTAGTGTTCATTAAGAATATTTTTTCCTAAGGAAAGTTAACATATAGACTTTAAATGTTCTTTCATTTCCTTTAAAAGAAAATGAATACTGTAGAGCTACTCTTTCTGTTTCAAGTCACCAACTTTTGAGAATTGAGATCTAAGGATCATCACCAAGAAAGCAGCAATAGCCCAACAGATATCTGCTTAAGCAATCATAGGAGCTTTGGTATCAAATTTTTTGGTAATTATTTTCCTCTTCT
This sequence comes from Solenodon paradoxus, assembly GCA_004363575.1. Classification (NCBI taxonomy): domain Eukaryota; kingdom Metazoa; phylum Chordata; class Mammalia; order Eulipotyphla; family Solenodontidae; genus Solenodon; species Solenodon paradoxus. The sequence continues at coordinate 116,111 of RJWH01002766.1, read as the reverse complement.
ACAAAAAAATATTTGAAAACATTTTAAATATATTCTGAAATAAGAGGTTTTATAGGAAGTCAAACATGGAAGTAAAATTAATTTTCTTAAGTGGAAATTTCAAATGTGGGGGCTTATTTTCTAATAAATATTATCTAACATTTTTATTAGATAATTCATCTAACATATAATATTAGATTTTTAGATATGTAGGTAACTGTTTCTTAAGATAATTTTCTTTTCAATGTGGTTATGTTTTTATGCATGTGATTCTAACATATAATCATATTGATTGGAAACATTTTTTCTAGCTAAATGCATTTTCAACTTAATGGCATAGACACATTAGCAAAATAAGTTAATTAGAATGACCTAAGGTAAAATCGTGATTATGTGTAGGATTAATTCTAGGTATCTTCCTAACTCCAATTTTATCATCTGAAAAATTATTGAACATATAACTACTGCAGTCATAGTGACAGGAGTAAAAGAACTAGGCAATTTACCCAATCTTAAAAAATTCTGTTAGCTAGGAAAATGAAGGAAAACTGGCACAGGTTAAGGAGCCTTCCACCAGGAGAGAACAATTTGTCCAAAGGTCAAATCTAAGACACTTTTGAGGAACTGCAAAGATTCAGTTGAAGTTCTTTTACCCCCTTCACTGAATCTACTACTGCAGGCTGTGTTTATCCAGGAACACCAAGCCACATGGGTTCCCCTTACTCAGGGGACTAGGAAAAGAATCTTTGCTTTCCTTTCTCTCTTCACAAAATTTCTCTCCATCGTAGGTATTTGTTGGAAGGACACTAAAACCTTTGAGGATGTCTTTAGGATATTGCACAGTCTGTCTCTCCTGGGGGTATAACCATATCGCAGAAGGGCAGAGTTTAATAGATCTGATAGATCACGGTGATATTTCAGCAACTCCTTGTCCTGGAGCTGTCTTGGGATCTTATACGCTGCTCCTTGCAGGCAACCATCTGTTATCACCATATATAGCCTATCTCGATCTTTATAAAAAACAATCTTATTAGAAAGTGTTTCTGAAAGAAAAGAGTAGATCCAGTTAGGAGTTAACCTGTGCCATAAACAAAACAATGCTGTAATGTTATTCACAATCTCAATGCCACCATTATCCTCCTCTGTCTGAAGACCTTGCTAAGTATAAGTAACTACCACTGACGTGGTGATTCTCTGAAGAGTATATATCCTGAGTCACATTTGTGACAGTTAAGACAATAGAATAATGGCTGGAGCAGTTTAAGGCTGCGGCTCCTGTCCATGAAAACATTGTGGACTGGCTGGCATATTTTTTCTGGCAACAAAGCTGTGAGTTAAAGATGCCTTCTACTGTAGGTCATAGGGTCTGATGCCTACAGAGCTCCTGGTTTTGACTTGGGCTTATTTTATACATTACTGGGGACTAAACTTGTGGGTACCAGTTCCATCTTTTCCATTAGATGCTCATTAATAAAACTCCAGATGCCCATTATTCATCATATTATAACCTACTGGATGGCAGTTAATTCACCTGAAGTTTTCACACTCGATAACTTCCTCATTTGTGTTAATTGGGTTACTTGGAATTTTCCATCAATCATGGCATCTCAGGTTTCGGCTCTTCTGAAAGAATCCATTTGTGAGACAGATATTATATACTAGATACACACAAGCAAAATGAATCATAAGATCCAGTTTCAACTATGACTCATGTCTGCGCTGACTGAAGTGGCGGGTACAACTTAGTTCCTCAACAGGTTGTGAAAAATAAAGTTAAGAGAGACATTACCTTTACCTCAGCTCACCTCAGAATGACACTGATTCATCGTGCCGAGAGTTACATTCTAGGTGGCTTTGAAAGAATGTTTATTACAGTGAGCAGTGTGGGGGAAAAGCATGGAAAGTTTTGAATGTTTGGAGAATTCAGAGCATCCTGTTCTGCCACCTTACAAAGCATTGCATTTTGTTCCTTGTGTTCCTCATCAGGATGACCCGACAGTTAAAACTGACATTCTCTTTGGATCATTCCACCTCTTTAATGTGATCAGTCTGTTGGTAGAATTCTTGATTTCTAAGAAAGTGTCACTTATATTTTCTCTACCTTGCTACAAATATTTCCTATGCACTCCCTTTTTAAGTAATACATTGTTCTTTTATCCAGAGCAACTGATTTCTCATTTTAACTTTGATCTGAAATTCATGCTCCATTTCTTTTTTCATTATGACATAATTAGGAAAAAAAAAAAACAGTTGAGACTTGGAAAAAGTAAGAACACTGGTGGTGTACATTTTTCTTTTTTCTTTTACTGCTATTATTAGGAACAGTTATTTCTATGATACAGCATATTCTACTAAAAGTGATGCTCAGCTAAGGACACAGGCTCAGGCTGCTTTTGTTCATGGTCACCCTGAGTCATCTTAGCATGAGCTTGAACTAGAGCCGTGTTTGCTCACTGGACCGAATCAGCAGTCATCCTACTGATTCACGTATCTTCAAGGTCAAGTAAATAAGTGATTTCTACAGCCCCAAATTTCTCCTTATTCCAACATGCTGCCAGGATACTAAGTAGGTCACAATAGGACCCAGATAATAATTCATTTCAGGTTTCCAGGTTGCTAAGAGCCCCAGTGGTTTTCCTGTGTAAGGGCCACATTCTCTTCAATCTTGCTCGGTTATTTTGCTTCTGAGGTCTTGCTCTCAGATCTGCATATATTTACATGTTTTAGCCTATAAGCTTTTTAGCTACAAATTATATAAATAGAGGTCAGCCCTCTGCCAATACAATTTTCCACTTTTTCCCCATTTGCTTACTCTAAAAAATAAATAAAAGCATGAAAAGAAAGAATAAAAAAATGGAGACTTTCTATAGAGGTCTTTTAATTCTGACAGCCAAGACAACTGTTTTTTAATGCTCCTATTTGAGAGATGAATTTTATCTCCAACTTCCGAAGTGCTTTGTTCAAAGTTGGTGTTTTCTCTATTATGCAGTAGGAAATGGTGTCTTTCAAAGGTTGAAAAGACTTTGGATTTTTCCCAGTGAGACTGGATTTCAAGACAGAAAATAGCCTTGGAAACCTTTTTCTGGATATGATTAAAGCCCTAATAATAGCATGACCTGTGTTTCTGATCAGTTTCAGCTCATTTTGTCAGTATAGTTATGGTTAATGAAACTTGGTGGGTTGGACCTTTTAGCCTTCAAGTGGTTTTTAATTCTCTAACAATCCTTCAGGAGTGATTTTTTTCTCTTGAACTTTTGTTCAGTTTCATATTTTCATTTATTCATTCTACTTCTTAATTACTAATGTTATTTAAATGATGTTGAAATTCAGTCTTCATTAAGAGTATTATGAAACATCCCTCAAACTTTCAAGTACTTTCAACTTTGTTTCTTTTTTAAAGGATACTGTCAAAACATTGTTCATGGGTTTGGGGATGAAGGAAAACTACCACTGATTTAAAAATTCAGAAATTTCATCTCTTACACTTACGTACTCTTATTCCATATGGCACATTTGTGTTCATTTGAAGAAACCCTTCTTTCCTCATGACATTTTCCTATCTGTCAGAATATTGTGATAATACAGTGATTCTACAGTGATTCTATAAGTGATTCTACACTGACAATGAATGGATCTCCCTGGAGCTGGCCAGTACACAATCTGTCCCTTTTCCTAAACATTGTAACCTTCATCATTGTTATGTACTTTTACAGAAGGATGCCATGTTTATAGACCGACTGTGAATACTGAAACTTGAAACTGAACTTGAAGTTGGATAAGAGGTAGTGCTTCACCAGTCACTGAAATTGTTTCTATCTGGGATAAGACAAATGGCTCCTTCTCTTAGGATGGTAATGTAAAGTCCCTTTATCCACTGAAAAACAACAGAGACATGACGTCAATCTTTTCTGAACAAACAAAACCTGATGTTAAATAGAGAAGTCTACATCATAAATCATGCACTATAGTGCATGATTATTGGGCACATTATAAGCTGAGTATGTGCAGTATTTTAAAATACATCTGATGATTAATAAATCATCCATGTGTAATGACATATGGATATTAAAAAAAATGGTCTCTCAGTACTGCTAAAATCTGCAGAGTAGAATATTGGCATGTTTCCAAGACTTGATTCATATACTCTTTCCAAAATCTGAACAACAATGGATCAAATGTTTACCTGGATTAATGGTATAAGTTAATCATCCCATTAATTCTCAGAAGACCATAATGGGAATCAAAGATTATGATCTAGGTTTAATGCCATTCTAGTTAGAGACTATTAAATATTGATCTCTTTGCTGGGGCTTTATGAACAAAGTATAAAAATGGTACCCCATTGCTTAGACTAGAAGATATAGCCCAAACTCTTTAGCCAGGAACTTCCTTGGTCAAGATAAATGTCTAAGTTTTTGTTGGTATAAGGGATGGGTGAGAGTCTTGGGTTTTTTCCAGAGCAGGGGTCCTCAGGATGTGATCATGGGTAAAAGGACAAATTTTTGTGTTCTAGATAAAGTTGTGTGTTATCTTTATGGAGTAATTTTGAAAATGAATCTGAAGAGAAAAGTCTGTCATGGAAATGAGGTAAAATGAGAAGGGTGGTCCTGGAGATAGCACTTAAAGGAATTTCTGAAGAATGAAACAGTCTATGGACAGAGTACATTTAAATTTTCGGACACTTACCTTTTCAGCTCTGTCTCCTGCCATTTGAATATTCACTATCTTCCAGCATACCAATTATTACTTTTCTCTCTGCCCTAAAAATTCTTCGCATCACATTGTATTTTATGAATATATTATTTAAAATACAACTCAAGTTTCAATTTCTATGACTTACTCTTTTCTCTGAACTTTATACAAAATGTGATGGCAGCTTGTACGCTAAGGCATTATAATGAATTAAATGAAGCTTGTCTCCTGTTAAAAATGTTTAGCTCACAGAGGGCAGGAGAATTATCTTCTTTCATTAGCCTGTCCTGGTGGATGGAATCTAAGGTACTCTCAGAGTTTGTGGAATAAATAACTAAATAAAAAAGTACCATGACTGAGATCTCTAGTGCCCTTATGCATATAATATAGTCTCAATTATATCCTCTCAATTATTTATCAAAAGTACCTGTCATTTTCCAAGTACCACAGACTTATACTTGCAAGTGTTCTTTGGGGTGCAATGGCCTATGGATGAGACACAGATTTCTTCCATTGATGAATTTACAATACAAATGGGGAAACATGACATATACTCATGAGATCAGTAGTAAATAGGTAAGGTAAGGTAGTGTGTGATGTACATGAACTTGCTTGGTACAGACCTAGTACTAAGCAAATACTACTTCGAGTGAGGAACACCTGGCTTGAAATAACTCCTTTAAGGAACTTGTTTACTATTAAAGCCTTCTCCTGGAGTAGACAAAGAAATAAACATTCATAAGCATGAAAGAAGAACATCTTCATATTAACACTGGAATGACAGTTTGGGTACTTAACAAGATGAAAGTTGAATTCCCTTACAGTCCTGAGATTTCTCATAACAGTGAGGCAATAATTACTTTGGGACAGATGGTGAATGTTGCTCCTGGAAGAGGAAGGATGGGATCATGCCCTTGTTTGAGAATGTTTCATCATGAGGACATGGATCTCTTGGACAGTAGGCTAGTAACTAGGTTTCTGATTTCCTCTCCTTTCATTTTGTTTGAGAAAACAACATTAGATAATTCCCAAACTAGGACAGTTTTCTGGATACAATATTTTATTCTTAAAGTCCAGAATGGCCTTCGGATTAATTTTATTCTTCCTGTCTGAAATGGATTATGTAAACAGTATCACTGGGATGGAATACTTCAGTCAGTATTCTGCAGCTAATACAAATCCATATGCAAATAAATTTGGTTCTATTCATCATTTATCTGTTTACTACCTTTACTAACAACCAAATATTTTTATCTGTGTATGTTTTATTTTGCTTATGATTTGCAGATACTATGTTCTAACAAGGCTAGCCTTACAAAAGAAGAAAAAAAGAATTTTATTGCAGTTATTGTATGGGAATGTTTATCATTTCCTTTTGACTCCTATTTCACAGGAACAAGGGCTGAGCACAAGACAAAAAAGTACTTTCTAAGACACACATTTTAATTCAACATCCTAAGGCCTCACTCAGATCGAGCACTATTTGCTGAAAGGTGTGCGCACTTACAGTCCTGCCTAACTGTGGTAATGAAAGGGGAGGACTCATTCATTTCTTTACTTTGATTTTTAAAGTTGAATGTATTTTTGTGTGTACAGAAAAAGAGGAAATATGTGAGCAGAAGCCACCCCCCCGTCCATGTGTACTATTGTATTTAGCCAAGCCATTTACTTCCTTTTCTGATTATCAGTATATATTAACCCATTAAGGAAACATGCCTGGAGCAAATCTATACCTTACAGACTTATCCAAAGATGCAAATGCAGTTTAGAGACTGTCAGCTAATCAATTATGAACTGTTTTGACAAAGAAATTTATGGTTTTGTTAAAATACCCATATACGTATCCTTATATACACTCGACTCTTACGGCTGGATGTTTCTGTACAATGCCATGTTCTTTCAAAGCTCTCTTTAGCCAGTAATTATTGCTGACAACATTCTAGGCCTTGACACTGTTTCTCGGTCACCTCTGGCTGCTGAGAGGAGCAATCTAGATCCTAGCACACTACGGTTAAATTAAATTATCATAGAGAGGCAATATATGCTGCTACACCACTCTAGTCGTGAACCCAGAATTGAAAAAAGATTGATAGACTACAGAAATAGATCAACAAATAACTATGTGGGTGGTGCTGTAAGATGCTTACTTCTACAAATATTGATGTAGATAAATGGAATGTGGCTTAAAAATTGTATTTTTCCAAAAAAGGTAGGGCTGTTTGTTTTCCCCTATAACTACCAGCTATCGAATGATAATGACAGTGTGTTCACGTTTCCCATATATGGGATCACGGGATATTTGGAGCAAGACTTGCCTTCATGTAGCTAATATTAAATCACTGCAGGATGAGGTCACAGGCTTTGTGTGCCTGAGGATGCTTCTCACTCTAGGAAAATGTTGCAGAAATGGCTCCTTGGAAGGTGACCAAAAAAGCACAAACCTTTCACTTAACTGTGGAATACGGGTCTGCATTTATACAAAAAAGAAAAGAAGAAAAAAAAGGTGGGGGGAGACGCATTTATAAAATACACTGAGATGTGTCTATGATCATAACCACCATTTAATGTGCTGAATTATTAGAAGTCACCCCATGAGGGCACTGGTACTTTTGTTTGTAGATAAAAAATAAATATAAATTTTATTTGGAAGAGCAAATTAAAGTATTGTGATAAAATCAGATTAAAGAAACTAGTAAAATTCTAAGCAGTTAAGGGGTCTACTAGCACAAGCATTTAAGAAGACCTAGGTAGTAAAACTGACAAAAAGCAATTTAAGAAAAGTATAAAATAGGAAAGCTGAGCCACAGAATCTCTAGTACATGTGGACACATACTGCTTATTTCTAGCTGAGATTATTACAAAGTCCTCAGGTGATATGGGCATTTTGAGATTTAGTAGAATATGATATACATACTGTCTTCACTAGTTTTTAAGAAACTCATCCAGATGATAAAGGATGATAAGTAATAATAAAACTGTACACAAAAAATTCTTCAGCATTTGTATTAGATGAGTCAGATCATACTATCTTGATATAGGTATGTGTCATGTAGAGGCAATAAAATAAAAGAAGTATGTAGGTAAAGAGAATAAAGTGAGACACAAATATAGATTTTATTATGTATCAGTCTTAATAGTATAAGTACTTCTCTATCTTTTCTCTTAAAAATAGTTTAGGATCTCATGTAATGATAAATTACTAAGTGTCATGAATCTGTCTCTCATCCCTATTTATGTTGTCATGTAAATTAATTGCTATGGCCACATAAATCAAACATTAACAGCAGATGTGTGTCAATGCAGCTCTGAAGACAGGGTGCTGGTACTTATGGCTAATAAAATAGCCATAATTAATATTACTTTAAGGAGAGATGGCATCCTCTTGGTCAGCAATATTAGTTAATTATAGTTTTTACTGTTGGAAAAGAAAATATTTTCAAATGGAGGAATAGATTGGAATACAGTAAATTCAATGAGTGCCCAAATTACTGTGACCGCTTCATCCATTGAATATGATTGAACTAGAGAGAATTTAGACACTATCCAATCAAATACCCTTCATTTTATTGTTAAGAAAAATAAAGCTTATTCATTCAACAACTATTTACTGAGTGCCTACTATGTGCTAGCTATGTTCTAAGGTTGAGGATGGAGCTAAGAACAGGACACAAAAGGACTTTTCTTGCACAGTTGATTTGGAAAGACTTTTTTTGAAGAGATGGCATTTGAGCTGATAGATGAATGACAAGAGGCCAGTTGGCAAAGATCAAGAGAGGAGCATTTTAGGCAGAGGTACCAACTAGTGAAAGGTTGTAAGACATGAATAAACCATGAATGATTGATAAATGGGGAAAAAGCTTTTTATGACTTAAGCATAGTGAAAAGAGGACCTTGAGATAAGATGAGGTGAGAAACAAAGGCAGGGTTCCATCAATGATGTTAGCTTTATAAGACAGCGTAAGAAATTCGGATTTTTATTTTTCTGATCGTAAGTCATGAAAGGTTGTAAGCAAGCAAGTGACATGATATGATGATGTAATGACAGGATATGATGGCTGCTGTGTGAAGAATGGATCAAAGAATAAAAGAATGAAAGAAAGATTGGTTAGGATGTCACTGCATTAGTCCAAGGGAGAGATGGCGATTTGGACCATGTAGGTATAACAGAAGATGTGGATTTTTTTCACAGGTTAAGTGTTCCACAGGTTAAATATGTTTTGGAGTAGAATTATCAAGGACAGATAAAAAATCAGATGACGAGAGTAAACAAAGTATGGAAACAAAGGATGACTCTTAGGATTTTAGGTTGAGTGAATGGGCCAATAACATGCTGTTTATTGAATGTGGAGGGAGTGAGAAAAGAGGAGACTGAGGGAATACTTGCTCTTTGGGACATGTGTTTGGTATGACTATCCAACATCCACATGGGAAAATCAAAGAGGCAGTCGAATGTTAAAGTCTGATTTCTGGATCTTATTTAAAAACAGGTGACTGAGTGAATTCAATGAGAACGAAACGTGTATATAAAGAAAAAGTGAGGGCATAGATAGACACAGCAGAGGAAGAAGAAACAAAGCAGCCTGAAAAGGATAATTAGTGTATACTGGGGAAACTAGGAGACAGTTAAGAAAAGCAGGAAAAAAATGTCAAGAAGATGGAAACTGTTACCATGATAAAAGTACTGAGAGTAACATAAGATCAGAAAAATATCCATTGGCTCTGGCAACATGAAAAGCCTGGTTTGTTCAAGAGTACCCAGATGGAAAGTGCTTAAATAATTTGAGTTTTCTCTCTCCATTCATAAAACTCAGAAATTTGAGGACTATTTCCTGTTTGTTGTATATTGTCTGTCCTTATATCGCTGAAAATATTGAATTGATAAGATTTTCAATTAGCTTGCCTTTGATATCTTTTATCAACTGAATTTTTATTTACATACTCTATAATTCAACATGTTTCCTTTGAAGTGAGAAAAGAACCAAGAAAACACCTCTTTTTTCAAAAGATAGGGAAAATTGAGACTGCAATATTGGTGGAAAGAATTTTAATAGGTAACTACCTCTACCTGCAATCTGGCAAGCCTGGAGGGATGCGCAATAGGTGAAAGATAATTTATTGGCATAAATGTTAAAATGCAAGTAATATTTTTACTGCAATATGTTTTGGGGAGAAATCAACCAACCAGCTCCTTTAACAAATGAGGAAACTGAGGCCTAGTGAGGGTTCCATATCCCAGTGATGGACCTGCTAGAAATCCTTGGAGAGCTTTCATAAGACTCATAAAATGCAGTTTGCACTTTTATTAAACTATTTAGAACTTTCAAAACATAACTGAAGACCAAAGCAAATTTCATCTTTTTCCATATAAATAAAAGTATAGTTTACAGAAAAAGTGGCCAGACCTCATAAAAATTAGTACATTTGTTCTAGATGCCACAATTTAGGATAATACCCAAAAGAATATGAATATACCCACAGAGTGCAAAGTGAAGTCACATGAGAAATAGACAAGCAGAAATGTGATATTGGGATAAAAATGTTTCTTTGAAGGGAGGGAATAAAACAAGTAGCAAGGAAGTCATGATGATATTTGTATGGAATCAGTTTATTCTGCAGGACTAAAGCAAAATGTATATATATTTCAAGGAGGGCATATTTTCTAACAGGTAGGAACAGTCTTTAGAATCAGACAGAATTCAGCAGCTCTGTGTCCTTGTGGAAGTTTTTCAAGTTTAATGGGCTTATAGTACTTAGAATAGATTTAAATTAGGACATACATGTAAAGGTCTTATCCCAATGTTGGGTATGTGGTAGATGTTAAATTAATGGTAACTATTAAGCTTCTTATATTTCTATGAGAAGAAGGTTTCACTCAAAGAAAATTTATCATCACCAGAGAAGAATAAGGGCAGACACAGGTGGCCATGACATATGGGTGTTGCAGGGAGGAATTCCTGCGTAGGGTGATGATTCCAAAGTCTCCTCAATTCAAATGAAGAGTGATGTGACTTTGGCCTCTGCCTGTTTTCACTGTGAATTTCAGGAAAACACAGACAATCAAAGGTATGATTTTTAAAATGATTTCTAGTTTTTCATAATTTAGTAAAGTGTGGCTTTGAAAACAGGATCAAAGTTACAGGTTCCATGTGTAGGAACAACATTTCCATGTTTATAAAATGTACCAAATAGTTATTTTCTTCTATATGTTTTCAACTTTATCTTCCTAGACAACTCTGTTGTGATTATGATCCAGACACCGGATATCTCTATCAGTATTTATTCCTTTTCATGTCTGCCTTTATAAAGATATGGAGAAAAGGTGCAGAATGAGCACACTGCTTGGTGTCCAGGGCAAAAATGCAGATGAGGAAGAGAGAGAGATGTTCTAAGAGCTGGAAGAGAGTGAGTAGAGGACACGCTCATAAAGGAAGGTATTTCCAGATTTAGAATTTTTATGCACAGAGCTCTAGCTCCTTAGTTCCAAGTCAGACCAGTTGCCTTCTAAATTTTAATGTACTGATTTATTTTTCAAAAATGTAATTTACACTTTTAGGACTTTTAATAGATGATTGGTATCAAGCGGCCACTTCACTCTACAGACCCATATCTCTCATTCATACTTCTACTGAAGTAAAATTTTTCAGTTTTCAGTAACACAAAGGACTTTCTGGAGTTTTCATAGGGACACAGAACTAACTCTAGGCTCACCCCGGTGGGGCAGTGGTTAGGTCAATCACCTCTGAAAGAGAAAGCCACTATTTTATCCCTGGGTTTGAGTCCCGCAGCAATTGTAACCCAGTTAGTAACTGGCAATAGCTGTCATCTCCAGAAAACTTGTTACAGCACTTCAGTCCTTGGTCCCCTCTTCTAGAAGCCTCCTGGTGTTGACGATTCAACATATACCTGACAGAAAACTAGGCCCAGTGATGGGGAAAAAGGGCGATAATATTTTTCATATTTGTTTTGTAAGAGATAAAATGAAAGCTCAGAAAATGAGGGATTTGTGATCATTGAAGGCTAAAGTTGTTTGTTATCCTGAGATTAGACAGATATTTAAATATTAGCTTTCATACTCCATATACCCTGATCCTTGAACTGGAAGCCCTAGTTGTGTTTAGAGAGGAGAAGACGATTTTCTCAGCATCCTTCACTACATTGTTTTGAACAAATACAGACAGCGGCCCACTGTTGCCAGGTAGATGACAATTTATCTGGCCTTGTAAACGGATAAAACAAATTCCTGTGATTTATGGGATATCAACTGTCACCTTATCGGAGTACCATGGACTTCTTTGGGTTATGCACCAACCAGATTCTCTCTGGAAGGAATTTGGAACACATCTAATAAAACATGCACGATTTGGGCTCAAGAGCCTTTCGAATTTTCCTCTTTCAGAGAAGAATGTTGTGCAAGGTGTACACTAGGTACAAAGTGGGAGGCTGTGACTGAAAATATGAACTGCATCACACTAACTTGCAGTAATGCATTATGCAAAATTGAAAAAATATGATTCAAATCAAACATGTGTGGTCAAAAAACTGCATTGCTTGATAAAAACAGACTTTCCCCTTAAGTAATGAGTCTAGAGGATGTATTTACAGGGCTATCAAAACAATCAGAAACATCAGAAGGCATAACATTTGTTTGTCTTCTCAGGAAAGTAACTGTGCAGGCTTATGGATCATCTAAATTAGACTTTACTATTTTGATGTCCTTGCCATTTGTTCTTTTAAATTTCCAGCCTAAGGGGTATATTCTCCTTTCAATGTGCATGTGTAAGTCCCATTAAGGCTAATAGGAATTTGGTGCCTGAATCCAAAGAAAAACCTACCTCTAAGATGGCATTTTGCACATGTAATGCACAAGAAAAATAACTTAAAAAAATCTATTTCTTTTCATCCAAAGTGCATAAAACAATTATATTAATTATAAGTACAAGACAAAGTACTTGCTTGTGGAATTCTAAATCCATTTAATAAATTTGCAATTTTATGCATTTCTCTCGCTCAGAATTGCTTTCCTCAAATAATGCTTTAGATTGTCTGGCTTTGAAGAACCTAGTGACGGATGGAAACCAAGAGAAATAGGAGTGGTGGGAGTACATTTCTCAACACGGTCTTCATTTATTTATATTCTGCAGCACATGTACTCATGGCGTTTCAAACTTATTTCCACCAGATTCAAAATAAAACCTGGAACACAAAACAGCTTGCCCATATTTTCTTGTTTAACGCTCTATCTCCTGAGCTTTCCTTTGTATCTCAGTTTCTAACCAAAGAAAATTTCAGGCAAGAGTCAGTATTCAAATGAGATGTTAATTTAAAAAATGCTTCCATCCTTCTGTTTATTTTGGTCAAAGGGAAATATTGGTTCTTGGAGTTGCATTAAAGCCCAGATAAAAAACAGTTTTTATCTTTATACATCTTTCAGAAAAAAAAAAAAATTCTACCTCAAGAAATTTCTTTAACAAAGAGAACATTATTTCAGACTCTAACATTTCTGTCTGCCGATTATCATTAGTCATAAGCTAAGCCCTGCACTAAATGTCTAGTGAGCACAGATAATGTTCATTTTGTCTGGAAGACAGGTTGCCGCCTGTCAAGGAGCGATGGAATAAATGACAGGTTTTGACTCTGTGCCTTGCAGGCATATTAGGCTAAGAAATCGCCAACATGATGAAAAATTATTTTGTCAAAAATTTGTAGGTCACCCATCATTGTCTAATGTATTCTGTGATTAATTGCTAGCATAGATCAGCATTATGTCTTTCCAGTGAATCGCTTAATTGTTGCCTGCTTCATGCTCTTAATGTAATGATGAGGCATCTGCTCCTTTCACATGTGCTTTTAAATGCCAGCGTTTGCATCCAGGTTACAGGGTTGGTAATATTCAACTTAAAGAACTAGTTGAAATTAAAACTTCAGAACCGCCATCTCTTTTTGCTTTTTATGGGAGTGTGCGTGGAAGGCTGGGTGTTCGTGTTAATGTATGTAGATTTTATTTCTGATGAGTGATTATTTGACTGCTCATTTTACGAAGATTTATGGTGTGCTTTCTATCTCCTGACTGCAGTGCTACTCTTATCTTTAATAAAGGAGATGAGGACATTAATCAGCCATTGTCAGGGCTCCTGACTAAGACATTAAATGTACTGTATGGGATAGGTAAACATGCTCCAGATCCTTCTCTACTCCACTAGATCAGGCAAAAAAACACTCATTATATTTATCATAATTTCACATCTGCTGTTTTTGAAGCAATGTACCATGAGGCCATAAACTGTATTACAACTGTGCATAAATTCAACTGATTTGTGGCTGGAGTAACTAATTCCTAAAGTACATTTTAGAAAAACAAGCAGTGAGCCCTGAAATTGCAATTCCATAAAGGCACTAAATTACTGACTGCAGAATCAAAAATTTGCTTGATGTGATTCTGCAGTGACCATTTTATAAAAAGTGACAGTGCGCCTGTGATTGAGTCAATAAAATAAGGACGAGTGAGCTGTACACTCAAACAAGATTAAAGAGAAAGGGAATGACAGAGGACAGACTCATGGTATACAAACAGAAGAAAGCAGAATGTTTCCCCAAAAATGGTTTAAGGATGCAACTATTAATAGTAACAATATTGATTTGTCAGTAATCTTTTTCATTATTTTGGAGGTGAAAGGAGCATTTAGCTTCTCTTTTCTGCAGTTCACAATATTGGAAGCATACTTAAATGGATTTAGAAATATATATATATATATATATATATTTAAATTGTGGCATTAGCTATTGATTTGAGCTTACCATGATATTTTCAAAATCATGAAGGATTATTCTTTATGGGTGATTTACATGTCTTCTTGGTTTTTAAGGGTATTTGTCCAATTAATCTCTTTGTTAGCGCATTTAACCGTGCTTGAGTATGAAGTGTGTGTGCATGTGTGTGCGCGCCTGTGTGTTTATTGGTGGGAGGTGAGGAATGTACATTTCTCTCTGTGTTTTTACCTTTACGAATGTGCTCCACTTCATTTTTTACAAGCTAGATCTGTAGCTAAGCTGGCTATAATGTCTTCTACAAAACAGAAAGAAGAATAGGGAGTGATCTTTCATACAGGACAAGTAAAACCAGAAACACCATTGTTTCCGAAGACAAAATGCACTTGACGTTTGTTAAGATGAAAACCAAAGGCAGACCTGACATTTGGAATCCTGAACAGAGGTGTGAGTCCACGAATGAAATCTGCTAAGGGTGGCAACCATGTATGTTCTCCTGGAAGTAGGATGTGATTATGTGATTATTTATTGACTGGAAAAAGCAATTTAAGAGAAAAATAAATGGAGCTGGGCTTTCATTGCTTGGGTTTCTCAAGCTATCCATCGCCTTTTACCAATTATTTCATGCATCTCTGCTGTTGAGGCTAGAAGTGCCATCGAGGTGCTTTTGTTCCATTTGACTATGACACATACACATTCTTTGTTGAATATGCTGTGTTTGAAGGCAAATGTGAGCAATTGCTTGCCACCCAGGGTAAACTGTGGAGGGCATTTACACAGAATGTATTTTAGAATTATACAATCCTATTTGATTTTATATACAGAGGAATATATTTGCCAATTTTTATGCCTTTCGTTGACCACTGTCTTGGTCAGCTTTTCTAACTGCAGATCTGGCGTTGGCACAGTGAATATTGCTCTATTCTTTACTCATAATATCAAGTCAAAAATGGTTGTGTTCAATAAGTCACTGCAATTTCTTTCTAATGGTATCAATCTGTGCATCACAGAGCATTTCTTTTCCTGACATTATTACTTTACTGAAATTAAGCTTGAAACAATCTGATGTCAGATACTGTATATCTACTTTTATTGCCAGCCTTTCTGCACCCACCATATTGCCAGGACTGCATCTCATTTTAGATGGGTTTAACCAGATATATATTCTCAAGTTTATTGAGAGTTGGATAGATTACATTTCCCATTCTCAAAGAGCAGGCTGGTTCTTTCAGGGCATTTTATAGAACAAATGTAAATTCTCATGCTGCAGTTGACAAAAATTCATGGTTCTTTTCTTAGTGTCAAAAATAAATCCAGCATAGCATTGGAGATGAGTAAGTATGGTATAGTGGAGCAGGCTTCAGTTCACCCTTTCTGATTTAGAAGCAGTTTCGATGTACTTGAGAAATCTGTAAAAGTTCAATTATTATGGTCTAGGCAAAGAGATTTGCTCACACAACAGAGCTACTGTACTTGAGAATGAATTGTAAGGACTCAATGAAATGCAAAGCACTTTCTGAGCACAGCAAGCCCTTTACCTCCCAACTCCTCTCCCCGTTCCCTTCCTCATCCACTTATATCTCTTACATAAAGCCTTTTCTGAAGGCTTTTACTATAGTTGAATAAAATCCAAGCATAAAAAATTGCCGAATCACTCCATTAAAATGCAATAAAAATTAGTCTTTTATTACATTGGGAAATTTATATATTTAGGAGGTAAGGGATATGCGAAGAAGAGCTATCAAATAAATTTATTAGCAGCTTGGCTTGATCAGTTTGTCAAGATTGCTTACATATGTATGTCTTAGAAGGAAGGCAGATATTTATGAAAAAGGTGTTTATAGCTAAGAGTAAACCAAACATACTGAATCATGGAAAAAAATGCTCTCTCAAATAGCATGTACTTCATCAGCATAACAAACAGTGCAGATTGTTGACTGTCTGCTTAAATGCCAAGAGTATATCTTTATAAATAAATAGTATCTCTCCCTATATTTACATTCATAGATTTGATTTTTATTTTCTGGGATAAGCTAAGGGTTTCCTTAAATTATCCATCAAAAATTAATGTTGCTTTTAGGGAAAAATTTAAGGGATAAGTCAAGAGTGGAGTGTGGAAAGAATGTAATCTGACTAACAAGAGTCAGTACGGGTATGTCTCTTCTTAATATTTTCCTTTTTTCATGTCATTTTGTTGCTCTGAAGTTTGAGCAATTAGGAATTAGTGCAGCCAGGAAGAATGAAGATCTACATAATTTCTAATGGAGGAATGTGATCAGTCTCTCTTAAGGAGGAAGTTCTAATCCCTTATAGACACATTTTACTCTCATATATATCTTCCTAATGAGCACATTATAACTAAGATGGACTCTTGTGGAACCTCAGATTAAATTCCTTCTCCAGGTATCAGAGAGGGAAGGGTGGCCTTTAGTTACATAGGTGAAGATACATCTGGACACACACATACAGTACATATAAAACGGGTTGTGCAGATATGGTAGATTATTATTACTTTATAATCATCACTTCTATTGTATTTATGGTGCTAACATTTTTTCAAGTTTGTGAATTTGAATGAGAGATAATCTTTAAGTAGTCCAAAATAAAATTACAGTGTTTAAGAGACATTGTTATCTTGTGAAAATTAATAATAAATTAACATATATTTACTCTGAGGGCAGCATCCTATATTCTCAAGGAAATTCATATAGTAAATACTTGTTGAGCCTTCACTGTATACCAGGTACAATTCAAAAACTATGGGCTTGTTGAATTCTACCAGTGATTATACAATCCAAGGTAAAATAATGAAAAAGAATTAACATCCAGGGTAAAATGTTATATTATAAATATGTATATGTATGTACACAAACATATGTTTGCTGGAATACTGCTAAGACTAATGCTTTACCCATTGTAGATGCCCATGAAATATTTGTTCCACTTACAGGGTAAAGGTTATTATTAGTCATAGTAAATGTAAATCATAGTTCAAATAGCTTTCCTGAAAATCCAAAAAAAATATTTTGCCTGAAAATGTATTAGGTCAATTTAAACCATCTTTATTTTTTTTAACTAGTGTGAATGATGAGGCACTTAGTTAGGATTAAGAAAAGTACTTGCATGTCCTATATTACCAGTTTTTCTGCAGCAATCTTTTAAAGCCATATGGCCATCTTGTGAGACTTACTTTAGTTAAAACTAGATAAAACATAATCTGGAAGCCTTTCTAAGTGGATAATCGTAAACAACTATGTGCTAGGATATACAGGAAGCAAATGAATGCAACAGGACCCTTCCTTGCTCTGTGGATTTGCCATCTGGCTCACTTTACCTCTCAGACAGTAAGTGATATGTGTCTGAATGAGGTTATCAGTGTCAAACTCTACACAAGTTAAAAAATATTTTAGGTTTTTAAAATAAAGATTAATTTGCTTCTTTGTTTTAGAGAAAAATAAATGTAAATAAGAATTTACAGTGTGTTTTCTCACCCTGGAAAATGAAGACATCTAGGAGAAATGAATCCAGGCAGCAGAATGATTAGAAAGGTAATCATGGCTTCCCTCTTTTTGGTTAGCTTCACCTGAAGAAGTACAGGTTGGCAGGTTCCCAGGGCTCAACCCACATAAGGAAACATATTCTGCTATGCCTATTTTAAAAAATGTGCAAACAGAGGTCACCCTTTCTATCCACCCCTCTAACACATTACTACTTTGTCAATGTGTAAAATATTGAGTCACTGAGATCTGACAGTGAACATGTTCTGGACTGTCTGCTGCTGTCTACTGAACTAAAAACAGAGCCCAAATAAATAGCCTGAAACTATAATTATGTTTACAGGAATTACTGATAGTGAGGACTATTTAAAGTCAAAATGTGTTTTTTAATCCTTCCCATTCCTATATATTTGGTTTGTGAGAAATGATATTGGTACATCAGTACATTTCTTTAGTACATTTCAAAGTATGAGTGAAAGAGAAACTGACTTCGTCTTAATAAAAACGTTCTATGAAGACCAGTGTCTTAATTCACTTCAACTGCACAGTTGATCTTTGGAAATAGTTGGCAAAATTATTTCCTACTTTTTAAATGGCTTACCTTTTTATTTTTAGGCGACATTTTGTTGTTGTTGGGAAGTATATCCTATAGCATATCTTCCATGTAAACAATAAGCAGTTGACTATCTGCTTTATTTCCGTCAGTGTGGAAACAGCAGTGCCAGGAAAGAATATTATTAAAATTGTGTCTTGGAGGTGTATTCTGCATGAGTAGGAGCCTGGTAATTGATAGTTTTTCTTCTACATGGGTTGCAGGTGGAAGACAGAACTTACTGGCCTCACATCTATTGAAATGATGTTTTTGCATCCCTTCTAGATTGATGCTATGTCCATGAATAGCCTTGATTTTGGTTTCTTAATACAGTTTCACACAGAGGGATAGTTTTAATGACTTGTTAAAGTCCTTTGTTGCCTTGAGACTTAATTACTCAAATTCAGGAACCATAATCTAATTGAATCATTTCAATAAGAAATCATTATTTTCATCTAAATTTTAATTTAATCCACTCTACTGAATTACACAGAGGTTATTATAGCATCTTTTCAACTTCAGCAAATATGGCATTTCCATGTTCACAAAGCAGGGTAAAAGACTCATATGTGGCTAGTTTCGTTCAAAGTAGAAGTATTCTCTCACTTAGTTTTCTCATAGCATAGAGTGCACTTCTATGTTATGTACAGTTGGTGTTAATGGTGTACATATGTGCATGAAATGGTAACAAATCATTGAGTTTTTCATGATTGGAATATGAGTTAATGTATCAGATACGTGAGGAGTGACCTGGACAGAGCAAAGCTGAAGCAATCATTTTGATCATCTTGACTTATCAATGCTGCCCACCTCAGCTGTGTGCTAAAGTCTGGAGTCTGCGTTATTCACAAGGGTGGCCAATGTGAATAATAAAATGCCTCAGGATTCTATTTATACCATTCGGACAGGCAGAATCTTGGTCAAGTTTTAACACAAACCATTTTGTGAATAACTCAGATACTATTATAAGTCACACATTAAAAGGGCAAGGAAGACAAAAACCAAAACCTAAAGTTTCTAATTTCTAAAAGTATATGCAATTATATTCACATCGTTTTGTGATTTCTAACATCTTTCTCTTGTGCTAAGAGCTATTTCTAGAACTTGGATCTAATTTTCAAAAAGAAAAAAACATTAATCGGATGTTAATTAACATGTATCATTAAATGTTGTAAGAATAAGACCGGAAACCTACCTCCTTATAAATGGTTCATTCCATTTCTCCTATAATGTCAGATATTTGGCCATTTCTCTCTCACTCTCTCTTTGATTCAGTTCTTTGCTGTGCAGACTGCAAAATATAATAACTTCTAAGCAGTGTGTAAAACAAAGTGCTCAATTCACTTTATTAAAATATCCAATAATAATTGATTTAAAGGCAATAAAATGTGTTCATTAGAGGGTTTATATTCAAGAAATATTGAAAGTATACCTAAAACTGTCACTTTTATTGTGAATGAACAGGATAATATAATTTGAAAAGAGTGTGATCATACTAAAGATTTGTCCTGCAGCATTATCTGATAGCTCGTAAAGTGCTGAAATTTAATATGATGCTTTCAGTCAGTTTAATTGAAATTTAATTGCCACTTTGGGCAGAAGGTTTAGATCTGATCAATAAAATATTAAAGATTTTGTGCTTTCACTTGGAACAGCTCCTTTAGCGATGCATCAAGAGGACCCTATATTTTCGGAAATATTTGTTTGTTATAGTTCACACAGTGCTCAATATCACTTTCTAATCTGCAAGTTTTAATGTGCTGTGCAGACAAATAGTGGAAATAATAAAGCAATAGTTGATCCATTTAATTACAACACGATGAAAGAAATAACGGTCACCTTCAGATTCATGAGAAAGGCATTAATGTAAAAGAGCAATAAATATTTTGAAATGTCAAACCTCAGAAAGACAGAGCCCAACTTGAGCTGGGTGGTAAATCAGACTGAGGGAAGGACCTTGAAAAAAGATGGTTCTTTGGTATTTTAGAAATAATTACTAATACAAAAAGGGTAATGATGAAACTATAAATTATATTAAAAAGGGCCATTAGAGAAGGATTAGTTTATAAAGCTGAGAGATGGTTCTTAAAATTGTCCTGCTGGTTATTTCTACTTTTCATTTTATTCAGAAACCCCTGCTCAATTACCTGATTATTAATAAATTAACTGATGACTACTTTGTGGTTCAAATACTAAAGTCAAGTTAAGGTTCTCTTTTTCAGGAACTCTCTTGGGATTTCCATATCATTTAACTATTTTAGCAAGAGAGAGAGTTGAAGGTTTTTTAAGAGCCAGGACCAGTAACTGGAGAATGACTTTGAGATAACTGTCTCTATCAGTTGTCTTAATACTGCAATCCTTTTCATATCACTATATTCCAGAGGTTACTCTGAATAGCTGTGTGGTTATAATCTTTCCTAATGATACTTGACATACTTCTTTAATGGGCCTTTTTTTCTTAACCTATAGAACATTTTAAAACCTCTATGTTCAAGAACACAGAATTCTTTGCTCACTTGTCTAAGTTCAATAACATGGCATGCTGTTTTATTTGACTAAGTATATCTCTAAAGTATATTTTCTGTTTACAATGATATTCAAGCAAAACTATTATCTGTAATGACCATAGTCACTCTTCTTTTTCTTCTATAATCAAGTCTGTCCCAGATTTCTCTTGGCTAACCATCTGCTATCACCATAGGTTTTAATCTTATAACCTCATTGCAATAGACCTTTTATTTTCTTTTGAAGCAGATAACTGTTCTCTGGTAACCAGTCAAATAATTGTTATTTTGTGACATCGAGATGCTGAGTACTATTCTAGGTCCTGAGAACACAGCATTGCCTAAGAAAAACTTTCTTGGCTACAAGTGTGCTCTAGTAGGGGAGAAAGGCAATAAGCATATATAGAGAAAATAATTTCAAATCCTGACAAGTACTTTGTAGAAGGAAAAATATGTTAATGTAGGAGAAGGTAACTAGTTTGTGTGTGTGTGTGTAGTTCCTTTTCTGAGGAGGTGATATCTAAGTTTATACCTAATGATGATAAGAAGGCAGACTTGTAAGAATTTAGTGGAAAGAATTCCAGGCTAAGAACAGAGCAAATGTAAGAACACTGAGATAGGCATGCTTCTAATTTCAGGGAATATAAAGAATACCAATGTGGCTCTCATAAAGTAACCAAGGAGGAAGATTAGGAGGAAATGCTATCAGAGAGGCAGAGGGATCAGATTACATAGATCATGTGGAGTCTTAAGAGATTCTAGTGAGAAGCTTTTATTTTATTTAAGTACAATGAGAAGGCATGAAAAATATTAAGCAGAGGAAAGCTGGTACTGAGGGGTACATATATATTTTTTAAATATATATAGGAATGGAGTAGCTGAGCAGTATGGTATGAATTGTACTTTGGAGATCTCACTGAGTTTTTAGAGACTGAACCAGAAAGAATTAGAACCAGAGGTACAAAATAAAAGCTACTGCAGTGGTCCAGGTAAGGTAGTGAAAACAAATTTTCATCATGGGTATGTTGAGGACTGGTCAAATTTGAGATTATTTTGGAATGCAGATAAAAGGACTTGCTTAGGAATACGATATAAGTGTGGTTATGGTAAGATAGGATGCGAGATTGACTTCCAGGTTTTGAGTGTGAGCGTTAGGTAGATGTTGGTGCCATTTACTGAAATAAGAAAAGTCTTGGAGTGTAGAAAGTATATCTTCATGAAAACCAACAGTTCTATTTGACCTCTATGAATTTTGAGATGCTGGCTGAAAAGTCAAGTGAGATGTCAAGTACCCAGTTGGAGGTAGTCATTTAGAACTCAAAGAAGGGTCTTGAAAGGAGATACAAATTGAGTTTCTTTGGATAGAGATGATATTTAGAACAGGATGGGAATATATGAGATACTATAGTTAATGAAGAGAGAATTGAGTATGGAATTTTGATATTCTATCACAAGATACTTGTCAGAATGGAGAAGCAAGCAAAGTACATTAAGACGGAATGGTCAGTGAAGGTGGTAGGAAAAGCAGGCAAGTGTGTGAGGAATGAATCCTAGATAAGGCAGTATTTAGATAGATTATTATTTACCATAGAAGTTATGAGTTCTTCAGTGGAGTACTAAGAATGATGCAGTGCCTTGGGAGGTGTTGGGAGGTTAAGAATTAAAGATAGTGAATATAGACAACTTTTTAAAAATTAGGTTTTTGGGGGAAAGTAGAGAGATGAGACTGGCTGGAGAGAGAAACAGCTCAATAAATACATTCTTTTCTATCTATTATGGGAATATCAACTAGAGATGAAAAACTGATGATGCATTATAGATAAGTAATGAATACAGACTGAAACTGAAAATGAGAGGAACTTGGATTGAGAACACAAACAGGTCAGCTGGTTTTAGATAAGAGTAGACACTGCTTTCATTTTTACAGAAAGAAAGAGTATGTGATTACAGATTCAGGTAGATAATCGGAACTGGTAATGAACACAGTACTTTGAACTGCATTTATATTTTACATGAAACATATAGGAAAAGCATCATCAAAGATAGAGAAGGAAGGGAAATATTAGTTGAGAATTTCAATGGAGTGAAAACATGAAAAAGATATTTTGAAAAGGAGAAAATTGAATTTAAGAGACAAGAAAACTAGCATTTCATGTATTTTTGAGTGTCAAATTGAAATTTACAGTCAAAATTTGAAGAGAGTCTAGTAAGTATGGATGCATGATTTTCTCCAGTAGTGCTCAACTCTTATTTTCAGACATTGAATGAATACGTTTAATCAAGATTGGTGTAGTACCCGATGAGTGCAATGGAGGGACAGTGGGTTAGTTAAGATTGTTCACAAAGGGGTGACTGTAGTGACCGTGTAATCTGAACTGGATTAGCAAGTAATTGAGAAGATCAGTTGCAAGATGGAAAAATGAAGTAACTCTTGGAGGCAATTTTCAGTAAGTTCATAGTTACTAAGTCTTAGGATAAATAAGGTGACAAAATACATGATGATAGATGATTGCTGATTTTTTAAAAAATGTTATTTTAAAGATGATTCCATTAATTATTATGATGAAGTCTTTGGTAGGACTATGCAGCAGAGATTAAATGATGAAAAATATTGTTGGAGGAGTCTAAGAGGTCAAGGAAATAAGAGAATATTATTTGATGACTCATTTTTGTGCAAGTTGAAATCACCAAAATGTGATGGTGGCAGGATAAAGAAACAGAAGGATATAGGGATTCAGATGTTAAGAGTTATCATTCAGTGAGGAGGAAGGAACGGAAACAGCAGATGAGAGGAAGAATAACTGTGGTAAAAATCAGATGACATGCGCTTTGATGCAGACGTTTTAAAGGAAAGGCAGCATAGGAACAGGAAAAAGCAAATGGCAAACAAGCCCCAAGGAGCCTAGCATGTATGAGAAAGTTCATTTTCTACTGAGAGATGAAAGAAACATTATCTTCAGGTTTTGATGCTATCAGGAAGAAATATTCAGAGAAAAGATGGCTGATATAGGGAAGTTTGATGATAATGGACAATGATTTCTAAAAGGTGGAGTGGAAAAATTTTGTTATATCAAAGAGGGTGAAAGATGAAGCTAGTTTATGGGAAGAACATAAATTTATAAATATTAGCTTCTATGTGATGATGGCTGGTGTGGGATATTTAGGCTGTGATGATGACTAAGGCAAAAAAGATGCTAGGCATGGTAAGTCTGATCTTGTAAGTCATAGTGACAACTATTTAGCAACTGGAGTATTTAATCATGTCTGTTGCTAGTACTAGCTGGAAATGGTTGCAGACTTCAAAGAATCTAGTTACATGCTGTATCTCCAGGTGGAAGGGACAAATGCTGTGGAAACATCAGCAATAAATGCTCTTAGAGACTGATGTGCTTCTATTTGTTTAGCATAGTGTAAGGCAGTTGATCATATTAATTTTAAATCTCTCAGTTGATGTAAGGAGAAGAATACAGCTCTTGACACCCAGCAAGGATAAAAATATTATTATTTAACAATTTGGATGTTACCATTGTTATCTGTAAGGTGGAGATAACTTGTTATTTATGAATGTTGAAGAAATTATTATTTCTGGAGTATAGAAAGAAACTTAGAATTCTTTTTATTAACTATACAAAGTATAGTTAAACCTTTTCACAAATAGTGGACTGTATTAGGGAGAAGTGTTGTGAACTTGGAGGGTTTATCTGATACCTCAACTCATTGACCTCTGTAGATACCATGTTTCATTCCCAGAGAGCCCTTTTTCTGGTGGTCAGATATTTGTCTTAACTATCAAGAAGGTTCTGTTGATTTACTTCCTTCCATTCCTATGAGGTCATTGACCACAAATACCCTAGGGACCTTCAGCATGGTACCTTGGGGTGAGCTATACCAATTACCTCTGAACATCTAGTTTCAGCTATTAACACTATGGTAGCTGGTACCAAATCCTAATTGATAGCACAGAAATGCTCTTGGATCCAAGAGATTTCAGGCAAAAGCAGAAGTGAAATTAGGAAGCAAACCTTACACATGCAGATGACCAATGGCACATGATTAAAATTGTTGACCCAAAGGTTTCTTCCCTGGGCAGCTGTTTGAGTTTTCTAGGTCATGTCTCACTTTTTCTCATTTTTCTTAAGTCTAGCTACCTAGGAAAAAAAGATGAAAAACCACAAATCAATTCAGTTTCAACAAGTGGATAACCAGTCATCTGACTCCTAGCCTTATAGGCATTAAGATACAGACCAATAGATGTTAGTATGAGATAATCCCAACTTTAGTAAATTTACAGTCTAAATTGGGGAGTGTACACATTTTCTGTTAACTAGGAAGTTAATATGTCAAACTTCTTGAATTTAAATTTGAGCTTTTTATAACACTGGTATCTAAGCATACCCTGATGACTCAGGCTTTTTGCCTGCACCTAGGGCATAACCATATAAAGCTCATAGACCTGGGTTCTAAGCCTGGGACTTGGGCTGGGGCCAAGGGATAATTAAAATAGTCAAATAAATAAATAAAATGTTTCTTCTTCCTCTTCTTTCCTGCCTGCCTGCCCACCTTCCTTCCTCTTAAAAAAAAGTCACTAAGTTAATATCCAAAATATATAAAGAGTTCATAAAAACTCAATTCAAGTTAATATCCAAAATATATAAAGATTTCACAAAAACTCAATTCAATTTAAAAAATGGACTGAAGATCTGTACAGATACTTCTCCAAAGAAGATAGACATGTCCAACAGGCACATGAAAAGATGTTCCATATCTCTTGTTATTAAAGAAATGCAGATCTAACCAATGAGATATCACTTCACACCGGTGAGAATGAATATACTTCAAAAGACTAGAAACAAGTGTTTGTGCTGGTGAGCATGGGGAGTAAAGGGAAACCTTATACACTGTTTGTGGGAGTGTAAAATGGTGGAATAATTACAGAAAGAAAAGTGGAGATTCTTGAAAAAATTGAGAATAGGTATTCCATATGATCCTTTTATCCTCCTGCCAGGTATTTATCAAAAAAATACAAAAGCACTGCTATGCAAATACATATGCACTTTCATGTTTATTGCAGCATTGTTAGCAATAGCCAAGAGTGGTAACAACCTAAGTGCCCATCAACACATGAGTGGATAAAGATGTGGTTTGTGTACACAATGGAATACTGCTCAGTTATTTAAAAAAGATGATATCTTGCCACTTGCAACAACACGGATGGACCTAGAAGAAATTATGTTTTGTCAAATAATCAGAAGGAGAAAAAACAAACGTTGTGTGATTTCACTCATATGTGGTATATAGAGAAGGCAAACAAACACATGAACCAAAATTGACGTTTATTTTACAAAATCAAATTAGTGGTTACCAAAGGGAAGAGGGAGTGGGAGTGGACAAAGTGGGTAAAATGAATCAATTATATGGTGAAGGACAGAATTGGGCTATTAGTGGGAAAATTAATGCATTTATATACAGATGTTGGCTTATGATAATGCATATTTTAAATCTATCTAATGCTGTAGTGCAATATTCCTTCAATAAAAAAAGTGTCTATAATATTTGTGCGTATTTTGAGTGTATAATCTGGGACTTCCTCAAATTATGATTCTTGATTATCGATTCTGTCACATTTTAAGAACAAAAAACTATAAAAGACATTTCATTAAACACATATTAGAAAATATAAAAAACTGAAAATAAAAAAAATCATTTCTGAGTACACCACAGAGAAACAATCAGTGCTAATATTTTGATTCTTTCATCCTTTCCCTATTTCCATTGTGTGTGGGCATTTTTTTTCCATTCATGGATTCTCTTCTAATTCCTTTCAGTTTTTTAATTATACTATTATAAGAATTGTTATATCACCATAAATCTTTTCATTGTGTGCTGAAGTGCATTGGTTAAGAATGCAATTCTGTCATTGATGTACTCTTGAGACTCGAGACTGATACAACTAAGCTACAGAGAATGTAAAGTCTAAAGACCTGAGTTCCAGATTTGAGGGTGTTGGGGTTGGTAGGGGCTGGGAAAAGGGAACTAAAATAAAAAAGAAGGCATCTCTGGAGTGAGACTACCTTTTTCAGTGCTGGATTCTCAATTTACTAAGTATGTATAATCTTGGGCAAGTTATTCTATCATTCTATGCCTCAGTTTCTCTTTTGTAAAATGGAGTAATATGCACTTCACTGAAATATTTTGAGAAGTAAATAAATTATTGTATATGAAACACATACCAGTGCCTGGCATATAGAAAAAGCACAGTACATTTTAGCTGCTATTAATAAGAACGGTTTCATATATTTGGAAGACATTTTCCTGAAAGTTTATATATTTAAATTTTTATTACAAATGTCACAGGTTTGTTGTTAAGATGTGGAAATACAGAGCTGGAAACTAATCATTATGATTGGCAATGGAAATACCCAGAGATAATTTTTCATATATATAGTATATTTACATTGGTATCTGGATGTTTCATGGAACAGTGGGCACTGCTCACCTGGTAGATATAATTATCTTGGATCTACAATTAATGTTTTATTTTTCTGGTGCAGGGAAATGAATCAGGATGCCAGTGACTCTGAAATGCTCAATGCTAATTAACAATTTTGACATGTTATTGATAGTTTTTGGGTCAATTTTTTTGATAAGTGCCAATAACCAAGTTATTGGAGTATAATCATAGACTGTAGACATCTTCCTAATGTCCTTTGTGCATTTTTCTTTAAAAAGTTATATGCTCAACATGGTTAACATTGATATGCTAGGAATTGTCCTGGGAGATAGGGACATAGTTCCCTGCACTGACTGAGGTAAAACAATGATGTATTTTATGGTTTTGGCATTCAACAAATATCAGTTTTGCTGTGCTATGTTGTGGGCTTACTTTATATTTTGGAAATATTTTGATAAATACATAGATTTGGTTACTTTTGGAAGACTCTGGCCTTGTCTAGAAACAACAGCCCCAGGGATTACTACAAGATGCTTGCTGACATCTCTGAAGAGAATAGTAAAATGCAATTTAAGTCCTGGGACATGACTTCAACTTTTCGCCAGAAGAGTTCACAGAGTATAACAAAACACAGAGCCGTTGTCCCATGTAGAAAAAAGACGTAGTTTGGAATTTTACAGGCCTGGGTTTAAATCTAGATTCAACCACTGACTCGCTGTGTCGTCATGGGCATATTATTTAACTGTAACCTCATACTGTTCATGTATGCAATAGTGATGCCAATATCTACTTTGCAGGACTTTTCATGATAACCAAATAAAATAGCATATTGTGTGAAGTGTGGACTTACATTGTGCTTCTTTGCTTCTATTGCTCTCACAGGGCAGGAGAGTCACTGGGAGCCCTGGGCAGGACAGTAAAGCAGTCCAGGAGTTTTGTTATTGGCCCTGAGGACACCAACAACTTCTTTCAAAATTTGCAGGAGAGTCTTGTTGTTTTATGAGGTCACATGACCTCAATTTGACCAGAGGTCGGGACGGGATGAGTGGAGTCACTCCCCTTTGTGTGAACAGCAGGAGGCATGAAAAACTCTTAAAGACAGATTGATTTTAGTATTTCAGCTCAGATACTTACTTTTAATAACTTCTGGTGAAAAAAATAAGAATCTTTACATTTTTCAACTCCCCCTTGCTTCATGAGACTTAATTACTTACTGTTTCTTGCTTATCACTTTATTGACTGAAGTAGCACATGTCCTTACCCCGTCTTTACCAATGCCCTGTTCCAAGGCACTACTCTGGGTCCCCCAAGGCGACTTTTCTTTTAGACAGGTTCGGTAAAAGAGAAGGTTACAGCATTTTCTTGGAGTTCTGCAAAGCTTTAAATAACTCATTCTAAACTTAAGACAGAAACAACTAGAGAATTAAGGTAAGCAGTGGAAAATCCTCCCCCCCCCCCCTTCTGCTGATTGGATTCGAGATTAAACCTTAGTTTTCCCATCTGTAAGACAAGTCTATTTTCCCACCTTGTTATCTCTGAGGAATGTGAAGAATTTGAATGGTGAATGGTTTGATCTTAGTAGCGAGAAAAGAATAAATTGCTCACTTAATAAATTGCCAGGCCACTTGGGTACTATTTAGTAGATTACCTTTTCCAGAGCACTAAATGATAGTAAATGGCAAATGGCAGTAACTGGAAGAGTTAATGCAGCTTTGATCTCCTGAACCGAAAGACTCTGTACTTTCCTTAGAACGAGATGGGAATTATTTCATCCCTTTTATCTGAGGCCCAGTAAACCCTTGTAAAAGGAAGACATTATTAGTTTTTTCCATCTTGCATGACCATTAGAATGAAAGGGATGGCATAGCTCTACACACACATAAATACACACCAAAAGTAGCCATTATGATCTCTGAAAAGAATTCTTTAAGAAGTACCATTTATCATTCGATTAATTAAAAATACTTACTGAGTTCTCTGTGCAAGAGTTTGTGCTGATTCTGGGAGGTGTGTATATAAAAGAGGCGGCCCCTGCCTCTGAGGCGATGGCGAAGAGCAGAAAATACTCAGAGCTCTCAAGGCTCTTAACTCCATTTCTTTCCAAAGGCCTGACACAAGGTGCCAGTTTGCATCCAAATAACCAGCACTGGTGACATAGATGATGGCATATATAGGACACAGAGGAGAGTTGGAACCCAAGACAAGCACATTTTAAATTGAGACTTTTCTAGTCAGGAGCAGCTGAAGACCAGAGACAATAGAAAAGATATCTGTTCACCTGGTGGGAAGATGGTAACAGTGTTCCCTGGTGTCATGGGGCTGTTTCTGGGAGTACAAACCCTCCTCTTTGTGCACTGCTGCAAAGTGTGTGCTCACCACCAGCTGGAACAGTCATCTTACTAGTGATGTGTTGGGTGCCCGTGGCTTTCAGTCTGGGAGGAAAGGCTGTGCTGCCGAGGACAAAGTCATGGCTCTTCAATAGAGTTCCTACAAGGACTAGTTCCATGGATCCTGTGAGAGATTCTCAAGTCATAGTCATTAAAGAGAGCCAGATTTCAGGAGTAGGCAAGGCAGATGGGGCCAACAGGAGACGAAACAACCGATTTCAATTTAATTCTAGTAAATAGTCTAATAACAGAGTAACTTCTCAAAGCCTAACTGTGCTGCTTCCACATGCTAAGGGGACTACGAGGCACAAACATTGTATTCTTACTTTGAAAAGTTATATATGCACATGATAGAACAAATGGAAACCCCAATACAGTCACGTAAATACATGCTTCACTTCAAAAAAATATCTAAAACCCACTTCGATTACCCAGAGATAACTGCTGTTAACATTTGGTATATTTTTCCTTTTTATTTTCTAAATTGGAATCATATTGTATATTCAATTTTGAAGCCTGCTTTTATTCATTTAGGAACATATTGAACACATTTTCCACTGTAATTAAATATTCTTTGAAAACATTATTTTAAATTACTGCTCAGTTCCCCTCTTATTGGGCATTAAGGTTGTTTCCTAGTTTTCCTGCTACATAAATAAGCCTTCAATGAACATTTTCATTTGTAATAACTTTTGCCTATTATTTCTTTAGATTCCTAGAAATGACATTACTGGTTCAAAGGGTATAATTTTCAAGGCTTTTGATATATTTTTCCAAATTGTTTTCTGGAAAGATTGTACCATTTTACACCCCCCTCCAACCACAGGTCTTTTGGATACTCTTTGATGACTGATGTTGAGTTCAAGTGATTTAGGCCCCCAAAAAAGAATCACATGATTCACTGCACCCTTGGATTGTTTTGGTCTTTAGTAGAGACAGACTCTTTCCCTTTTCAGAATGAGTGGACTTTCCAATGTTGTATAGAGGAGAACTTAAGTATATGAACAATTGTACACTTTGTATTTCTGTTACCACTTAGTTGTAATACAAAATTAAAATTTGATACACACTCATTTTTATAGATAGAATAATTTATCTAAAATACTTTTTTTTTTCTCTTAATTTAGGATCAGGATAAAAATACACTCTATATATCAAACCAATATCACACTCCAGCAGATCCACTATTATATGTCAATATTATCCCACCATACATAATATTTTGTACCTGATTTTAACTCAATATATTAAGAAAGTCTTTCCAATTTCTACAAGTTTTCACTTAACTCTTTTTTTTTTTTTCTTTTTTAAGGAAAGGTGTAGGCAGGGATAGAGAGGAGGAAGAAGTATTTGCACTTCATTTCCACTTAATTGTTCACACTAGCTGTTTCTGATGCCCTCTTGCCTGACCGACCTGTGACTCAAACCCAGGGGTAGGTGGTCTGTGTCTTTCAGAGGCGATCGTCTTAAATGCTACTACACCAGGGCGAGTCCTTTACTTATTTTTAATGACTGCATAGTATGTTGTTTTGAGGTTATGCCAAAATTTGTTCAAATAATCATTACCATTGAACAGTTAGTCTATTCTCAATTTTAGGCTACTACAAATACTCTTGTAAAAAATCATTCCACACATCTTTAATTTTTAAATTAAATTCCGAGAAATGAAAGTTATAGCTCAATGGGCACCCATGAGTGTAATGCATTTGAGAACTAATGAAAAACAACCAGAAACAGGGGCTCACCCTTGTGGTTCAAGCAGCAGCTGAGACACTAGTGTGTGAAATATGTAAAGGGTGAAAACACCAGATAAACAACTAAATAAATATGCTTCCTCCTTCCTTCCTTAAATACTTTTCCCTCCTCTCCCTTCCTCCCTCTCTTTAAAATTAAGTAGAAAAATCACACCAAAGTATCTTTCTGTGAACAAAAGAATACATGGGAAATTTAAAATTTATTTATCTTTTTATAGCTTATCTTTATTAGTTTTCTGTTACTGTTCTAGCAAATGACTACAAATTTAAGGTCTGTAATCAACACACCTTTTCTATCTTACAGTTTTGATCAGAGGTCTTTCTCATGTGAGTCTCACTGAGTTAAAGTCAGTGTGTAAGCAGCACTAAGTTCTTTTCTATATGTTGTGATAGGATCCTTTTCTTGCCTTTTTCACCCTCACTCTTTGGTTCATGGCCTCTTTCCCATGCCCTTAAAGTTTAGAGGAGAATCCAGTTCTTACAGAGCATCATTCTGATCTCCCCCAATCTCTTCTTCAATTTTGAGGACCCTTATGATGACATTGGACCCACATGGATAACCCAGTCAGTCTACCCAGCTCAAGGTCAAGATAATATATTCCCAGTTTTGGGGGATTATTCTGTCACTCGCATTGTCCTTGTTCTTCTCATTTCTCATATCACTGTGTCTTGTACTATAATAGAACTTTCATTTCTTTTTCTTTGTAGCTTCTAATGTGGATCCAAGTCTAATCTCTTGCTTCAGATATTAGTATTTATTAATTTAGTTATCAACCCTCAATGTAGTTCTTTCTTGATCATTTCCTAAGCAGCACGGTATTTTAAGATGACAGAGACTATTATTTTGTTTCTTAACTTTCAAGTTTCTTTCCTCTAGGGTACATTTTTCATTTTGAAGTCACAGGAACTGGTTCACTTCCTCTCTGTACTGATAACACAGGATTAAAATTGTTGCACCAAACAGTCTTCTATTTTTCCTTCTCCTAATTTATCACAAGCAGATATTCTACCAGAAGTTGAGAAAAAAAGATTTCTAGCTGATGGGCAGCCCCTCTACCTTGCAGAAGATTCATTGCCCTGCACGTTTTGAATCTGCTGACAAGAAACTTGGAGCAGAAGTAATCAGAGCCCTTGCAAGATTGATTTTTGTCCCCTGCTGGCATATGGCAGAGAGGGTGGAAAGGCTCTCATCTCTCAAACTAATCTTAACTATTTAGAAGCCATTATTGCAGGATTACAAATCATCACAATACCCCCTTTTTTTCTAACAACATTATTTATTAGCAAGACCTTCAAATTAGTCTTGTGCCTTGGCTCTACACTATTCTTAAAATCAAACATGATATAAGTTTTATCTAAAAAGTAATGTGGTTGCAGTTACCGTCATCACTTTAATTGCGCAAACTTTACACTGAATTCCATTTCCAGTTCACATTTTAAAAATAATTCATACCAAAATGCAAATTGATTCTCAGCTTCAGTTTGTAAGAAATGCTTAAAGTCAACTTGTCATGAAGGAGAAATTGAATCTATTACCTGTATTCTTCTAGGAAGGAAGATGTACCGAAAGAACAGAGATTTATCTGATGTTTCACTGATATATGGGTATATAAAATCTTAAGTAATACTGATAATGTCACACAATATTGCAACATATATTTTCAGTTGAACATTATAAGACAATAAGGCATAAATGGAAATTAAAGGGGAAAATCTGAATGGTTGTCAGGGAACACTTTTTCATTCAGAGAATCATAAACATATGGAATAGTGTGTCAGGCAAAGTTTCCAAGATGAGAATATTGGAGTAATTACAAAATGGATTTATATTCTGAAAATTGAAATGTGCACAATGGGAAAGAGCTGTGAGTCAAATGATTTTTAACCACCACTCCCCCCCAAAAAAGTGCCTCATGAAAATGCATTTCACAAGTATTATGTAAAATGGTGAGGCATCAAAAAGACAGAAGTGTTTAATGCTCTAAAAAATAGCTATAAAAAAGATGGGAAGAAAAAGAAATAAGGAGAAAGAATACAAAAACTGGAAGGAGAAGAACAAAGCATATGTGAGGGGAGACTTAATGAAAAATTATTTAAGTGAAATGGATCTACTAATTAAATTTCGTAAGTCCTAACTGAAGGCTGCAAACGTGGTCAAACACATATTAAGGGCTTTTTTGAGTCTGAGGATGATATATAAAAAGCAGTTGTCTGAATTTCTCAACAAGTCTTACACTAAGAATTCTTAGTCTGTATACCTGAGTACAGTCTACATTATAACACCTATCTTCTACTCCTTTTATTCAGAATGAATATTGCTGTGATAACACCAAAACACTAGTTATTGATAAGCATAGGGGATGCTAATACCCCTGATTGAAATATTTCCCCCGTATTTCCAACTATTAAATTTCTTCCAATTCCAGAAGTCAATGCTTTTCAAAAGCCTACTCCAAGAAGTTGTTTTTGCTACTGTATAAAAGTAGTTACTTTGTGTGAGGCCCTTTAGAACTCCCTATTTTCTTTCACTGAGCACCTGACTCAGATGCTTTTGTCTGCATATTTGCATGTCTATCTCCTCACTAGTCTAGACCAGGGAGTAAGTCATATTCAAAGGTATCAAGGGCACTGAACCTCACCCTTAATATCTGTTTTGTTAGATGAAAGATCTGATTAATGAATATCTGCTCATTAAAGAGATACTACGGGACACTAGAATGTCACTAGAATTAAAGACAAATGGCATAATTTGTAAGTTGTTCATATTATTTTATTATAGTAGAATACTGATACTAAATATTGATTGACATAATAATTTATTGTCTAGAGTCTGAAAATGTTCTCGCAGCTATGATTTTTAAAAAATTTTAATATTTAATTCATGTGATGTAATAGAGGAAAATTTTAAAAATCATTACGAAGTCAATTTGCAAACAACGAAAGGAGAAGGATCAGTATGGTATAGGCAATAGCTCCTCTCAAACAAGGCTGATCGCTTATAAAGAAAGACAGTGCTGGAAAAAAATGGAAATGATAGACCTAATCAATATTAACTTAGGATAGATTTATCCTGACATTGTATGCATATTAGTAATATGAAAAGATGAGATTTATCGTATGGGGCAGAAGACTGAGTAAACATAGGAATGAGGGCCAGAAGTGCTGCCTGAAATTACAGTCTCCAACCACAGGGATGGTTGCTACTTCAGTGATGTGCTCCGAATCCTACATGATCATCATCAGATGATGACTTATTAGGACAAGGAGAAAGAAGTTCAATTAGAGTAAGAGAATCTCAGTGCTCTGGGGGTAGAAACAGTCATAAAATGATTTTTTTTAAATAGAAAAGAAGAGAGGAATGGTAACCTCCTTTGAAAGATGCATTCCAGAGGTAGCACACAGGAATTCCTCTACAGGAAATCCTTCTACTGACCAGAACTCAGTTCCATGATCAAACTTAATTACTTTGAGTGATGATGTGCCTAATAAATTGAGTATCTTTTTACTTATCACAGAGAAAACTAATGCACAAAAGTTGACAGCAATAAATAAATACACATAACCCCAAGTGGAAACAATTCAAATGTCCTTTAATGGATGAAAGGAAAAATTGTTGTGTATACCTATAATGAAATATTACTCAAACATGAAAAGGAATTAAGTACTGATACATGCTGCAATATGAATGAATCTTGAAAATATGCTGTTAAATAAGCCAGATACCAAAGATCATATATTATATGATTCAATTATGTGGAATACCCAGAATATATAAATCCATAGAGACATAAATCAGATTGTTGGTTGTCAGAGGACTGGGGAATGTATTAGTAGCAACTGCTTATATAATTATGGAGTTTCTGTTTGGGATGATAAAAATGTTTTGGAATGATAGAGGTGTTAGTTACATAATATAAAATGTTCTAAATGAAACAAAACGATTCATATTCAAATTATGTTATGTAAATTTCACTTAAAAAGACAATAGTATTCAATAATCAGGACTAGTTCATGGTGTAAATGCTGCAGGAATGTGAATTTGGAATGAAGAAGACTGAAATATATTCAATGAGTTTGGTAAAAAGGCAACCTTCCTCCCATGGTAGGGGGCATTTAG
Organism: Solenodon paradoxus; assembly: GCA_004363575.1. NCBI lineage: Eukaryota > Metazoa > Chordata > Mammalia > Eulipotyphla > Solenodontidae > Solenodon > Solenodon paradoxus. The sequence goes on along the minus strand of RJWH01002766.1, from coordinate 80,373 downwards.
GTTGAATCAATATGAGTGTTAAACCTCTTCTATTTCTGTGTTTCTTGAAAGGACAGCTAATAGAACCACTTTCACTTCTGAGATTTTGCCTATAGTGACTTTGTGGTGCTTAGGCTTGGGTTGGCTGAACTACATTTACCACAATTCCCTCCCTTGTATGTTTCCAGTTGGGGTAAAAAACTGCAAGAAAGAATCTGACCTGAGCCTTGCAGAATGAAGTCAAGCAACGGCCATTTTGTGCCTCACACATACCTGTAATCTGCTAATTTTACCATCTGTACCATCTGGGATTCACCCTGAGATGCTTCAACCCGTGAGGCAGTTGTGTGTATTTAGTTCCTTGATCAAGGTCCTTTTTTTTTTTTTTTGCAAGAAATTTACCATTAAGGTCAAAGGCAGCAAGAATTGACAAGGGTTTCTCTCTGTCCTTTTCGGCCTCAACTCATATTTGATTCTAGCTTCTTGATTTCCCTACTTTAAATCCATCTCCCTTTTCCACTTACAGTTTTGTGGACTTCAAGCTCTAGCATCACACATAAGACAACAGTCTTCAGAGACTCCTTAGCTAGGTTTCACAATCACTTATGGTCAAATTCCTGTTAAAAAAATAATCAGTCTATTGATCTCCTAACCTTTCTGCTTTGACTGAACTTTGATAACTCACCACTCATTACTCACTTTCTAATAATACAACTTTTATTTTCTCCACAGACCATTTTCTTACTGTTTTTAAAAAAATTATAATAGCAAGTTCTCCCTTGAGTATGGCAGAGAAGAAGAGGGCATATTATTGTAGCTTTGAATATTAAAAAAATAATAAAAGACCAGATAGAACATTTACCATAGTAAAAAAAATGAAATTCTATAATCGTGATCCAGCAATTTTACTCCTAGATGTAGACCCAACAGGTATTCATACATATATTCATACAAAGCTAATTACTGTTCATAATAATTTTACTCATAATAACTAAAGTTGAAAATGATCTAAATATTTATCAAAAGTAAAATGAGTAAAAATATATGAGAATCCTACTTCACATAACAGAGTTCACTTAACAGAAAACTATTTTCCATTAGGAATAAAATTTTTACAACTCCATTAAACACTGTAGAAGGAACTTTAAAAAGTTGTTTAATGCAAGAAACCACAAACCAAACAATACACACTTTATATTCCATTTATATAAAATACAGGTTAAGCTAATTCACAAATGCTTACCATTGAGATGGAGGATAATGACTCAAGTTCTAGTAATGTTCTGGCAATGAGCTGAGTATTTGTTGCACAGGATCAGTTTGTGAGGATTCATTGATCTATAAAGTTTATGATATGTACTTTTCTGAATGTAAATTAATCTCCAAAATTTTTAAAACATTAAAGACCAACTAAAAATCCATATATCAAAACAGAATTAAGTGAATGAAACACTGCAATTTTCACATGGCATATAGGTTTAATGGCTCAGAAATTTTCAAATTACCTTTCTTTTCCTCAGACTCGAATCACTTTAAAAATAGACTATTAGTGCTTTAATTACGTGGGCAATATTTCCTTATTTTCCATCAATAAACATTCTGTTTGAATTCTGATATTGGTTAGTAGATGATACTATCATTTAACAGTATTAGAACTTAAATGAGTACATCGCATTTTCTGGATTTAAGGAGGGGGGATAAAAGGGAGGGTTCAAGGTTGTTCCACAGGCTAAGGGCAATAAACTTTAACTCTGAGTAAAGAGAAGGTATTAAAGTAGATATTTGCTATGCAATATTTTCAAAGAGCACAGAGAAAATTTTCATAGGGAGCATAAGCTTACAAATTCCAGTATTTTGTGATAATATTTGCATTTATCATGATAAAAAAGTAATGCTAGTTGGATTCCATTATTAAGTCTCACCAGCAATTTAAGAAGGAGATCATTTGAAACTGTATTAAGAGTCTCATCTTCTGGAATCAACATAACTAACCTAACTGTTCTTGTACTCAATTTTCTCATCAAGAGTAAACAAACAATGGTCTTTACTTTCAGTCTTGCCTTTATTGTAGCACTGTGAGGATTAAGGCAAACTATATTTTTGAAAACACATAAAATTATAAAACATTAGGTAAATATTAATGGATACGCCGTGTACTTTTTTTTTTTTTTTTTTTTTTAGTATTGCTGATGGACTTGATAGATGGATTGGGTGTTTTGATAATGCCGGGTTAAAGATAAATCTAATTGACCCATATAAGAATGGAATATCTTTGTTTTTCTTAGATTATCTTCAGACTAGTACCACTGAATGTTATTTTCAAAGCAGAAGGAAGCATTTTTATTTATAAATATTCGGTATTTTTGGTTGTTAGCCCCAGTCCCAAGTAATGTATCTAGGTCTTTGGGTTTTATATGATCTTCTCTAGCAGCTGTCTTAGTGCCTGAGCCACTAGGGCATGGTCCCATTGATAAATAATATTTTGCTTTGGCTTGAAATTTGAAGATTGCCATGCCATCTTGCCAACACATTTCAACAAATACATTGGAATATAAGCATTTATTTCTTCCTATTTAAGGATATAAAATAAAAAACATTTAATGGTCAATAAGAAAATATAACAAAACATAAAAAAACTCATGAAGTTCAACAACAAAAAACGAAGTAATTCCGTTTGTGAACTTAATGTATTATATACAGATGTGGATTTACTGTGATGCTCACCATATATGTGAGCATATATATATGCATATATGCTATGATGCAATGTTCCCTCAATAAAATTAATTAAAATTAGATAAATAACAACATTAAATAATGAAAGTGCTTTGAGAATTTTTAAATTGCTATTTGCAGTTTTAGAGCTGCAATTTGATAATTATTTAAATAAAACTCCCAAAATGTTAAACTCAGAGACTCCAACCTACCTTCCATAAATCCAGGAAACTGTCCTGACTGCCAGTCCACTGACATAGAGGAATTTTACCAAGGAAGTATAAATAGTAGTATTCCTCTCTCTCTACATATAGAAGCTATATATGAATACATACACACACACACACACACACACACACACATATATGTAGAGAGAAAGAGAAAGAGACAGAGACAGAGATAGGATAAATATATATATATATATATATTCCTCTATCGCTATCTATAGCTATCTATATATCTGGATATCTCTGTTTCTATCTACACCTCCAAGTAAGAATTTTAGAAACATAAATATATAATCATTTAAAGTTCAAGTCTAATACACACTTTTTATAAAGAGAAAATATAGTAACTGAGGAGAGAGGTTACTGGAAGACAGAATATCTTCCAGAGTATGGCACAGAAAAATAAAGAGGTAGAAAAGATTCATAATTAAGTTATGCAACAGAGTGAGACGCTCCAATACTCATTTAAAAAAGGAGTGATGAAAGAAAATAGCAAAAGGAAAAGTGGCGGGGAATTCTGTATCCTTAATCTTCAAAAATTCACTAAATGTAGCAAAGGATAAGATCTCAAAAAGCTGATGCCACACAAATTGAGGGCAAATTGAAGAGGAAACGAAAAGTAACCAGAGGAGGCCAATTTACCAACAGAGAAACTTCAGTTAGGATTAACAAAATAAGAGTCCTGAGGATCACTCAGGAGCCTCCAGTTTACTGGCCTTCAGACTAGACCTACACCATGACCTTTCTTCATTCTCTAGCCTGTCAAGCCACACTATAGATTTGAGTCTTGCCAGGTTCCAGTCACAAAAACCAATTCCTTCGAATACATTCCTTCTAATACTTTACACCTATTGGTTTTGTAGCTCTGAAGTGCCCAAATATTTTACTTTTTTCCATTCGTATACTTATGATTACCTTCCGACACAATGGTTTCATTTTGTGCTTGTTGTAAAAACAAATGAAATGAAAATGCCTAAGGAATTCCTGTAGAAAGAAAGCATTATCTTTAAGAAATTATTTCACCTTGAGATTAAATATAGATGTTAAGATTAATGCAGAGACTTGTGAAACAGAAAGGATTTCATGAACCAGGGGAATAGTTACTTACCTTTTCTAGGGTAAATACTCTATAAATCTTTGTATTTGGTACTGTTAGTTATATTCCATCACAGCATTGGGAACTTAGAGCTGTTCCGTAACACAATTGTTTCATTTATGAGTTCAGCAGTTCTCCCAACAAGATTGTAAACTTTGGAGAATTACAGAACTTGAAATTTTTTTTCCCTGCCATATCAGCACCTAAAATTGTAGAAAAACATCATATAGTATAATATTGATTGTATAATATTGCAGTGTAATACATGAATATAGCAAATGCACAATAAATACTCTACTTATGCCTTGACTATTGACAATACTATTTGCCTTTTCTAGATTAATTGATCACCTGGATGAAATCAATCACTTGAAATATAATTAGGAATAAAATTAGAAGGAAAGGGGTATAGAGGTGGGAAAATTGGGGCAAAGGGGTTAATTACAAGGTAAGATATAGGATTTGACTGTTACTGGTGGACTTAATGTAGTACATACAGATGTTGAGTTACAGTGAAGCACATCTTAAATTTATATAATAAAATGTAAATACATTTAAACAATTAAAAAAAGAATAAAATACACAGTAAATAAAATGAACCTACAGAAATGAATTATTGTTATAAATAACAGAGGTAAATAGCATACGTATAAACTGTGTTAGTTTCCCATAGTTGCGGAAACAAATTACCATATACTTGGGGGTTTAAAGGAACACACATTATCTTACTATTCTGTAGGTCGGAAGTCTGAAAATGGGTCTCTCAGGTCTAAAATCAAGGTGTTGACTGCGTTGTGTTCCTTTTGGAGTCTCCAGAGGAAATCCCTTCTCAGCCTTTTTCAACTTCCATAGATGACTTGTCTTTTTTGGCGGTGGCCCCTTCCGGTCACGACTTTTCTCTCATCCCTGCTTCCATGGTCACATCTGTTTCTTTGCCTCTGATCCTTTTGTAAGAACTCTTTTGATTCCATTAAGTTCTTCTAGATCATTCAGGATAATCTTTCCATTTCAAAAACCATAATTAAATCACATCTGAAAAGTCTCTTTTGCCATGTAAGGTGACAGAGTCACATTTTTAGATACAGAATGGGGACTTTTTGGAGTGGGCGGGGGGCGCGGCATTATTTAGCCTATCACATATGTCAATATTTACTAAAAAGATCTTGGTATTTTTTCTTAATATTGGGAAATGTGTAAGTCTTTTCGTTTTACCAGATAAACTCAACATCAAAGAAATCTGAATTAAGTATGTGTGAAGGATTCCACAATGAAATGTGTTTTGATGTTTCAACAGCAGATGTATCACCCAGGGACACTCTCCTTAGGAAACAGCAGGAACCTCCTGCTTACTCTCTCTTCTGGCTTGGAATTCATCTCCTTGCCAGCTGCCAACTTTAAACCGTAGGAGCTTCTCAGTTTATGGTCCTTTCAAGCTAAAAATCTGTTACAACTGGTAGAAGAAATTGCAATACTTATGTAAATCAATAATAGCAATGTTTGTGACACCATAAATTCATAGCAAGCCCTAGAGTGTTATTAACTGCAACTTCCATCTTTAGCATGTTTAGCCTCTCAAACAACATATACAAGTGAACTCATTTGCATTCCTACTAAGGTATGTCTTCAATTTTCGATTCATTTTTTGTAAAGATATAACAATTCTTGATTCAGGAAGTTTTAGAATGTATTAAGAACACTCTATATTCAAGCATTCTAAATTATGTTGTAAATATTTGGGGAAATTCCTCAGATCTTCAACATGGTAACATTTCTGAGCAAAGGTGGAAAACCCTTACTAGAGCATTTTCTCTCCCTCTCTGTCACAGATCTAAAGAAAAGGTCTTCTTAGAAATTGGAAATAGTTTCAATATTGATGGTTCAATGTGAGCCCAGTTTATAGATGCAGACATTTTAGTTTCTTTTTTAATCTTAATGCCTGCATCTACATTAGTGTAGAAAGTTAATCATAGTATTGCTCTTTCTCTATTCTCTCTAAGGTTTGCCTGGGGCTAATCATTCATTCACTCATGAAGTAATTTTTAAGCACCCATTGTCTTGGGATTGTGTGAAAAACTGGAGATGTAAATGTCAGTAAGAGAGATATGATGTCTGTTCCTGAAAAACCAACAGTCAGCCTAGTGAGGAGCAGTTATTAACAATCATACAAACAACACACAGTGTAAATACAGTTGTGATAAGTGAAACGAGGGGAAATTATAGATAGACCCTAAACTGGTAGATTTAACCCAGTCAGAGGATGAGAAAAGACAGCCTCAAGAAAGTGTTTTCAGGCTGAAATAGGATGCATAAATCCTATTTGAGTATTTTTCTTCAACTGATCAGTCTTCCTCCTCCTACAGTAAGCTATGTGACAATTTCTGAGCTGAATATTTCTTGGTTTTTTTTTAACATACTTCTATGGCTTCAATGAAACAAAGTAAGACCTGCTGCCACTTACTGGTTTTAAGATATTTCTTTAGTGTTTAATGGTCCCCCCAGCCTTTATTATCTTGGTCTTGAAAGTGTAGTTAAATCTTGAGAAGGTATTTGTATTTTGACATTGTACGCATTTTCCTTATCTTTTTTTTAATAAGGAAAGGTGCAGGCAGGAATGAAGGTGAGTAGGTAGACAAGCAGAAAGACAGAGGAGGAAGAAATACTTTATTTTTTTACTTAGTTATTCACCTATTCTACCTGGACCTGGGACACGAATCTGGGTCCTTGGGATGTACATAGACCATGCTCCTTTGGAGGCAGCTGACCTAATTGCTACTTCACCAGGGCGTACCCATTTTCCTTATATATTAAATTAAATTCAGGCTCAACTAAATGCTTGATTCTCAAATGAGAGACTACAGCTCTCTTTTTGGCCAAATTATAGATATTGTTCAGTATATTCTAACATCGGTGCTATTTGTGCTCTTCTACTGGAAGACTTATTTCCAGTAAGCAGGGAGGGGTACCAACCCAATCTTTTTTCATGCTTAGAATGACTTTATTCCCTTTGCTATGAATATCTAATTTAAATTAATAACCAGAACAACTTGGTAACCCTACTCATAGTTTCATGGTATGTTTCTGAAGATTTATTTCAAGGAATTAAGTACATCTCTTCGTAACCTAATGGGTGAGTATTTCTCTACAAGAGTTGCAAGATGTACTGCCATTGCATAAAAATTTAAATGGGCCAACCCATAGTTAGTTTTTATATGTTTTATGTGAGTCTCCAGAAAAAACAATCTTTGTTATACTTGGGTATGTTTGTGAAGTTGCGGAATCGAAATTTTCATCTTTCACTGTGGAGGAGTATGAGCACTATCCAGTTCAATTTAGCCATCTTTTGGAAAGGCACTATGCTTACCCTTCAGAGTCCTGGCTAGAAGTCACATGGCCTGGATCTGAACCTCAGCCCTGTTGTGACCACGGTTCTCTGTTTTGTTATGTGAGAAAAACATCAATCTACCTGTGAGGTAGTTGTGGGGATTAATCAGGTAATAGACTGCAGTATCTAGTACAGTGCAAATACTTAATTAGTAGTACTAAATTTTATACCACATGCTAAGTAGTGTTGTAGCTGCTGGACCTCACAATTAGGATTATCATGGTACTGGAGGGGTGACATATAACACCAAGCAAATGATACTCCCTGTGTGGAGAGGTGGGGGGTAACAAAAATCTGTGTTGATGAGGTGAATAGAAAGAGGCAAATTTAGAAATGCTTCACAGATCAAGTGACATCTGAGCACAATTTTGAAGAATGAAAAGTACTTTGCTTATGGTTCCGCAAGGGAAGAATTTTGGGGGCAGAGAAATTGTTGAGAAAATGTGGAAAGCACCTGGGCAACCAGGGAGCACAGTGGAACTGTTGCAGTGAGGACATGATGGAGAAGATTCTGCAAAGATAACTTGGGGACCTTTGTTCAGCACTCAAATGCAGCCAGATGAAATATTGCTAAGAAGGGATTGAGCTAGTTCAAGCAGCTCAGTGATGGCATATATCACAAGGGGTAAGTCTATATATTACCATTGTCAGAGCCATCAGACTATCAAAATATTCTCATTCTTAGCTGTGGTAGTTTACATACATTATTCAGTGTAACAACATGCAATTTTAACATGTTTTCTGAGGATCTTAGGCCATGCATATTGTCCAAAACATTCAAACTGAAAGTAATCTCGCATATGCTGCCAGAAACAGGTAAAATTGAATCCCATTTTGCTAGCCCGGATAAGATTGTGAAGGTCAAATTTATCTTTGATTTTCTCATTGCTTATCAATTATTCTCAATATGTGTATGGTTTAATATAAATATGACTTTAAAATATATCTTAAATCTTTCACTTTCCATCACTTTCATAGCTATCACTCTAGATCACTCAGTCAAAATCCTTACAGAAATCCTTACAAAATCCTTAGAGAAAATTAGAGTAAATCTGAATTTAATGAGAAAAAAATCAAAGCATGTCAAAATTTTTAAGATGTAGTTAAATCAGCATTTATATAGGAAATTCAAAATATCAAATGCCCAGATTAAGAAAGAAGGAAAGTCTTCAATCAATAATTAGAGCCACTCATTTCAAGGAACTAGAAAAATATAGAATGAAACCAAAAGTAAGCAGAAACAAGAAAATAACAAATACAGGAGCTAAAATCAATAAGAAATGAAACAGAAAAGTAATGGAGAATATCAATGAAAGCAAAATCTGTTTCTTCGAAAAGATCAATAGAATTGATAAAGCTCTATTGTACTGATCAGAAAAAAGATACAAACTGTCAATATCTGGAATGAGGGAAATGACATCATCATAGATCCTTCAAACAAAAGTATAATAGAGTATTTCATGAACAACTTTATGTCAATAAATTGAACAACTTAGATGAAATGGGAAATTCTTAAAAGATACAAACTACCAAAGCTCACTAAAGAAGCTAATTACCTGAACAATCAGATTTATTAAATAAATTGAAAGTAGTAAAAATCTCCCCCTGAAGAAAATGATAGACCCAAGTGACCCCAATGGCATTCTATGCAATATTTAAAGAAAAATTTATACAAAAACTCCTCCAAGAAATAGAAAAAGAAAAAGAAAACACATTTCAATTTGTTATAACATTGCTATTACCCTAATAGTGAACCAGTGACATTATAAGAAAAGAAAAACCAGAATTCAGAACTTTATATGAACATAGATTTAAAAATTTTAATAAAATATTACCAAATCAAATTCAGAAGTATCTTAAAAAAAAGATGATTTATAATGACAGAGTAGGGTTTATTCCAAAAATACAAAGTTGATTTAACATTAAAAAATTAATCAATATATTCACCATATTAGATGATAAAAGGAACATATATGATCATCTCTATATATAGAGATGAAGAATTTAGTAAGATTCAAAATCCATTTATGGTAAAGAGCTTCAAGCCTATTAGGAAAAGGAGGGAACATTTCAGTCTTTTCAAAGACACCTATAAATAAAAAAAATCTATAGCTACTGTTAAGTGGTAAAATACTAAATTATTTTTCCCTAAGAAGAGAACAAAGCTAGATGTCTACTCTCATCATTTCTATTCAATTTAATAAAATTCCTGTCCAGAGCTATGAGGATATGAAAAGAAATAAAACGCTTGAAGATTGGAAAAGAAAAAAAAATATCTTTATATATAGTATGTTAATCTATATAGAAATTCTGAATAATCTACAAAAACCTGAATTTAACAAGATGGCATGGTGAAAGGCTAATGTACAATAATCAGTCAAATGTGTACATATTAGTAATAAATAACGGAATATCAAAAGTAAGGGAACAAGGCACTCCCTGATGGAGTAGTGGTTTGATCAGCTGCCTTTAACCAGTGCAGTCTACATACAGCCCAAGGACCTGACTTCACATCTTAGGACTAATGGGGAGCAACCAAGGTCAACAACTGAATGAGACAGAGTGCTGCTTTCTCCTCTCTCTTTCTCCTGCCTGCCTCTGCTCGCCTTCGTTCCTGCCTGCACCTCTACTTACAGGAAAAAAAAAAAAGTAAAGGAACAAAACTATTCAAAAATATAAAATACTTGGGGATATATTTAATAAAATATATGCAAGATGTATACACTTAAAACCACAAAACATTTCTAAGAGCGATTAAAGACTACCCACAAAAATGGAGATACCATGATTATGGACTAGATTGGATTATGGACTGATACCATGTTATTAAGATGTCAGGTCTCCTCAGCTTGGTCAGCATATTTAGTTTGATTCCAATCAAATCCTAGCAGGCTACTGGTAGACATGAAAAGCTGATTCTAAAATTTTCACATCTATGGAAAGGATCTAGGTTGGTTACAACAATTTTGAGAAAGTAGAGCAGAGTGTAAGACTGAAACTACCTGATTTTAAGATCTAACACCAAGCCCCAGTATTTGAGACAGGTAGACAGACATAAGAGAGAAATATAGGTCAGTGGAACAGAAGTTCATAAGTTGCTTTTTCACAGTGGGTGCCAAAAAATTTTATAGGACATAGTGATCTTATCAATAAATAGTGTTGGAGCAACTGGATATCCATGTATGAGAAAGGAGAGAAAGAAAGAGGGAGGGGGCGAGGAGAAGGGAGAGGAGGGGAAAGGAGAGAGGGAAGAGAAGGAAGAAAACCATTATCTTTCGTGACCATAATTAACCTGAAGTAGATCACAGACTTAAACAGGCAGCGCTATGAGTGTAAAACCCGTATTGTAAGAATATGAAACAATTGGAGTTCTCATACATTGCTGCTGTGAACGTAAAATGACACAGTCACTTTGGAGAACAATTTGACAATTTCTCATAATGTTAAACGTATAATTATTACATATGCTAGCAATTTCATTCCTAGGTATTGAACCAAGAAAAATGACATTGAGATGTACGTAAATACTTGTTCTTGAATGTTCACAGCAACTTTATCACAGTCCCAAACTGGAAGCAACTCAAATATCCATTGAGTGATACACACACAAATAATTTGTGGTATAGTCATAAAATGGAATGCCATCCATCATTAAAAGGAATACACTAGTAATTAATATACATAATAAGATGGATCACTCTCAATAGTATACTAAATTTAAAAAGATATATAGCCCACAGAAAGAAGGTCAGTGTTTCCCAAGGTCTTGGGGGAGGAGGAGAGGGAAATTCTTTGACGTGATGGCAGTTCTAGAACGTGACTGTGGTAGCAGTCACATGAATAAACAAATACTTTTGTCAAAACTTACTGAATCAAAACTTATTTAAAATGGATATTTTTATGCATGTAAATTATACTTTGGTAAAATGGACAAAAGTAATAAGAAAAAAAAGAAAAGAGTCAATATTCAAGAGAAGCACTTAGATTTGAATAAAGAAACTAAATTAGCTTAAGGAGAGTAGATTTGCAATAAAAGGTAGGATTTAGGTTACAATAAGTATGTTTGAAAATACTCATTATTGTGTTTCTTTGTTATCTTGTTTATCTAAGTACTTACTTACCAAGCACCTAAGATACCATAGTGCTTCAAGGACTTTAATTCAGTAGATGTTAGGTGATAGTAAGGACATTACCACAGAACGATTAGAGAAACTACCTTTACTCTCGTATGAAAATTCGAAATTGGAAGGAAGATTTTTGACATTTTGATCTGTTCACTTTTAGCTCTCATCCTCCTGGTGGTTTAGCTTTTTGTGCAAGCAAATAAACCAATCAAAATGATTTGTTTCTGCTACCAGCTTGGTTTATATGAACAAACATTTAAATTAGTCATGGAGAGCCAGTGAAACAAATGGGTGGGCTTCATTTTGATCCTGTCACAAGTTTTGTTAAATGTTCAATTTTGTCAGACTTCCCCAGAGACATAAACATAAGCATAGCTGACTCTATTGTTTCTGACAGCATAAAATGTGTATAAATTGAGGGTTCATGAAGAAATATGGACTCTGAAACCTGTTCTGTTATTGAGATTTTTCTTACTATAACTTTTTGGTTAATATATCTCTTTTTTCTTGTGTAGTACAAATCAAGTGAAGTATCAGGAAGAGTGTCTTAAGAGTTTCAAAGCTTCCTTTTTATCTACTCAAGTCATAAAACTGCATTATTATTTTTCATATTCTGGAAAGTTTTCTTTGTAGACTAAAGTTTGTATTTTAAAAATATCATACTTTTAAGTTCAAGAGTATTTTATCAATTGAAAGAAGAAATTAAAGGTGTTTACTCATTATTATATGATAATTTTTTACCCAGTAAATATTTAGTATGTAAAGTTAGACTAAACTTCATATGCTTCAGCAGTAGGCATAGAAGTGGACTTCTGTAACTTCTATCTGCCCAGAAATTATTCCCTCTTCTTCTGGTAAAGCACCTTATTTTCTTTGGGCAATTATTCCTCCCCCATTTTGTACATTCATAGTATCAGTCAAGGTTCTTTTAGTAGTCAAGAATCACATGATTTAAATTAAGCTAATCTGATTCTTCATTTTTTTCTGGGTTCAGTTTTAAGAAAAGATGAAGAGTAGAGTTCCTTCTATAAACTGGTGTGCAGAAGTGGTTACTTCCAGCTACTGAGAACTCTGGAACCATTCTGGTTTCTATTCTTTTCAAAGAAAATGTCTTCAGTTTTATCCATGGACTTAGTTATTGTGTATATATTCTGTATATTAAGCTATTCTATATATTCTTATATTAAATTCATCCTTTTTGCTTAAATTACCAGTGACAAATGAATTCATTAATTTACCAGATAGTTGTTCGAAACTGAAGGACCCTAAGCACTACATTCCGAGTGACTTCTGTAGAAACAAAAAATGCAACCAACATGTCACCTGTCAGACCCATGACCACTGCATCCCCGAGGATCTTTCTATTCTACCTGACCAGTGTTCTTCATGGGTGCATCTAAATCTTAAAAATTACCTGTATCTGCTCTGAATCTAAAATTATTAGTTCAAATATTCTCTTTTATCTAATCACATTTTCCTCCTTCTTTCAGTTTACTTGTTCAACTACTTCCATAGTCTCCCCTTTAAGATGTGGAGTTTCCCATAACTCCCTGTTTTACAAATGACACTCTACTCAGCCATTGGTCATGCTTACAATCACTAAGTCCAGAACAATTCTAGGTTAGAAGTATTGATGTTTTGCTGGGGTCCGTGGAGGGCCAGGAAGGGAATCAGGAGGATGAGGCCAGTGACTATGTGCTCTTCTATTAAACTTTTCATTTCTCAGTCTCACTTTGTGCCATCTTCAGAGGTACTTGAAGCCTTGAATTCCCCAGTCTTTCCAAAGGTCTAGAATAGAAATTTGCTCTTTTTGGTTCTCAGTTAGGGCAGCTGTCACTATTTAATCTTCAACATTTTATCATCTCTGCTGTCATACTTTATCTCTTTTTCTTCATTTTAAAATTCACACTTAAAAATATTTTGTTGTAATTTTAATGGGATTGCAAGAGAGAGAAACAAATATATAACTTGCTATATTTAGCAATCCTGTTATCCCTTTATAGACTTCCAAGCTAAAAATATCTTAATATTATTTATTTAAATATCAAGACAAAAAAGTTTTTTTAAATATTGTAAAAAATGAAATACTTTACTATCAACTTTATGCAAATACTAAATATTTTAACAAGTCATCCTGTAATAACTAAATTGTTACTGAGAGTCTAATAATAATAACATATGAAATATTTTATAACTGTTTAGCACTAATCACCTGCTAGATACTTTGCTAAGAGCTAGGACTTTGAAATAAAGAATGAAAACTTGACCACTATTCTCAAATATATCAAAGTTAAGAAATAAGTACATAACAAAATGTGCTTTATGTATCTATTATACTTATATTTATTATAATATAATATAATAATTTAATAAATATATTAAATTTATAATTTGAATAAATTTAGATTCAACCGAATTATAATATATAACTTATATTTATTATATTTTAATGGTTTTTGCTATAGAATGATAGTGTCCTAATACATGTTATATATATATTTTAATAGAATTATAATTTAGGTAAGGACAATGTAATATGCACAATAGAAAAATAAATTGTCTAGAGTTAGAGGAGGTCTCAGAAAGTTGGTTATATTTCACTGGTGTTTTGAAAGATCAGTATTAAGTGTTCATTGGGAAAAGTCAGTAATTATGCAAAAGTTGTACATAAACAATTATGCACAGCTAAAAATTTAAAGTTACTTAAAAACCTTATTAGGGTTTCCTGAGAAACAGTACTAATGGGGTGTGTGTGTGTGTGTGTGTGTTTAAGGAGGCTAATTATGAAGACTTGGCTTATATGATTGTGGAGGCTAAGAAGTCCCTTGATCTGCTGTGTGTAAGCTGTAGGTCCACAAAAGATAGTGATATAGTTCTGGTCCAAACTTGAAAATCTGAAGGCCTGAAAATCAGGAATGCAGATATCTGAGGGAAAGAGAAGATAACGTATTTCAACTTCAAGAAGAGAGAGCAAATTCATCCTTCTTCCACCTTTTTGTTCTACTTGGGCCTTCAGTGAGTTGAATGATATCCCCTTCCTTTGATGGGGGTGATCGTCAGTTGACTGATTTATAAATTAATCTCTTCTAGAAAATCCCTCATACACACACTCAAAAACAATGTTTACCAGCTAGCTGACTATCCCTTATACAGTCAAACTGACACATACAATTAACCACCATCACTACACTGTAGAGCATGTGCAGGAAAGTGGCAGGGAGGATCTAAAAAAATGACTGCAATGACCCACACTCTGAATGTCTGCAACTGATAAGAAGCAATCGTGTTGAGGTAGAAGACCTTTTCCCTGACCCCAATGCAAAAGTTAGTCTGCCAGGAACTTTCCACAGAACTAGGGAGGCAGAAGCTATGTCCTGTTCTACAGCTATGACCTGTAATCATGACCAAGGACAAACAAGCATCTCCTCCCTTCTCTGCAGCTGTACATAACTGATATGAGTTGCCAGTAGAAACCACACATAGCCATGGAGGTGAATCATTACATCAGAGTATAAAAAGAACTCTCCTAGATCCCCCGTTGCTCAATACCCCTGGGTCAACACCGGTGCTTGCAATAAAGTGCCTTTTTCTCTGCCTTTGCATGCTCGGTTGTCAGCCTTCTTGCCATCTGGAGGCTCTGCCATAACATTGTTTCATAAAGTTTTCTAAATAAGGATGTCAGACTTATTTCACAGTTAATGAGTCATTAGAAATTTCCTTTTCTTATGTTATATGAGCATTATCTCATGCTCAAAGTGGTTCTAAGCTTAACATCTTTAGTGGATGGCTGATAACATTGAGTTCCACTGATCACAAAGAACAAGAAAAGGAACGTCCACGATACCAAATACAGCTTATTATTTACATACAAAAAAAGTCACTATTCATCTTAGTTTTTCTTTTGAAGATTTCACAAGTCTTTAATATTTTACCTGTTGTCTTCAAAGTAAATTATGATTGCCACTATGCTCTAAAGCTTCCAAATATTCTGCATTCCCTTTGGTGGAAGGAATCTTGAGATTGACATAGGCCCAAGGAAGGAGCTGCTGGTTAGAAGGAAAAATTTGGAATTAAACAGATCAATTCCTGGTCATAATCAAAATAATATTGAAGAGTGCTATGAAACACATTAGTAGATCTTTGGGTTATCGTTTTTTTGAGGTACATTATATGAATTCATTGGTGTTTACCGGCTGAAATATAACATATACTATGCTATTTAAAATCTGCAGATAACTAACAGGTGAATAATTTCATTCCACCAAAACTTAATTATGATGTCCAGAGACCTTTGTTTGCAACATATTAAAGCATTCATATTTTCCTAAGTAGAGATTTGATTAAAGAATAAAAGATTTCACCAGGGTATCCTGAGAAGACACAAAACATCAAATGTTAATTATGAATGTTTATCTAACATAGGTTAATGCTTTTCCCTGGAGACCATTTTAATTAGCTATAGTAGTTCATAGGTTAGTATGTCATTTCTTCTAAAGTGCATTAGGACCTTGTGATTATAATGACTTCCATCATACCTGTCCCTTTCCTCTGAGGCCCTGCAAAGAGCCAGATGTTCTCCTTTTCACCTGTTCTTTTGCAGTTGAATCCTATATGACTTTTCTTTTGTGTAAATTCTGTTGGACTGATACAGAGCCATCAACATAAAATATTATTATCTGAATTCCCTTTCTAGTCTACAACAAATATAAGTTATTTGGAAATGCTGCTACAATATCTTGTCTCAGGAGCATATTATATACCAAATTAAAAGAAATGCGTTTGTTCCACCATAAAGATGAATCACACTTAATTTTCCTAGTTTTATCATCTTTTATTTTTTTTTTTAATCCCCAATCCTGGATCTCAAATCTGGACCCATAGGTTTTACATAGTCTGCACTTATATCTTAACCTCCTCAGTCACAGAGGTGTGCCAATTCTTCTAGAATTTTGTAGCTTTTATTTACATGGAGATTAATCTAAGCCTATAAGCCTGTACTTAAAATTTATGTATATGTAGACACACACACACATATATATACATATATAACTTTATTCCCAAGTATTTTCACACTGGACAAGATACAGTGATGATAAACAAATGTTATATTTAATATCCTATTTTGCAATGTCAAAAAATACTTTTTCAAAAGTATTAATTTATTGATTATGGTTTACACCAGTTAAACTGAATGATCACAAAGCTCCTGTATAATTAATATTTTTTATTTTGTTAATCTTGTGGATGGTTTTATCATTTTTTGTCAAAACTGTATTTTAGTACTATTCTTAAACAATACACATTTATAGACGTTCTTGCTCACACATTATCTAAATTTTTACACTCATACTCTGTTCTTTCTATTTCTACTACCAAAAAATCAGGATGCTTAGATATAAATGAATGACTATCCTTTGCAATGAATGGTGAATGATTTTGAAATTTTTAAATCAAATATAAACAACTACTTTTTAAAGACTTGGGAGCTTGAATTCATTCTTATTATAAGTTTGTAGACTAAGAAAAATGAAAGAAAATGGATTACATAGGTATCCAGAACATGGAAGAAATCCAAAAGTTGTTGGTAACACTTGGCTACTAATATGAAAGTACAGTGAGTTGGATTTGACATTGAAAGTATACAAAACTAAATTTATGAAGATTTAATGTGAAATATAGTTGGACTTAGAATGGTTTTACACAAAATCCTACTTAGTGTATTTATTTCTAAAATATTTTGAACAATTATAACAAAATTTCTCAATGCAGAAGAGATAGTCTTGATCCACATACTTCACCAAAATTTAAAATTATAAACATATATTAGAAAGACAACTTCTAAGTCACTGAGTCCAGTGCTTTCTTATTTATATCCTGCTTCCCAACCCAACCACTCAAATATAATTTACACATTTGTAAACTAGGTGAGGATTTCACAGTTGAGCCAGCAGAGGGACTAAGTAACTCTTTTAAGGAAGACAGAATGGTTCATGGCAAAGAACATGACTGAATTCAAATCCTAGTGCCATCGCACTCACTGCATGACCTTAAAAAAATCTCTTAACCTTGTTTGTGCCTCAGGTTCTCATCTGATAAATGGGAATAATAGTAGCAGCTAACTCCTGAAATTGCTTTAAAATTTAAATTCACTAATCTAAGTAATGCATTTAGCGTAGGGCCCAGCATATATTAAGTTCTCAATAAATAAGTCGATTCTAAATTCTAGATCTGCAATGAAGTAGTTGTGCGAACTTAAGGCAAATTACTTGAAGCACTTTGTGATATTTGCCATGATTTGTATTAGTTTTTTATTGTTTATATTCTATCTTTTTGATTAGATATAAATATATAAGATTGCAGGAACTAATCTGTTTTAATTAATGCTTACATTACAATTAATGCATTAATAATAGTAATGCATTACTATGCAGTGTCTGGTATATAACAGGTGATCAAAATACTTTTTGTTATTAAAGTGGTGTAGGAATTACAGTCACAGCTCCTGATAAGGGTTAGATGAGAAAATGCAGGTAGAGCTCTTAGTACCATGTTGTGAAGTGAAAATAGCAAGCACTTAATACATGTGTGCGCTTGTTATTGCTGCCATCACCATATGCCTAAAACAACAGTTGTAGAAATGCAACTGCAACTGAGATTTCCCAGTTCCCTCACTGGATTTTTTGCCAATGACATCAATTAGACATACTATTCAAAGCAGAAAAACTAATTTTTCATCTTAAAAGTCTATTATTTCACAATGTTATTCTGTAGTGGATGATACGGCCTGGCAAGAAAGTCTGAGGAAGAGTTGTAAACTGAGAAATCAAGTGCTGATTGAATTCTTCCCATATATGCTTTGCTGGACGGAGGCAGCATTATAAGAGCGACCACCACCACAAATAGACTAGGGATCCTTCTCTAAGGGGCATCCTTCAGTTTACACATGGCATCTGGGGACACTGGAGTTTGGGGCCCGGATTTGGGATAAATGGGTTTTAAAGCATCTGGATGTCTTTGGGATCATTATTTTGACCCATGTAAGTAACACTTTTTTGTTTTTCTTTTTTGGTCACAGAAAAGACTTATTTCTGGTGCCTTTTTCATCATTCCTCACCCTGTTCATGTTTTATACATCATCTGATAGTGAATGTCAAGAGAAATTTAAAATTATAGTTCATTTACTCTGGTTAAACATAAGGAAGGAAAAGCAATTACCAGAGTAAAATGATGGAATTAAAGATTCTTCTTGCAACCTAGTTTGGTATTTAGTGCTTGATGAGTGCTAGAAAAGATAAATACATTTTTCAAGGAGAACTGTATCAATCTGCAATCATGAATGAAAGACTCAACATGATTTAGATATCAAACATACGGTTTGCAAGTAAAATCAATCTTTCTCTAGGCAGTAAGAGTTAGTTGAGTATATATTGTACTTTTTTGTTGTTGTTGTTTCTAAATTGGAAAATGCTTTTTAGTGGTGAATAAATATCCTGCACCAACAACAGACTTTTTATTTTTTGGCTAAGGAAATATGCTACAAGATAGATGGTGCTTTAGAAGAGACCACACAGATGGTCTGCAGAAAGTCTTATAAATATAATCCCATATAAACAGAGTAAATGCTTTCTTCATGTGAGGATAAAATGTTAATTAGTTTAGCTTAATTACAGATTTGCTTCACACTAGAAGTTTAAATTTAATGGATTGGTGATTCAATTTGATAGATCATAAAAGATAACTAAGAGCATGTTGGCTGTTTTGCTGACTAACCTCATGGATGCCCCTGCATTTTTAAGTCAACTCTGGTTCAAAATATGCTTCATTCATAAAAGATCTCCCCTAATAATCACTAGGCTATGCACATCAGTATTTCCTTAAAACTAATCATATGGTTATTTGATTATGTTTCATAATATACTCATAAGAGGTAGTTGCAAAGCAGTAAATGCAAAAATGTAAAATTCAGGAATGATTGCAATAATTTGTTCTCAAATATTTGAAGGGTTATGGTTTTAGGAGTGGGTTGTAGTCATTCTGCATTTCTGAGCAGGCAAAAATCAGGGAAGAGATACAAATCACTAAGAAACCTAAGAGGCAACTTGAATCAACAGCATCTTAAGATACTGCATGTATTTAAATGTTTTATTGAATTTCAGTCTAAGATTATAGAAGATATTAATATGGGATGAATGAATTTTGTCGCAAGGTTGGAATTAGACCAGATTAACTTTAGGAATACACTTCAGGAGTAATTATACTATAAAACTTCTCCAGGCTACTCAGTTTTCATTTTGGCATTCACACTACTCAACACTGTTGTATTCCTCCTGGTCTGCTGACCTCTCTCCAGTTCTAACAAGTAATTCCATATCAACAAACGCTTCAACAAAAATTTTAAAAATGAATATAAAAGCGAATTATTATATATTACCTTATTTGATTAAGTCTTATTTATTTGGATACAATCACAGATGGTTTTGTGAAATCTTGTTAAATTATTTTATGAAAGACAACTAAAAGTTTACGACCAAAAATGTGACATCACTTCAGATAAAAATAAGTAGAGTGTTTCATCTGTACTGAGAAAGCCTAATAGAAAAGTGAATCAAAACTATTTCTAAAAGCAAGGGCATGGTTGAGCATGGCCCTTGACTATGGTGTAGTGAGTGGGTAATTCTGTGAGTTCACTCTCAGTGTGAGGTTGCTGGGAGCTGAGTGTGTAAGGTGGTTGGACAGACCCAGTAGTGGTGTGCAATATAATGGGCAGGTAGATGGAGCTGTTGATGTCTGCTGGTGTGGCACACTGGCTTATAGGTAGGTGGGGCATGCTTGCCAGAGGTAAATGGAGTAGGCTAGCTTGTCATGGGGCATTGTCCATTTGCTAGCAGGCAGTCAGAAGATGGCTGGGGCAAGGTCTGTTTGTTTGCCAAGCGTAGGCCCTCTTAACTGCTGTCACTGGGTTCCCAGCTAGCTCATGTGTACTTCGCCTGGGTGGTGGAGGTTTCAGGAGGAGTTCACCCACAGAATCTTGGTGTTTGCAGGGTAGATTCCAAGACTCCAAGATGGCAGCCGTCAGTGCTCGTATTAGCAAGGTTGCAAGAAAGATGGTACATGCAAGTGATTCTGACCTTGGAGGTCATCTCCAAATTTTCTTGCTTCTTGGGAAGAGTCTGTAAGGATGTTATGTAGGATTTATCCACCTGTAGATCAGATGCTATTCAAGCCAATGTTACTGCACTTGGGTCCTAGGGAAAGTGAGTCTTCATGTGGACCCTATAAGGGGTTGCTCTTAGTTCCAACTTTTCCTTTAATTTCTCTGCCTATGCAGGGACTTCAGGGGCCTGTCTCTGCTACACCATATCAAAGGGTCAGAGTGCCAGGTATTAGTCATAACCCTTCCTCCAGACCTCAAGAAAAAGTTACACACCTTAGATCTTCTTCTGAATACAATTCACTGTCTCCTGGTTGTGGTTTCCGTTTCTTCCTTGGCAAGAGCATATTTTGTCTCTCCTGTCTGAACACTCTGTTGATCTTTTGCTGTAAAAGCTCTATTTATATGATTTTCTGGTCTATTGCTGAGTAATCTGTGTTTGGTTGTACATTTGTTGTGTCTGTGGGAAGAGGTGAGTCAGGGTCTTCCTATACTGCCATCTTAAACCTACCTCTAATTGTCCCTAATGTTTTGAGAAACGATATGATAGACTGATACATAATAGTGCAAATGCTGATGGGAGCTATTCTATGTTTATGGTTTTACTTTCCGGTTATACTTCCAAACCTGGATGAGATTCTAGAGTTGATCAATTACCAGAAGAGTAGCTGTCTCCACAGAATTCCTGATCCTAGTATTTCGTATAACTTGTCAATATTCTATGATTTAGATAGCTTTTGAACATTTCAAATAACATAATTCCAAGACTAACAGACTATTATCTTAGATCCTGTAGACTAAATTCATGACTGCAGACATATTTTATTAACCCTAATAATGACATCTCCTATTTAATTTCAAACAATGAAATTGGACTAAAGGATACAAACCTCTTAGTGATGTGACTGAGACAATTTCAGTGACAAATGTCTAATACACTCAGGAATTGAGACCTCGTCTGCACACCCACAAATAACTAGGACTTATTGGGGATCTCAGATTGTCAGAGTTTTGGGGAAAGTTAGCAGGTGGAATTTTGGAGTTGGGTGTCAGGATACGGCCCCTTTTGCACCTCTGCTTTTGACTCAGTAATCCTTGTATTTCACTTCCCTCATTATTTTACAATTGTATATTATCTAGGAAACTGGCCAGAATTTTTAAGTATTGTTGAACATTTTATATGCTTGCATGTATTAGAACCATATTTGAGTTTATGTGTAAAGAGAATAGGCTGAAGTCAATTAAGGGAGAAGAGTAGGGTAGGAGGAAGGATTCAGGGGAAATAGCTCATAATAACTGAAACTCTGAAAGCTCTAATTGCAAGCATTTTGGACACAATGGAACTGAAATCATGAAACAGAGCTCATAAAATAACTTTGTGTTATATAAATGAAGGGCATGACCCAGTGAGTATGAATAAAGGTGAGACAAGGGGTAAGGGATGGTGGTGGCTAAGAGTCAGAGGAAATCTTCCCAACTTGATCAAATAGCTATAAGTTCAGAGATTTTCTTCACTCTGACAATGCAACTCTCAGAATGGGAAACACTGCCTTAATTCACAATTTCAATAATGCAGGAAGTCATTATTTAAATTTTCCTGTAGGGTCAAGAACTCAGAGGTTGACTTCAAACTATAAAGCATTTAAAACTCCTTTTGCAGGCTTCAATCGCTCTCTATATGCATACGGTATGCTACATAGACTTAACTACACAGATACAATTTGTATATCATTCCACTTCCAAAAGGCATTGAAAAGGCAATGCCTCTTAAATTCAATTGCCACCAAAGAGCACAAAGATAAATGTTTTAGCCCAGACACTGACACATCTCTCTATATTTTCAAAGCAAGGCTCATGGTCTCAGCCCCCTGACTCCCATTCTCTGTAATGGAAGTCAGGTGGTAAAACCCTAATGCAAACTCCTGGAAAACCTAGAAGACTGCATAATGATGTTCTTTGTTTTTGCTATGGAAACATTTATATGGCACACAGGTTCAACTGTCCATGAAATGATGCACTAATCTCCAGAGTTCACAATGTAATTTGGAGTGTATTTTCTTCTCCATGTGCATGCAATTGTGAAGGTAATTGCCACCCTGAAGGTAAAGAATGCCAAGTGTCCCCACATAATACACAGCTACAGTCTGAACTATCTCAGAGTCAAATATCCCTTTGTGCATACAAAGAAAAAGTCCAAGGAACTAGTTTGCATTTTCACGTTTTGTATGCGATCTTTCTGGAGAACAACTAATCTCTCCTTAACAAGGCTTGTTGGTTTTCATAAGCTAGTGTGTTGTGAATAATCAGTTCAATTTCTGAACTCAATAGTATCATTGATTTAATATGATAAACCAAGAAAGTTTTCTTGTCTCTCTAATATATAGATTCTATGTGGATGCCAAAAGATTTGAAATCTGAAAATTCAACCAGCTTTAAGGATAAAGAGTAGACTTTAGATGCACAAGGAATTTATCAAAAGTGATGTTAGTCCTACTTAAATCAGATTCAGGCTACAAGTTACAGAGCTTTCCATTACATGAGAAGTAAAATCACTATCTTAATTTGTGTAAACTATATTTAGAAAAAAAATTACTTAGTTTTTGGGTAATTTAATGGGTGAAAAAGGACTACTTACATTTTCAATTACTCTGAAATATGACCATGTTACTTACTTGTTAAACAGGTCTAATAATAATAATTTTAAAAAGTCATTGTATCTAATTATCATATGAGAAATCCAATGCAACTTAATTGTTCTATACAGCCCAGCACCTAGGGACACACAGTTTTATATCTACTGCATGCTTTAAACTATTACTATTTTTCTCTTTTGAGTTTGATAAGCACTCCACAAGGAATATAAAAGAAGTATAAGACATACTTCACTTCCCTTGTCGCACAGAATAGAGTTCATTACAGGAGTTCAATAAAGATTGTACCTGTATTGATTGATTGCCAGCATTCTGCTTTGTGACTCCTTTTAATATTTCAGATGCTGAAAGGTCATTATCATAATCACAGTAAACCTTATTTATCTGTTCTTGACACACTTCTGGGTGCTACATAAAATTTAGCAATGAGTTCTCAAAAGTATAAAAATAACTGAATGGCTGTTGACTGACACACTAATCAGGAAAGATGGCACATGAGGTTGGAGGATTCGCCTAGACATTTTTAATTAATTTTATTGAATTTATATGTAACACTTCTTTGTAGAAAATAATTTGAAGACTTTCATGGAAAATGTGATTATAATATAAAAATAAATTATCAGCTAATGTAAGAAATGGGTAGCATAGTAAGAAAGTGAAAGTTTGGCTGTGAATTTCTCTGGAGGCCTAGTCAGCATTTATCGACCTGATTTTTATATTTTGGACTGAATAATTCTCTTCTGGAGGGTACTACATCGTTTGCTGGTACTAGTACTTTCTCCCTCTTTCCCCAACTATTGTGACGACAGAAAAATGTCTACAGGAACTATTGTTCTAGGGGATCTAGTTTTCTTTGTAAGAATGAAGAAAGCACAGTCCAGTTCTATGCGTGTTGGGATACAAAGGAGAGATACAAATTATGTCTTGACAGGTATTTCCTTACTAAGAACTGGCTACTGAAATAGCCACTGTATACATGTAGTGTCAGTTACTCCTCTGAGATAGGTAACATTGTCGCCCTCACTTTAAGAGCTTAATAAATGAGAAACTAAGCAATTTACCTAAGATCACAGAGTGAGGGGTAGTGTGAGTAATGACAGTCTTACGGAGAGATGAAGCAATATCACATTGCTGATTTTTGCCTAGCTCTCCTGCAAAACTAGAGGACATAAAATTAAGTACAGACTAGGAAAGGCAATTAACTCCTTCAAAATCTCTATTGGAGCAGCTGAGTAACAGCTGTCTGCAGTCTCTTGGTCAGAACTGCAGACAACGTTGAGTAAGAGTAAGAGTGAGTGAGATGCCCCAACGTTTATATGATGTGTTTTTCCAGTTGTCAAGACCTGAGAAGTGATGGGACTCTTACTTGAAATATCCTGGCAATTAATTTCTTTTCTTCTTAGAATTCAATAAAACATTGTATTTCATTGTGGAGTGAGGGGATCATGAAAAGAGTTCTGAATTAAAATGTTCCAGGTTGAATTCCAGTATTGAAACATACAGTTTTGAAATATTGAGAAACTCTCTCTCTCATCCTAAATGAGTGCATGTAATCTAAGTAACACAATTATATGATATATATATATACTACATAAAGTATCATATAGATCATGTATAATATAAGTGAGTATTAAATATATATCTAATATAAAACATAAGGTTTACTCATTTACAGGAATGTTCTAAGAAATATATACTGAGGGAACTATAGAAAATTTATTAAAATGCTAAGTTGTGAAAATGCTTAGAACCATACTAAAACTTTAAAAAAATAAATGTTATTTGCTATACTTTCTCTGGGCAAAATTTGGAACTTAATAGAATGAAAAGGAAATGATGATAATTCTGGGAAATTTAGTGCCATTTTCTCCTCCAAGAGAACATATTGGCAAATGCCTATTTCCTTAGCTAGAAATCGGCCTTTGAGTATTGTTGATTTATCAAATATGATCTCCAGCAGCAAATGCTCTTTGGTGCTACTTTATTAACTCACAAATTCACCCCCTCCACCATTGTCCTACAAGATGAACTTTCTTCTTCTTAATTGTAAGATTCTTAAGAAGAATCAACTCATGGTTCAAAGATTAGAAAGATTTATGTTGACTAACTGAACATCAATTACAAGTCTAATTTTTGATTCATTAGTAATTAATTCCCTTCCTCAGTTAATTTTAAAAAACTGTGTGGACTATATAATACATCCAAAGGTTCTGAAGTATTCAGTTCTAAACAGGGTCAAGCATAAACGTGTGTATGTGTCTGTGTGCGTGTGTATTTCCTACCACAACTGTGTAGAGACTAAAAAAAAAATACTTGCTGCATTGGGTTAAATACCTGACCTTCATGAAATCAGAATTTATCACACACACACACACACACACACACATATATGTACACATACACACAGACACATATATATATATAAATTTAGATACTCAGCAAATTTATATTAGTGTACACAAGACACATGTGACACTCTTAGAACATGCCATAGGAATTCAGAAAAGGGAGAGCAAAAATGAGCTGGAGACATTGTGATAAATAGAACTGGTAAACATATACATTTTAAAAAATTTAAATAATATGCATATAATTATATATTTATAGCCACAGTATCCACAAACCAAATTTGTATATATTTTTGCTGCTCTTTGTTTTATAAAAATTAAAATCATTTTATATTTTATGAGTATACTTTCACATCAATGTTCACAGATCTTTTTCATTATTAAAAATTTTGAATATTCATATGCTAATGTACAATGATGCACATCTTAAATTATATATTGTTCTTTCAAGAAAATTAATTAAAATTAATGTTCACAATTAAAACATAATTTATCTATAAAAATAAAAATGTAATAATATCACACAATATGGATGTACCATAATTTAAATGTTTTCCATTAATGCCCATTTAAATGACTTTTCACATTTTCCCTCCTATAAAAAACACTACAAAGAACATTCTTGCTTTCCTATATAAGCGATTCTGTAGAATGCAGCTCTAAAGTAGAATCTCTGTGTCAAAGAGGATGCCTACTTTAAAAACATCATTTCTGGTGCATCCTGACGGAGTAGTGGTTGGGTTCACTACCTCCATATACCTCCCAAGGACCTAGATTTGCAACCCCGGGGCTGGGAGAACAACCAAGATAAACAGCTAAATAAAATGAATAGGGTGCATCTTCCTCATCTTTCTTCCTACCTGCCTGTTAATTTTCATTCTTATATGTAAGTTTCTTTTTATCTTTAAGTATGAGTTCTATGTTTTAAAAATACATTTTTAAGCTCTGAATAAGAGGTGAATAACTGAGGCCAGAAAATTGCTTTAGGAAACTATTATTCAAATATAACTGAATTAATCAAGATAGTAAGGAGATACATTTTTTTGAGACAGAGCATACACATCAGGAAATAGAACTGATACAGGTTAGGAATAGGTGTGTAAGAGAATGACAGCAATGAACATAAAGCACTAAACTTGCCAACATTTGAACAGAAAAACACTAAAAAAATTAACCTCCCTGGCGTGTCCTGATGAAGTAGTCGTTTGATTAACTGCCTCTGAAGGAGCACAGGCCACATATCCCTGGGTTTGTTTACCAAGTCAGGGGGTGGGGGAAGCAACAAATATGAATACCTAAATAAAAGCAAAATAAAATAAAATGCCTTTTCTTCCTCTCTCTTCCAAGCTTACCTGCCCCTTTCCTTAGCCCCTCCCTGCCAAATTCCCTGACTAAAGAAATGAAGGCGTTAATATTATAGGGGTAAAAGAGCACTAGAACTCTGGTGGAAGGGATGGTGTGAAACACACACAGGCTGAGGTGTGAAAATATCCTGTGGGGGGAAAAATCTCCTTGATTTGTAAGTCTTTCCCTTAAGTTTGTCCTTCCTCTTAGAGTTTTTCCTATTCTGATTCCTAACTTTACAATCATACTTTTTCTACAGGGGTATCCTTTGTATTTCTGGCTCAAAGATACACCAAAATAGAACTCCAACCTCTTACTCTAGTTAGGAGGTGACAGAAGTAGTGTTAGAAAGGCAACGTGTGATATCAGAGATGGAATGAAAAAGGAGGGTACTGGAAGATCTGAGGATACATAATAACCATGACTGGTCAGCTAGTGAGTGTGAATTGTGAAAGCAAAGGATGTTTTAGCAAGGACTGCTGGCTGAAGAGAGCAGTCTTGCTGGGCTTTAACGCTACAGAAAGGGGAGAAAGTCAAAGCTTGTTCATTTTAAGATGCTGCTGGTGCTGGGACATCCACAAGTAGTATTTTGGAAATTCTTGCCCACATTTCAGGAAATCAATCCTATCAAAGTAATAGCTGAAGTATTACCTGTATATGAACATCAAGAGGAAGAGAAGGGGGCCAAGGTGAAAGCATTTTGAAGTCTCTCCTGTAGAAGCATAGGCAGAGGAAAACTTGCTAGAGCACTGTAAGCAAGCTCCTCAGGTGATGGGAATCTGAGAACGAGAAAGATGAATTTCTTCTTTCTTTTAAGCTTTATTAGGATATAATTGACAATCAAAAAGTGTATATACTTAGGCATACAACTTGGTGTCTTGACATGTGTACACATTTTAAAATGATCACTACAATTCAGCCAATTAACACACCCATCACCTCATAGTTGCTATTTCATTCCTCTCTTCCTTCTTCCCTTCCCTCCCTCCATTTTTCTTGTTTTTCTTTCATTCTTTCTTTTTAAGACAAGAATACAAAATATAGCCTCTTAGCAAATTTCAAGTATACAAAACAGTATTTTTAACTATAGTTATCATGCTGTACATTAGATCTATGTGTAGTTTAATCTCCTATTTGTAAACGACATTATTTTTCCATACTGAAGATTCAGGTCAGTGAGAATGTACCCCAGGATAGCTAAGTGTGTAAGTGAACAGTGATATGTATTTTTCTCCTGGAGTTTTTTTTTTTTTTTAAGGAAAGATACAGACAGGCATGAAGGTGAGCAGAGGTAGGCAAGAAGAGAGATGAGGAAGGAGGATTTTATTTAGTTGTTCATCTTGTCCGTTCTTGCAGGTCTTGGGTCATGAACCCAGCACCTTGGGAGGCATGTGGTCTGTGCCCAACTACTACTCCAGCGGAGCCACCAATGATGGTGTATTTATGGATGAAATGCAGAAATCCTACACATTGCCATAATTATGGCAGAAGAATTGGTTAGAACTTAGAAACTACAAGCATAAGTTAAAAGGATCTTGGAAAAAAGCCATTACGACAGTTTGTAAGTGTACATGTTTCAACGTTGTTTATGGTCAAAGTGCCAAAACACTTAGCCTATCCATAAGAAACTCATTAAAGACAAAAATAGTTGTGTTTTTTGTTTAAGTTTTTGTTTTTACTTCCCTTGGCCTCTCCTTGGGTTTTACATGGCCTGGACCTTTGCCACTGAGCCACAGGGCACACCAAAAATTCTAGAAACTTTGATTATATCCATATATTGTACCACCTTGAATTTGGCATACATTTGAGATAATCAAGAAAAAAGTAAGTAATATTAGGAAAAAGACTAAGAGAAGTGAGGGGCTATTAGTAATCTTCAGTCTTAAAAAGTAAAACTTAACTATCTGACCTGATTGATATCTATAAAGTGTGAAGGTTCCCTGTAAAGTTCATGGAATTATTCACTAAATTCCATATTATTAAAATTAAAAACATGAAGTTTGAATCAGAAAACTTTAAGACAATGTTTGAAAGACTTCTTTACAAAGCAGCAATATACATATGACAGTCATTACTCCAGGGAATTGCAAAGTTAATTAATAGCAGGCAATTAAAGATGGTTTAAAAATGTTAGAAAAGATGCCCGCAGGAGTCAAATAATCTATCCGTTCTGCCCGCACAGCTCTTTGGGTCCTTCCTCTAACCTGCACAAAGTCAGCACTGATGTGTTACAGTAACAGAAAGAGTCTCTGACATAAAAAACTTGATAAGCAGAACATTCAAAATACTACTACTAGATGCATTTCAAGTGACTTAGGGATCTCTCAAGATTAATAAACTCAGTCATGGAAAAACTACTGTGCAAAAGAAACAAAACAAACAAAAACCTGCTAATAAATATTGAAACCATGAAAATAGTAAAATGCAGACTAAATAGCTCAAAGATGATCGCAAAACAGAATGGGAGTCCTAAACATAACTTTAAAGAGAAGTTTAAGTTATAAGATAAAAAAAAAAAAAAAAAAAGTAATAAGGACCCAGATAAAATAAATCCCAAATATGTCCAAAATTACCACATAATGAGAAGATTGGAAGCAAAGATAAATTACATCAGTGTTGTAAATGTACTTAGTGGTTAACAGGAAGAGTTAATAGATACTGCCTACCTCTTTAAAATAACTGTTAGAATAACATAGTATAACAGAAAATTAAAACAACAGTTAAAATAAATAAAAATTTATATAGTGCATAAAAGTAAAAGTATTTTTGCAACATCAGAATAGATTTTGAAAGAAATTTAGATAAGTATCAGTCATTACAATGAAACAAATAGGTTAAAATCTAGCTAAAAATTCAATTATGTACTTTCTAAAGATCTTGTCTTTAAATAGAATAATTAAATAAACAAGCAAAAAGAAAGCAGCTACTATAATAATTAAACAGTGGAATATTTAAACAGGCAGAAGATAATGGGAAGTCAACATTTAATGAGAAAGGGTAAATTGTACAATAATTATTTTATGAATTGCATGCAAAAATGAATGAATAAGGCATAAATTTCTAGGGGAACCACAATCGGGTCAATCAAAACCCCTGTTCCACCCCAGGACACCCCTGGACGGGGATAAGAGCTGCCAGACTCTTTAAAAACCTCATCCTGAAAGCTCCTCATGGCCTATTCACCTCGGAATATGGTCCACTGTTATCCGATCTCTTACAGGGTGTACTATAGCCAATAAATCTCACTTGTTTTTGCTGACTGCTGGCTGCACTACCTTCTTTGTTCCCAGAGTGGGTGAGTCAAAAGATACCTTCTTTCTGACTCAGAAGAACCCTGAAGGAGACTCCAAGACCCCTGCTTTAATCTATCCGGCGTCGACTCTATTAGGATTTTAAAAGGTATGTCGGGCAACCTCTTTTTGCTCACCTTTCTCTTTCGGGATGTTCATGTTGCCTCCAGTAAGCTCTCATCTCTTTTTCTGCAGATGCCAGTGTAAATTTCACCCTTTCTGAGCTTTCTGCTGCTTCCCTAACTTTCATTATCTGGAGTGGGGGTTGCATAGCCCAGCATGTGGTCAAACTGTTGCATTTGCTTAAAGAAATCAGCTAGCAGGCATCTGTAATCAGCTGTGAAGCTGATGGTAGACTCCCTTCTTCTAGTTTGGTGTATTTTTTTTTCTCAGACTCTTTCTTCTTGAGGGTTGTTTTTGTGCTTTCCAACACCCTCCTACCCCCTACCCCCACTCACTGAGGTCCCTGCAGCTAGGGGAATGGAGAACTGAGCAAGTTATCTTTGCTTTGAGGAAAGTGGGGAGGTTTATCAACAATGTAGCAAGTTGGTAGCCACTCTTTGAGGGAGATGCTTGGGTGAGAAAACAAAACTGGGAGGGGGTCCTATGCTCTGCATAAGAGCTTCTGGGACTGGTTTATGCTCTCTGAAAAAAAGATTGAACTGTCACATTTTTTTCTTTGCAAGCTGCTAGAAGGGAATGCTTTGGCTTAGGGCTTGGAAGGAAAATGGGTGTGTTTCTAAAAAGAAGGATATAAAGACATGGGCTGATTTTTGATAAGAAGGTATTAAAGTAATTTTGTCTTTAAGTAAGATGGTTCAAGGAGGAATAAAGGGCAAAATTTGGAGGAATGTTGGCAAGTAGAAAGAAGGTCTAGAGGAATGTTTGTGGAAGAGATATTTTGAAAAGAGGCAGGATCTGGGGATGGAAAGGAGGAGAGCTTCATGCCCCCATCCCCAGGCACAAAGCATATCTACAGTCTACAGATGGGAATAGCCATTGGTAGGGAGGACTAGCCAGTCCCTGGAAATGGGAGGAACCAAGAGGAAGTCTCCTCATAAATGCGTGTACCCTGAGTGACAGGGGTCAGTGTTCACTTGAGCCCCATGCACCTGTCCTCGCCTTGAGAAGTGTGTTTTTATTTGTTGAATAAATCCTCTGCTTGCTTTTTTTCTTCTCGATGTCTCTGTCAAGCTACTCTTACACGCTGGACTCAAGAACCTGGACATTGGGCTTTTCTCAAAACCTACCCACTAATGTATTTTGCCAAAATAGGCCAGCAGGAGAGTCAGAAGATACCCCAACTCCTATTCTTCACTTGGGGTAAGGAAGGAGAAACCAGCTGAAATGGGGTCTGAGTAGCCCGGTGAGCTGCAGCTCTATGGAATGGCCTTGAATGTCTGGGATTCCACATCTTCCCTCATGCCAGTCTCTGTCATGAGGTTAATCAAGTCCCTCCTGACAGGATGTGGCAAGCTCATCTTGACTCAGATAGCGGTTTGTAATGTCTCAGTAAAAAATGGCCTCACCTACTTGGACTAGAAAAACCAGAGAGACCAAGATAAGCTTGTAGCATAATGAAATGCCAGCTTCATCCAGAGTACGGATAGGGCTAGAAGGGTGATGGTCACTTCAGCAACAACAGACATTGGTCAGCTTCAAGTGCAACCAGACCCATCCAATCAGAGACTAACACCCCAACCTAATGCCCTCCTTTTCCATCCTAAGGGTATTTACATTTAAAAACCTTGCCCCTGGAGTAGCCAAACTGAGTCAGCCTCCCTTGAATGGCTCCCCTCTCTCTTCTCTCTGTTCCCGCTAAGCAAATGGAGAAACTGAGTCAGCCTCCCTTAGCTGGCCTCTTCTCTCTTCTCTCTGTCTGTCTGTCTGTCTGTCTGTCTGTCTCTCTCTCTCTCTCTCTCCCCCTCCCTCCTTCCCTCCCCTCCCCCACACTTCCTAAATGACCAAGACAAACCTACCTGTGTTCAGCTGGGTAATTCTTTTCCATCCTTGTAAGATTCTCTC
Source organism: Solenodon paradoxus (assembly GCA_004363575.1). Lineage (NCBI taxonomy): Eukaryota > Metazoa > Chordata > Mammalia > Eulipotyphla > Solenodontidae > Solenodon > Solenodon paradoxus. Next base: position 48,041 of record RJWH01002766.1, on the reverse strand, counting down.
CCTCAACTTTGGCCTCTATTCGATTGTGGTTCTTCAATGGCTTTGGGGTGGAAAAATCTCTACTATCTCCTGTCAATTCATGCTCCATGTTTCACGCTGCTTCCCTATCCTGTCTGTATTTTCTGTCTCCTAAAGAAACCTCTCTACCTCATGACCATGTTACACAATCTGAGAGAATCAGTTTTCTGTCTACTGGCCATTTTTGTTAAGCATTTGACCTCCTGCCTGTCCCTGAAATTATTTGGTCAAGGTAGCAATTAGGTGCTAGAATTTAAACTTTGAAGTATTTATAGATTCATTAAATTAAGACTGTATTCGAAGGAATGATTCTCACTCTCCAACTTATGGTAATAACTGACATGACATAATACATGAACTAACAAAAATCCCACTGACCTGTGAGATTTAATTTGGGTTAAAAATGGGTAAAGACTAAATTCTTTAAAGTACACTCCATCCACTGATGGTTCAGTTTTTGGCTATTGTCTTTGCAGTAAGGTCAGGGGCAGAAAGCATGGAGGCACAGGCCTCCTGGAGACTTCTGGCAAGCGGGTCGTACTCCAGAGTCTGATGGTTGCCTGGTCAAGGGAGACAACCCGTAATCTGATGGGAAAACAAACCAGTGTTGGGGAGACAGCTCTATCACAGATTCAATCTGTCCTCTCTCTTCTTGTTGGGAAATCAGGAGTCAGTTCCAGCCAACAATCCCTGGGATGCATCATGAAAAACTGGGATAAATTTAACCCTGACACTCTAAAGAGGAGAAGATTGGTTTTCTTTTGTAAATCAGTGGGCAGTGAATGGCACTCTTAATAATTACAATACCATCCTCCGAATAGACCTCTTTTGTCAAGAAAAAAGAAGATGAGAAGTTTCATACTTTCAGGCTTTCTTTGTACTATGGGACAACTCCACCTTTAGGGAAAAATGTTGAGTGGATCACACTTTAATGACAGTGGTATAGAAAACTAAAGACTAATTCTTAAGTCAGAGAACTTACCGCCCTCAGCCCCTATCACTCAACATCTCTGTTCCTCATAGGGCCAAGCCCTTCTTAAACTCCCCTCCTCACTCATGCCCCTTACAGGAGTCTCTCGCAACTGAAAACGAACAAGTGGGATTACTTGTATACACATGCCTTTCTCCCTGAGTGACCTTAAGCAAGTTAAGGCTGATCTGGGAAAGTATTTAAATGACCCAGATTGATATATAGAAAACCTACAACATTTTACCCCATTCTTTGATTTTACATGTGAAGATATAAACCTTATTTTAAATGAGACCTTGAGTACCACTGAGAGCATGGTCACCCTTGATGTAGCTGAAAGGCGTGAGGACCAGATGCTGCATTACTCAACCTACCCTACCAGAGGGAAGAAATGCAGTCCCCAGAACAGGTCCTAGTTGGGAGTACAATAACAGAAGAGGCGGATGAACCAATAAAAACCATCGCCCCATCCCAGGACATCCCTGGGCAGGGATAAGAGCTGCCACACTCTTTAAATACCTTAGCCTGAAGCTCCTGTTCCCCACTTGAAATATGGCCTGCCTTTATCCTGTCACTTAAAAGGGTGTACCATATTCAATACGTCTCACTTGATTTTGCTGACATTGTCTGCACACCCTTTTTTGTTCCCAGTGTGGTGGGTCTGAAGACATCTAACTTCATCCCTGTACTGCTTATGGGGCAGATATGTTTCTACTCACTCTTTCTTAGTAATGAATGAATACTTTGTTTTCTTATTGGGGAGAGACCTTCTGCTTCAGTTAGGGCCAGAGTCCAGTTATCTGGGCCAGAGTCCAGTTATCTGGGTCAGGGAGAAAGCAAATAACACTCTTAGCTAAGGGATCAATACCTGACACTCCTTACATATAATTATTCTTACTGTACTTATGCAAATAACAGACCAGAGCTATTAAAACTTTGCAATTATTGGTAAAATTGGGGTAAAGGAAAGAGAATATATGTTATAGTAACATCTCAAATTTAATAGTTCAATGTTTCTGTCATACACTGGCTTTGTAAGTATCAACTTTGTCTGTAATTCATCAGTATATTTTTAACCTTTTCCTGTAGGTGTTTATCACGTGTCATATTGGCGCAGAAAAGGCTGGGATGCCTTAAGAAGGCCAGTGCCAAGTCCTCCTTCTTCAGGTAGCTATTCAGGTTTATGTTTGGATGATCTGGTCCTTGATCGCTCCTCTAGGTCTGTACCTACTCTTACTACTCTTTTATTTTAAACTCTGCATAATAAACTTAACGGTAAAATTTGTTCCTTTTTTGTAGAAAATACATCTCCAGGTGATGGTGCAAAATACCAGTCCTTGCTCATGGAAAAAGCAACTTTCTATCAAAGACCTCTGGATCTCCCATCCCTTTCGACCCTGGTCCCCTGACAAATAGTAAAAAAAAGGCATCTGGAAAGGACCATGTCCCCTTTCAGCAGGAAGAAAGAACCATCACCCCTATTCCCTAGATGATTCAAGGTACCATCTCCTTGAGGGGAGAATGCTAGGTAGTACGTAAGTCACAAGTGGGGAAGCAGGGGGTGAGGGAACAGATGCAGTCTTCCAATCAAAAGGCAGCACATTGTGAAATGGCGCCCACCTGAAGTCCTCAAATCAGTTGAAAAGGACATCTTTCCGGCTCACAAAAAGCCTGAACAGAGATTCCAGCACTGTTGTGGTCACAGTACTCAAGTCTAGATTTTAGGTACACAACTGTTTAATAGGAATAATCTATTCTCAGATTTCAGACCCTGGCTCTATGCAATAATTGAGCATTCAACTTCTGAATTATGAAACTTCAAAGATGAATCTGTAAAGGAGCAAAAATCTATCATCCAAAATATGTCTTTGGCAAAAAATATCACATACAGGACTCTGAGGACTGGATTGAGGTTTTAATTTTGAAAGATATATAAAGAAAAAAAATCTCTGTGTATCTTCCTTACCAAACAATGAACACATAACCTTTTTAACTCATCAGTGGAGAAAACAGAACTTTAATTTGCATTAAGTCTCTACCTTTGATTGCTACCTTTCTTATTTTAGTGGCTAATTTTCCTCTACCCCTGCCCCACAACGTTCTCTGAATCTATATGATGGTGTCCAAACTAGAAACTAATGCCATGTGACCAGTTACTCAGTTTCTGCAGGAGGTATACATTCCATTATTAAACTCTTGTTTCTTTTCTCTTAAAAAAGATATTCAAAAATAAAATACAACTAAGGAAAATAAGATATCCACAAATAATTTTTTTTTTTAAATATGAAGAAAGATAATTTTTTCGAAAAAGAGATACAGTGGCTAACAGGTACAAGGAAATGTGCTCAACTTAAATATTCATTAAGTACATGCAAATCTAAACCACAATGAGCTATCATATTACATCTGTTAATATGGCTACTATAAAAGAAGACAAAAAACAAACAAACAAAAAACCAAGTTGTCATGTAGATGTAGATAATAAGAAATTCTAGTATTCTGTTGGTGGGAATGAAAATTGGTATAATAAAAGTGAAAAAAAGTAAAAAGATTCTGCAAAAAAGTAGAACTAAAATTCACATTAGATCCAAAGAAAAATGGGTTGAAACAATAAATGAATATTTATTGTTTAGTGGCATGATATAAAATCAATATACCAAGATAAGTAGCATTCATATATATATATATAGATATGTATATATGTATACATATATATCTAAATTTATCTACATCTATCTATAAAATTTACTAGAAGAAAAAGAAATCAAGAAAGAAATCCTATTCACAATAGCACCAAAAAGATAAAACATATGGGAATAAATTTAACTAAGGAGGTGAAAGGCCTCTACATTGAAAACTACAAGGCATTAAAAAAAGAAACAAAAAAGAACAAAAACATGGAAAAATATTCCATGCTTATGATCAGAGGAATTTACATAATTATAGTGGTCATCTCACTTAAAATAATTTATAGATTCAATGTAATTCTTATAAAAATTATAGGAACATTCTTCAAGGAAATTGAGCAAAGTATATTAAAGCTTATATAGAACCAGAAAATACCTCAAATAGCTAAAGCTCTTAGAAAATGTGAAGAAAAAAAAAGAAACAAAACAAAAAGACAGACAAATCTCAAAAAAATGCACAGGATGCAAGAATGTGGCTTCCCAAAGGAAGAGACTGGGGAAGCGAGGAAGACACAAGGTGGTATCAGGTGGCTCTAAAATTCTGGTGGTAGCAACAGTGTGAAATACATAGACTGAGGTGTGAATTCAGTATCCTAAAACACCTATGGCAATGTAAATAAAAGAAATAATAAAGAAAAGCTATACTAAAAATAATTAGAACTACTATATGATCCAGCAATCCTATTTCTGGTATATATTCAAAGGAAACAAAACCATTATGTGAAAAAGAAATCTATACTTCCATGTTAATTATAATGTTATTCACATGAATCAAGGTATGGAAACAATCTAAGTGTTCAAGTATGAATCAATGGATATAAAGACTGTGGCATATATGTATACACACACATATATATACACAGAAACTCATATTATTTAGACCTAAAAATTAAAAAATTGTAATGATATGGATGAACCTGCTAGGTATTATGGTAAATGAAATAAGTCAGAGGAAACACAAATACTGCATGGTATAATTTACATGTGGAATCTAAGAAACATAATTTCAGTTTATAGAAACAGAGTAGTAAGCTGATTGTCAGTGGCTGAGCTGTGGAGGAAATAGGGATGGGACTGGTGGTTAAAGGGTACAAATTTTCCATTATAAGATGAATAAGGGCTAAGATATAATTTACAAATGGTGATGATAGTTGATAACAATGTATCATAAAATTAAAATTTGTAAACTCAAGCTTTCACACACACAAGAAGATAGATATGTGAAGTGATGGATGTGTCTTTATTAACTCAGTTGAGGGATCCTTTAATCACATTTTACACTTTGAACATCTTACAATTTTATCTTTCAGTTATACTTCATAAAGCTGCAAAAAAGACTATATGGATGGCAAATAAGCATATGAAGAAATGCTCAATCTTTTCATAAGTGAAGTTCAATAAAAACGTACCACTCCTACCTATCAGAATGGTTAAAAATTCAACAGAACAAAACAAAAATAATCTAAGCACACCCATTTTTTGAAAGATGTGGATCCAGAGAAATTCTCATTCATTACTGATGAGAATGCAAAATGGTAGTCACTTTGGAAAATGGTTTAGCTGTTTATTACCAAGTTAAATATAGAGTCTGACTTTATAACACAATGATCACTGTTAGGCTGGCCCAGAGGGACAAAACGACGGCCATACCCGGGAAAAAGTTGGCTGTTGTCAGACTGAGGGATTGAAGCCCACACCTGGAATCACAGGACCAATCCCCAATAGCGACGTATGAAGCCCGCGAAATTCTTTTGCTTAATGAGCTCGCTTCCCTTTGTTCCGGCGCGACTTCCCCGCCCCGGTTCTGTGGACCGGAGAACCTCGCCAGGGTGCGCAAACCCCAATAAAGCCCTGGCTATTCGACTTTTTGTTTGACTGACTTTCTTTCCTTGCGGAGCCCAGAGAAAAAAACCTTTCAATCACACTTCTAGGTAGTTAGCCAATGAGTTTACAAACTTACGTGCACCCAGAGCCCAGCAAATGAATGTTTATAGATGCTTTAATTCATAAATACCCCAAAGTGGAAGCAACCAAGATGTTCTTTCATCGGCAATTTGGTTAACAAACTGCAGTGAAACTGTACAATGAGATACTCTTCAGTGACAAAAAGGTGTGCACTATTAAGTCCTGCAAAATCATTTATGAATGTTAAATGCTATGGAAAGAAGCCAAGCCGTAAAGGCCCAAAAAAGTATTATTCCACTTACATGCCATTATGGAAAAGACAAACCTGTAGAGAAATTAACCTGGATAGTGGATGCCAGGGGTTTGAGGCAGGGTATGAGTTAAGTAGATAAAGCAGAGATTTTTTTTTTAGTGTAGTGCAACTTTTTGAGTGATATTCTGATGATAAATACATCATATTATGTGTTTGGTGAAGGCCATAGAACTTTATAGCATGAAGAGAATATTGCAATATATGCAAATTAAAAATATTTAAAAGGTCACAGAATGAAATGCAGAATGTGATGGAAGAATCACAAATATTGTATATTGTGTATTAAAAATGTATGAAATAACCTCATTGACTTAGATGAAGGAATATATATATCTGTATATATATTACATTTAACTTACATGTTAAACAGAAAATATATATTACATTTAACTTACAACAGATCTTGAGTTAAGTTTCATAATGATTAATAAGAATTATGGATGAATAATAAAACACAAATTCCCAAATTTAAAATAAGCAAAATACATAAAACACTTTTCTAGTAAAGAAGAAAAACAAATTGCTAATTAGTTTTCTTAAAGCATTCAAAATTACTTCTAGAAAAAGAAGTGAAAGTTAAAACTACAAAATATTATATACCTTTCCCTTTCAAAGTGACAAAAATGAAGAGGAGTAAGAATGTCCAATATTCAAGAAATCAAATGTCCATGGTGAAACTGATTTCTAACCATTAGTACCCTGTCCTTACTTCATCTAGGACCAAGTCATTCGATACTTTTAAGAGTGGACAATTTATCTTAAATTGTTGCTTAGTGTCAGTCAGAAAAGTTATGCTTTCCATAGCATGCAGAAAAGAGTTCAGAAATTAAACTCTTTCCAGTCTCTGTTAAATTAGATCAAATGTAGATTCACTTTTTTTAATGGTTCTGAATATTCAGAAAATCTGTCACTTATATTCAAACTCGAATTCTAAATCTCATTCCCAAAAGAGAATGATGTTTACAATGTGTTGTTCACTTTTATTTTTACTGTAAGTCCCTAGCAAGGCAAATAACCACAAATAAAGCTAGTATTTTTTTTTTTTTTGAACGATGTTGAGGCTTTATAAAATAAGCTTTTAAATGTATTTTCAGTTTTTTCTTAAATGAAGGAAAAAGATGATGGCCTTGAAGTCAAATGATCTGAGGAAAACTAAGAATTTTTTCATTAATATTAACAGAAAAAAAAAACCTATCAGTATAATGATATATTACCTATGATCTGGACTTCTCAGGAGCATGACGAATTGTCTATTGGAGCAATAAAATAAGACTAGAGAAAATTCAAAGAGGAAGAGTGTTTTGAAAACAATACAAAACAAATTAAGACATAATACCATGTAGATTTATCTAAATTGGCCAAGTGGGAAGAGAAGATCAGGAAGAAACTCTTAAACAAATATCATTTAAGTGAATAAAAAAAAATGACACTCAAAAAATCAGATCGTTGTCATCTGTAAATTTCTATTCCTGTACATGTTTACAGCTCTTAGAAACAACATTTCATCCTTTTTATTTGCTCTCAAATGTTTTAATCCTACTTAACATTAAATTATATTATTGCCTGTGATACTCAACTCTCATTTTACCCCTTGAAGATGAGTGGTGAATTTGCACCTTGGGAAATGTTAAAATTCCTAAGATACTTTAGTCCAGAAGGTAACTTGAAAACACTTGTGAAAACAAGAGAAAATTTTGGGGAACCCATCTGTTTTAAGTCCGACAAAACACTAGATTCTTGTTCTATAAAATTTTCAAAATATATTTTGCAAATGCTCTAAGACTATAAAAAATAAGTCATGAAAAATATTTTCATGGAATGCCTTGCAAGAATATCTGTAAAACCAAATTAAAAAGATCTTACCAACACTTAACAAAATTAGAGTAGAAAAGTTCAGCTTTTCATTTTTTCCCCTAAAATTATAACATCACATTTGGGTTAAAAATATAAGAATTAAACTGCCTACCTAAATATGTAAACATGCAATAGTGTCCCCCTCAAAATCATGGTTATTAAAGGCACACATTGCTCACCAGAGTGCTACAATTTAGCAACTGCACAAAATCAGGACTATGACTCATGCACAGGATGGCAGTAGATTTTTTGAGTCATTCCTTGAGTCAGTGCTCCCAAGAGCCCTGTCCATATGGAACTTTCAGTCTTGCATTGGTGAGTGGGAAAATGACAATCAGCCAATCAATCAATAATTAAAATAGATCTCGCATTAGGGGAGGCTAAATGAAGAAAAACGAATCAAGAAAGAAATAGTATTCTTTATGTCCAAAAACTTGCTAAACAATTTCCTTCTATGACTCAATTCAGAAAGTAAAAGTTTTTTTTTTTTTGATAAATTCAACAGCTTTCCCTTCAGAAAATGTTCATGTTCTAGATACTGTGCTTAGAAATAAATATTATTTACTAACCACAAACTCCTTGTTTACCATCTAAAAGCATCCACATGTAATAGGTAAAATATGTATTTGTAATTGGTGGAAAGGTTAAATTAATCACTACGAAGTTCCTTTGCTAAACTATTTTTTAGCTAAAGAAGGTGAAATGAACTTGAGAAATGACTTGGTGAAGTAGAATTTGGCTAAATATCTTGCCCACCTGGTTTATCCTTTCAGGAAAAATAGAAGAGAATTTTGTTTTCTCATTTAGCAATTAGTGCAATGAGGTCGTTAAGAATGGTATGAACTATATTTTCCACTTTATTTATAGTCTGCACTAATTATGTCATTGAAATGAAAACATGTCTGCAGGAGTGATGTAGAAGATAAAGACATGGCTCTCAGTTTGATTTGATGATTCTGCATAGACCTTCTGTAGTTATTCATAATATATCAGAAATCCCCATAGTCCCACAATACATATACATATAAATCATGAGATAGAAAAAAATTATGTCCATATAAATAGTTGCTTGCCTCTTTTGCCTTTTATGACAAATAAAACAAATCAAAGCCTATAGGATTCAAATATGCTGTGTTTGAAATATCTGAAGATTCTCAGGCACACTATAACTTATCCCATCTTCTTAAAAAATAAAAATAAATCAACTAACCTTACTAAAGGTTTTACTACTCTTTCATTTCAGACCCTTTTCTTATTTGGTGACATGAATAAGTGAAATTGATTCTTCCTTTGTATATGTGTGCTGTCCTGTCTTCCCTCCACCCTCACCCCCCCAACACATAACACATATTTGAGTTCTTTTTAATTATACTTGAATTATAGCTAAGTGCTCTTGGCTTACACTTCCTTTAAAAGCCTTTTCTATTTCTTTTCAACCTCTTCACAAGTGAGATAGTATTTGAAAAATACCTTTTTCAGTGGTGGGGGTGGTCATGGGGTCTTTTTCTCCAACAACTAGAAAAACTTGGTGCTTAGATTAGCAAATTTATCTACAGTGTCATTAAAGATTTTACCCTATTTATCCAAACTTTGCTGCCACAATCATGTAATATGAGCATGCATTCTAGTCCAGCCAGTCAGCTCTGTGTATTAATCATGCTTTGCTTATTTTAGCTGTGTGAATTTAAGATATTTACGTTGCCTAGAAGGCCTTATCTTTTTCTTTTATCTAATTGCAACCCATACTCCAAGACCTTATATTTCATTCGTTCTATCACATGAACAAAATGCAGTAACGTTGAAGCCCACTGTAGCTGACCAGAAGAATGCCAGCTGAACTTTTAAAAGAATCCACACTGAGGCATGTCCTGAAATCTTAGCGGATAAGTCTATCAGGCATAGTCTGTATATATCCCAAGCACCTGGATTTGAGATCCAGGGCTTGTGACAGGTGGAAAAACAACATGAACAACTAAATAAAAATAAATATATGCTTCTTCCTTCTCTTTCTTCTGACCTGCCTGCCTACTCACCTCCATACCTGCATATACCTTTCATTAAAAATAAAAGAAGAATTCACAGTGAACTAGTAAAAAAAAAACAATTTTCTACATTGAAATTTTTTTTCCAGGTCCCTGATGAAGAGGAAGTAGAAATTCCTAAAGGAACTGCATTTTATGCCATTTGTAATTTTTTATATATAAGTGTGCCTAAGTTAATTGTCTAGAAATAAGTATGTAGTTCTTATTTTAGAGTGTAGAGTCGAATTTAACCATGTTCATATAATTCCCCCTTTTATTTCCCCACAAAGCCATCAATTAAAGAACCCTCTTGAGAATTTTGTAGGTAGATATCTAGACTGTATGAATTTTATCTGTCTGCAACCAGGTGTCCAGTTGAATAAAACTAATATAATGCTGCATAATGCAGACATTTCTGACTGGCTATGCTGTGGGTTAAAACTGAAAACAATAATTGCTCTGTGCAAAAAAGCATTAATATTAAAGTGTGCTATTAACCAAGAAAAGTAAATGGAGCTAACAGGTGAGAATAAGACTTGCTCTTCATCTCTCTCTTTCTCTCTCTTTCTCTCTCTCTCTGCCTCTCACTTTGATGTGAATTTCCACTACATATTTTACAAGCAATGCTTTAGATCTGTGGAAGACATCTCATAATATCATATTATTTCATTATAGTAATATTGTGGCAATACACATGCATCACACTAATAAAATGAATACTAATAACATGAAATTTGACTTGAAATTCATGACACAATGGAATATTTCAGGAGCAATTCAAAACAATGACAGTAACTTCTTTTTTCTTTTCCTATATGCTATTATTTTTGGTAAGTGGAATCCATATCCCCACACAAACTAGAATTGCTAAACTCTTAATAGCATCCCCATGGTTTTGCTTCTTACTACGATGCCTTCACTGATTTCATCATAGTTCAAGCATAATAAAGAATCATCATCTGTCTTCAGGAGCATGAACTGTCTGAGACTATTTCTACATTTGCAGCAGCCTTACTCTGAAATAACTGTTCTAAGTCTGTCAACCTACCCACTAGCTTTCTGCTAGCAGCATGACTGTCATACAGAAACTCTTTGTATGCTGGATAATTACCAAAAAGCAACCAATTCTTTTCCTAAGAAATTTAAAATTCCAAAATTATATTAATTTGTTACCTCCAAAAGGTGTTTTCTAGGCTAACATTTTGTAGAAGATTATGTTGAATGCATTCATGTTTTTTCCTGATTTAATGAATTCTCTATATCTTCATCAATTAGGCTTTTTTTAAGTTTCATCCAGCATAAACTGCAGATAATAAGGAATGAAACCCAAGAATTTATTCTCCACATAAAATAAGTCAAGAGATAGGGAGCCCAAAGGTACTGTGATTCTTTATTTTTAACCATTATCATCAGCACATGGTTTGTGTATTGAAAATAAACCAAGACGGCTAACAACTGGAATATTTCAAGCATCCTAAATGAGAAACGAATAGAAGCCTGAAGAGGTGTATCTTTTAGCTGAGTCAGTCTTTTGGTATTCCCATATGTTAGGGTATTCTGAAATATAACTTCCAAAACTTCATGGCAAGCGAGGAGAAACGTAGTCTTCAAGTGTGTGCATTGGACTCTGAAAGTGAGTATTATTATAAAAAAGAGGAGAACTGATACAGAATAGGAAACTATTAATTTGTCCCATGAAAATATTACCTTTTTAAGTTCCTGCCAGTTGAGCCTCTTTACCACATAGTGTAATGGAAGATGGCAGCCTTTGCAATCAGCAGATGGTGCTTCAAACCTTAGACCTGCTTGCTCTTCAAAAGGTATGTCTCCTTCAGCACGTCACAATCTCTAATGTTTTGTCTTTAAAATGGAGGGAAGGTGAAGGAGGAACTGGACCGGTGGTGGTAAACTGGTGGCAAACCTAGTGTAATACTCTTTTCACAGGATTATAATGAAAGAAATGGCATAGTATAATGGTATTTTACAAATAGGTCATTTTCCACTAGTTATAATTATGTTACTGACTTTTCCACTGTGAGTTTTTAAGTACCTGCATTAGCTAAGAAGACTACAAAAGGAAAATAATGAAGTTATTCTGTAATACTCTGTTATCTAAGGTTGTTTATATTCAATATCAGAGAATGCAGAAAGAAATTAAGAACATTTCTAGCTCCATTACATAAAAATAAAAACCTACCTAGAGTAGAGAATAATAGAAGTATTGGATACCACAGAGAAAGTATTGGTTTTGTAGAATAGTTCAAGGTCTAAATGCCAACATTCTCCACTTCATATCCTTATGTGAGACTAGTGTTAATGAATAAGCAATTTTTTATGTACAAGCTCTTATAACAGATTGTTGATTGACTACTCAACATAAGTCTCCCTTATTAATCCTTCCTAAAAACACTGATTTATGTCAGTATTGACTCCTACCCATATAATAATATTCATTACAGCAACATAGAGATTTAATAATATTTTCCATAAATTGATTATATTTGCAAAATCCTTTCTCCACCTATTTTTTCTAAAGTGCATGGTTAAGTATTTTTGACTATAATTAATTTTGACTATAATTATTTTATCATTTTAACTACAATGATAAAATAAGTTGCTAAACAATGGTTTATTTTCCCAAGAGGAAATACTAGGAAATAATGTCTCTACACATAATTAATTTGATTTAATTTATAGGACTATTAAATTGAAAGAAACAAATATTTTTGCAACGAAAAAATGTTATTTTCTTGAAAATTTTCCTTCAGTATCTTCCTTCTGAGTTTGCTAAAAGAATACCTATTTATACTGACTGACTTATCTGCTGTTATCACTCTTTTCTTTTCACAGACAAATGCTAATATAGTTAATATATAAAGCTTATAGAAATCAATAATTTAAATACCAAAGACCTAAATAGATAAAAGGATAAAGAACAGAGGCAGACAGTTCTCTGGCACAGGTAAGAATTGTTTCAAGGAAAGAGTAGTCAACCATATTTCAAATTCCTCTGAGAAGTCAACTGAGGTAGGGAGAGAAAAAATAGCACTTAAAATTAGAAGCAAGAATGTTGTTATTCTCTTATATGACAAAAATTTTAGTGGAGTAGTAGGGCGGAAGCCAGCCTGAGATAGGCTAATGAAATATTAAGGGGTAGCTCAAGAAATGCAGACTGAGAAGATAGAAAATGCCTACATAACCTGTGAAGGTGAACGAAGAAGGTGAACCAACATGTGAGAGATGTTGGCTCTACGTGGGGGATCTGCTGAGCACATAGTAGAGAGAGGAGCATAATCAGTTATACCAGTTTCTGGGAAACTGGCAGGCTATGGGGTATGCAGCATAGGTGGAAGAAAATGGACACTGGGTGCTGAAACAAGTACATTTTTATATTTGTTAATGGGAGTTTGAGGCGATTTCCAACTGATGAGATAAAAAAAATTAGCTGGTATATTTTTTGAGCACTGTAGAAGAGTGCGCTCTTTGAAATTAGAAAATCTTGCTTGAACCTCATTTTGATCCCTGCTGATTGCTTTCTTAATTATTCAAATTCAAGGAGGGTCCACATATATAGAGCTGGAGTTTAACTCCCCATGTAGGGAAATGGGCTGTTAGAATAGCAGATGTAGGTAACAGCAAATGGTACTCACTATAGCTCTCAATGTTTATCTTTTCTTCATTCACCAGCACATACACACTTTATATCTGTGATTATATATACATTATATTGTAACACACACATATAAATTTATAGCTCAAAAGATAAAAGACAGGATGAGAAAAAACCTGACTACTGAGAACAGAAAATTCGGGATGCAAAGTGGAACTCAGGGAAATTAACAACCTTATGCTTTTCAGGAGATTCAGGAAGGTGTTTTATCCATCAAAAAAAAAAAAAAAACAGAATGCATAACTAGTGCAGAAGTAACAACTCTTAATAAAATGTCTAAATTTGAAAGAAAGCTGGCTTCTGGAGAAGTTTTCCAGGACATAGAATTAAAGAATGGAATGATTAATAAGTAGAACAAAAATGTTGAAACATGAAAGGTCAGATGAATAATGCCAAAGAAAACACTGAAACTGTTACACTGAAATTATGCTTATGGGAAAAATTATATTTACGAATAAAAATAAATTGTCATCAGACTCCTCATCAGCAACACTGAATTGCAGAAGATAATGGGCATTGAATTGGTCAAAGTTTTGACCAAATTATTTTATTCTTAGAATTCCAACCCAGTTGAACTATCAATCAGGTATGAGGGCAAGGACTCAGAAAATTGAGGTCAATACAAGACAAACAATGTAATAAAAATATAAACTGGTATCCAGTTGTAATGAAATTCTAGTTCACGAAAGTGAAAATGAAAATAACCCAAAGTGTAGATTAGATACGCATGGGGTGTTGGTACAAGAAAGGAGATTTTCCAGAAAGTCAACAAATGCTTTAGGGAGAACCATTAAAATGAATGATTTTTAAAAATGTCTTTTGGATTTTTCACTCATAAATGTGCTGGTTATTTTTAATTTTGGTAATTTGAACAAACACAGGCCCATGGAGGAAGAGGGTGTAGATTGCAGATATGTCTTCTATCTAAACCAGCCAATTTGCCCATCTCTGTGACCTCTCTAACACTGAAAAAAACTTAAAATTGGATTTATTTATTACTAAGGAAAACGATTGCTCTCTAAAATAATTTTAATTATGAGAATAAATAATACCTCTAAGTTCTGTTCATTTTCAGATACCTTAAAATTATACTCTTTGTAGCAAGCACATTTACAAAATATTTTGTTCCTAATGAAAAACGTTTGGTTACAACTTTTTGAGAAGCTAACATAGCAACTTCTTTAAATACCTAAGCCAATTACAGGCTCAAAAAAACAATCAAGGCTCATCATAACTTTGAGATAAAATTTCACCTTCCCATTTGTGGTTGTTATGTGTGTATGTGTGTGTGTGTATGTGTGTGTGTGTGTGTGTGTGTGTGCATTGCACAGGTGTGTGTGATTATATCTGTATGTATGTATGTATATATGTATCACTCTGTGTATGTTTATGTATAGGTGTACAAATGATACAAAAAGCAACATTTGTGAGTAAGCTTTTTGTACCATCTGCTATCTGGACATGAAGATAGGATAAACGTTTTCAAACAGAGAGAGTATTCAAATGCAATATTTGACCATGAGAGATCAAAACACTTTAGAACTTGGACATGTTCACATATCCACACGCATATGCACATACACGTACACACACAATCAATGTTGCTTTGTGACTCCATTGGCTCTTCCTAATAATGGTAGAATTTGACCATCAGACTGAAACTCATGTACCTCATGTTGTAACTTTTCAGTAACAAATCAAGTGGCATGTCATCATAATGATTTTCTTTCCTTATTTACCAGGTCACACGTGTTATTGAGAAAAGTACAATTTTTAAATAATTTCAATTCCACATATGGAATCTCATCTGTCTCCATTGTACTGGAATTCTTGTATGGCTAAAATAGAAATGACAATTCAAGTCGGAGGTGTGGAGAAGATAAGAGTTAAGCAGAAAATAAGTGTGATATTTAGTTACTCCAGCATTGTAAGACTTTTTGATATTATGCAGGTCTCATAAAGCGGTTTATACCAAAAAAGCTAATTTAATGATTTCAATTCTCCTTTGATATTGGCTATTGGCTGTCTTGTGAAAGGTGTTCATAAATCAGATCTTTCCCGTCTCTACTCTCTACTCTTCACTTTTTTGTTGTACTTTACTAGAGCACCTGCTTCATATTGCACACACACACACATGCACACGAGTACACATGTGCACACGAACGCACACACACACGAAGGAATCAAAAGCAGTACAAGCCAAATGTTCCTCTAGCCATCCCAATAGGGTCAGATTTTAACTTCATTAAAGTGCTGTCATATGGTGGCTGCTGACAGACATCAGACTTGGAGAACTTCACTCATCAGGTGTTCTCTAAGATTGTTAGCAAGAACAGCAACTCTCATTAGGGGTTCCCCAAAAAGCAGCTAATTAAGGGACAAAGGTTGCTCAGATTGTGACAATTACACCTGTAAGGTCCCTGTAGAAACATCCAAATCTCTAACAAACCTATGTTTGGTTGCTTAGTACAAGAAATAAAAAGCTCGTCCATTAAAAAAAAATGAGAGGCAGAAACTGTCACCCATTTGAAAAGCTTTACGAAAATGATCATCCAATTAGTGGCTATGATCAAATCAGGCATGAACTCTCTCTGGATGGCTCCATAATTTTCCTTCTTGCATGGTGTAATTTCATATAGCTCAAATGAACTCATGAGAGGTAATTCAGTTCCAAACAGTTTTCTCATCACTGCTAATTATACTAATACATTGAAATGCCTCCTACAAAATGCATGAGCCCTTTAAGCCACCTCATTAATGTGATATAATTTTTGCCAGAATATATATCAAACCTATTATCACCACAGGTTTTCTTTAGCATTTTTTCAAAATGTCTATCAAAAGCTTAAAAAGTAAATTTCTTTGGGCTGGTTGTCTCATAATTAACTATTTGAACTACTGTTATCTATTGTAGTATTTTTAAATGGCACTAACAATCTTCAATATGATATCCCTCAGCCCCACCAGTTTCTTTTTCCTCTCTGAGTATTTGATTCCTTAAATCTTTTCCCCGTTGTAGCTGATTCTTTAAATGGCAAATGGTGCATGCAATAATGTGCAAAAATGAGTTATACAAACTGAAAGCAGGGGTGTAAAAAGAAGCATCATCTGAAACTAAAATAAAGACAGATTTTATGGTATTTATGTCAGTTAATTTAACTGCTGGTAGGGGCTTTTGTTGAAACATGAGTTAGTTCCAGTGTTTAACCTTGCAGTATTAATTTATGCTTTATGGCCTGAGTACTTTATCATTCCCTCCTTGGGAAGACAGTTATCTCATTAGCCAGAATTTAATGAAATGCAAGGATACACTTCTTAATTTCGAAGATTACTATAACACAAATCAGGTGTAAATCTCAGACTGACTGCCCCTTCCCTTGCCTGTTTAAAAAAAAAAAAGGGAGAGAGGTTCATTTTGTAATCATATCGCAGAAATTCATCTGGTGGAATACATTTCATCACAGCCATTCTAAAGGCATCTCTCATCTGTAAAAGTTGGTTTAACTTTGCATCCAGCAGTATTGATGGCCCTTTAGCTACTATAAAGTTTCCAAGGTTGACAATTCATTATTCATCATCACAATTAAAAAATAAAACGTTGATAAAATTACCAATTTCTTAGACTTATTCAGGCATAGACATGAACTCTTAACCACATTTTGACAAAACTCAATTTCATAGGTAGTCTCAATCCATTTTGTTACAAGTGTATTTTTTCCAATTAGCAGACATTTTCATGGAGAAGGTAAACATGCCCTGAGGTTTAGAACTATTAAACAAACAAAATCCTATTAGCTTAAAATATAAGACACATTATCTGCCTTAAGGAAGCAGAAACATTCGAACAGAAATATTTGGTTGTGAAACTGTCTGGATGACTTTGCTTACTAAGAATACTAAGACATCCAAACATTTCAATACTTTACCATTGTTGACTGATTCTGGCACAAAACCTCTACTTTTTGCATTTCTGGACTTCAGCTCATGTTATTTCCTTTGCTGAAAGGCCTCGTCTGGTAGCACACTCCGGGCTTGCAACACCATCTGAATCACCTATGAAGATGGTTAAATTTATTTGAGAATATTGCGTGACATTTGCTTTCAAAATGAATGGATGGATAGATGGTTGGAGTATGTATATGGCAACTTTGGATTAATTTGAACACATTTTCCCTAAACAATAAGGGAATGAGGAGTTTATATATTATTTGACTATATATGAAGTACGGAGAAATAATATGAAGCGAGGAGAAACTGGTTAAAATCAGGCACTCGCTCTGACTTGCTATGTTAATCAAAGATAGACTATTTCTAAGAACTCACTATAATTTAGAAGCAGGAATTTAACTAGATATTTTCTTCTACATATGTATATAGGTGTTCACTGTGTATGGGGATGTGTGGGTATGTG
Organism: Solenodon paradoxus; assembly: GCA_004363575.1. NCBI lineage: Eukaryota > Metazoa > Chordata > Mammalia > Eulipotyphla > Solenodontidae > Solenodon > Solenodon paradoxus. The sequence continues at coordinate 30,192 of RJWH01002766.1, read as the reverse complement.
CATGTATGTTTAAATCTCAGCTCAAAATACAAGATTTATGACTACAGCTATAGGCTTTATTTCAAGGTCAATAAACACTTAAAGAATAGAGATGGCTAATGGCATTTGGCTAATTAGCTATAGGAATTTGCTTTACAATGTTTTTATATACTTCCTAATACTAAATTTGAAATTGAAATTGAAATTTAAAATGCAAAAATAATAATGCATGATGAAGGTGCTGTAAATGACAGTCCCTTGACCCAGAACCAGATTCTTTGAAGAGGCAGCAAGTGGTACCTTGATCAGAGTGTGGGATTAAGATTGAGGCAGATATGTATTCAAATTCTGACTTACTAGCTATGTAATGTAGAAAAATACTTACCTTTTTCTCTTTTGTAAAATGAGATTAATGAAGTCTATACACATTAAAAAATAAACTGAGCTTCTAGACTAGTTTTGGATTTGCAGAGAAATACATATAGAAATACATATAGAAATACTACATAGAGTTTCCAAATATTCTGAGCCCAATCTCTCCTCTTGTTAATGTTTTAGGAGTATGGTACATTTGTGACAATCAATGAACCAATAGGTATACATTATCATTAATTAGATCTGAATCTTCATTCAGATTTCCTTCATTCAAATCTGAGTACTTTATTCAGATTTCCTTAGCTTTCATCTAATGTACTTTTTCTCTTTCAGGATCCACTCTAGGACACCACCTAATATCTCATGCAATGTCCATCTGCTCAGCTGAATCACAACTTCCTTGAAAGGAGGGCTCAACAATTGTTTATGGTGTGTCTCCAGCACCTAGCACATGGCTAGCATGTGTTAGAACTACAATACTTAGATAAATGAATTAGTTCTATTAAGAAATTTAGTAATTTACTTCAAATACATTATTGAAAAGTGCGCTCATATTTTTTTTTAATTTAATTTCTCTGAACTGTAAGATGAATAAGCAGAGTCATGGAGATGAAAAGATTAGCCCAAATTTGCATGCGTATTACTCGATGCCAGGACATGATAAGTCCTATTGTGATTTGGTGTTCTTTTTTACTTAAAAAAAAAAAAGAAGTTTCTGATTAAGGCACTATGCTGGGTAATGTAGGGTACATAAAGATATATAATCAGCATATGCTGGTGGAGTAGCAGTTAGGTCAGCTGCCTGCAAAGGAGTATAGTCCACTCACCTCCCAAGGAACTGGTGGTGGTGGTGGGAACTATTGTGAACAACTAAATAAAAATGAAACAAAATGTTTCTTTTTCCTCTCTCCTGTCTACCTGCCTGCCTGCCAGCTCCTGCAGTTTCCTATCAAACAAACAAACAAACAAAAAAACATAATTAAACTTGTTTCCTTCCCAGGGGTCAGAGGATGAATTAATGCATTTTGTGTGCAGTAGGGTTAAAAAAAGGTGCTATGGAAATATCAAGTATTATTAATACTGCATGCTAGAGAGGTATTGATCTTATAAGAACTAAACATATTTAAAGGAAAAAGAATCCTCAATCAGCCTGTCTCAGAGAGTATTTTACTTAATGTATAAAAAGTGCTTGGAGATTCACAGTTAGAACCCAGGCCTGCTTTGTGAGCCAGACGCTGTTTCTCCTTCCAGATCCAGGGAGTGAGTTCTTCTAACATTTCTTCAGCCCTAGAACAGCTGACGGTGACAATAAATTCAGAATTTCATAGTAAAGTAAGGAAAAAAAGGAAAATTCACTGTGGATTATTTCATTTGGAGGGTATTAATAATTTTTAAAATATTAAGTGTTTGGAATAAAATTTGCATGTGCTCATGGGTTATCAAACAGGCATGATTTACTCAACTGAAAAATAATAATACAACCTTGATTCTACTAAGTTCCCCGTTTAATTCTGCAAGCTCCCAAGCTTTCTTCTCTCAGGGGTATTTACTTTATAGATTCTCAACAAAACTGGACTAGTTTTCCTTAATTTGAATCTCTGAGGTGATAAGCAAAGGTCTGATTGTGCATTAATTGTATTAAATACCAGATCAGTCTGGTTGTAGTTGTGACTTTCTTCTGCCTTCAGTTATCTTCCAGTTTGTTCTATTTCTTCTACCTTTTGATGTGGCCAGTTTCATTGTATGGATATCTGTTCATGGTAATAAGCACTTCAGCTATCGATGCAAGAGTGGAGTCACAGCTGGGAACTCATTGTATTAGCAAAGAAATCCTGGTATTTTGATTTTTAGAAGCTTTTTAAAACTGGTAGTATATATCTGTTTACTATTCCATTTATAAAACATACAAGTTTATGAATGGATTTAATGATTCAAAATCTATTGGAAAATAAGAGGCTATAATAAATTGCCTGTATGCATGATTTGGTAGGCTTGGGTGATCTAAAGATCATTTGTACGTTGGGAGGGCAAAAAAGGATGATAAAAAGATTGTTGGAAAACATTTTTTAGTCAAACAGACTAAAATGTATTGGATTCTTTTCCTAAAAATTATCTTTTGGCTCCTGGGAAGGTTATAATTTAGACCAATGTTTTCTGATTTGGAAAAGTCATTTCGTGTGAAATTCAAGTTGCCTTTCATCACAGAAACAATCCTCGTGATCCAGGAACATTTCTGGATCTATGTTTCACTGATACCTACATGCACTCTGTTCATGAAGTGGACCAACATTTATTATACAGGAAAAAAATTCCAACAGATAAACAATGAAAGTGTTTGCCTTGACTCAACAGTTTTGAGTCAGTCAATGGATTATGTGAGATTGCCAAGTAATTAGAAAATCCCTTGATTTTCTTTCTATGCTTTGGAAAGTATTTTAATAGATGATGAATTAACTCAACTTTTTGGACTTCGAACTACCTCCTAGGTAGTTCTAATTATAAGTATTTTATTCCACTGGTATGCCATAATTTCATTTTTGGAGTGGAGATTACAAAGCTCAGAGAATAGACATTGGAGAGAGGTGCCATGATTTACTGAGAACAGAAAAACTGCACATAATGTCCAAGCTGGTACTAATTTTGCTTCACACAATTTTACCTTCGTTATAAAAGACCTCCTTCTGTATAAACAAGGTGAAACTTATTTCATCTCTCACTCCTAGTTGCATTAAATTTAAAATGTTGATTTATTTAGTTGAGCTACTGACAACTGTAGACAGAACTGACCATAAAACTACATTTAGGTCTAATTCTTAAAGGGGTCAAAGGGTAACAATTTATCCACTTAGTCTTGTAGGAACTAATTTTTCGATTTGACTCTTCATAGCATCATTAATGAAGAAAAGCTGCAAGAGAAAACACCATGTTCAGGAATGTGATTCAGAACATTAACACCTTAATTTACATAAAATTAGTTACATACTGTTGCAGTAATTTAATTTGTTTGACCAGTACTTTGCAACTGTGAAAAATAGACTCAGAAAGGCCAGACAAGGAGTTCTGCATTTTTTTCTCCAAACGACTAGTTTCAGAATAATATGAAATGGAGACAATTAAGTACAAGACAATTCGGGATGCCATGCTGGCAATTTTGAAATGTAGGGATTAGAAATATATTCTTTTTTTCCTTCAAAAAATCTTCATAAACTGCCTGATTCATGCTTGAAATAACTTCCATATTTTCCCCAGATTTCATTACAGTTGCATAAGTAAAAATAATAAAAGTGAAATTGTATGATATGTAATGTTGTCATATAAAAGTTTGAATCAATCTCTATTTACCAGTGATACTTAGTATAACTGCAGGCATACATGAGACCCAAAATGAATACACAAATCTCATATAAGTGTTAACCTGTTAACACCCAAAACTTTTATCACCTTTTTTCCTACTAAAAGGCAAGTGTAATTAACTTGAACTTTATAAACAATTAGATGATTTCCCTTAAAAGTCGGTCATGTCTGAAAAGAAGTCTTCTTTGTTTCCTGTCTTCATATTTTTCAGGTTTTTAAAAAATTGCATGTCAAATATATTTCCTATTTAATAATATCTACTTGTAATTTGAAGTATCATTACCAGCAATAACTGTACTTAGTACTTCCCTCCTCCTAATATACCTTATATAAGTCCTACTTAGGATTCTGCAGGAAGGGTTTTTTTTTCTTAAATCCTGGCTTTATTATAAGTATCTACTTACAGTCGGAGTTATTGACTAAGGTAACCATTTTTTTCCCCATATTTCCCCCATCAGTTATTGCTTTATAAATGATAAATGATTTAGTTTTCATTCTGCTCTATATTTTCTATGTAATTAGTAAAATCCTTAGCCCCTTTGTCTATTAAATGCCTGGTCTGTGCAATAATAATATTCATATGGTCAAAAGTATCCAAGGCTTGTGCAGAAGGTAACAGATACCCAGATTTTTTGTAGTAACAAATCATGTTTTAAAAATATATCTTGGGGTATACCCTTGTGGATCAGGCAGCCGAGACACCAGTGTGCACACCATGTGAAGCTTAAGGACTCCAGTTTGTGAGCTGGGCCTGGTGTAAAAAACCAAAATAAACAAATAAACATAGTTCTTCCTGTTCTCCCTCCATTCTTTAAAATGCTTCTTCCTTCCTCTCTTAAAAATTTCCTTGAATTGACTAATTAAGTTGATTTTTAAAATATGTAGATCCATTCATAGATTATAATTGGTACTCTCTGCCATAACACAGCCTATAAATCATTTCTTCAATGCAGGAAAGAAAATTTAGTGTTGTCATTTGCTTGTGTTCGTGATGGAATGGTGAGGATTAACTGAAAAAGTTGTAGAACTTTGTAAATACTGTTTCTCATTCATCTTTTCCTAAACTGGAACTGTATTTATATTGTAAATAAAATCATGTGATAATGTAATTCTCTAGACTCGTTGTCATGCAGATTTTTTTTTTTTTCCTGATGAATTTCCAAACTGGAATGCAGCATGGGCGAGTACTTGGAAATCCAGGAAGCTTGGATTTGATTTTGATTTTTCTACTAGCTATCTTAGTGACCCTGGGTGAGTCCACCAATAAATTCTCAGTCTTGATTTCCTTATGAATGAAATAAAGGTTTTAAATTTCATGGTCTAAAGGATATCTTTTAGTTCACAAATTCAGCAATTGTTGGAGTACTTTGTCTATTTTTTTGGTACATTTAATGTTTTCCTAAAGGATGACACAATTGAATATAGGTATGGTTGCTGATGTTAAAGTGGAAGGGTAGTGTCATTTTAAAAAGATGAATTTCAGACAGTAGGTAGAATTGCAAATGCACATAGAAGAAAGACTGTCATTTTCCTCTGCCCTATTTTTCCCATTAATTATTGACTTTGGTTTTCTTTCCAATGGACTCCCAAGATTAGTCAGTACCCAACTCGCTTTACCTAGACTAGTTTTGCTAGTGTAAACTTGCTTCAGGATTGTAGGAGTAAGACCAATCATGCACCTCTTTTGAATTCAGTAGCCTTTTATTATCATGCTTGCCTTTAAAATAATAATAATAATAATGACTATTACCATAAAGCTTTGATTCCTAAAATAGAGAAACAATGCCCATTCTTGTGAATGCATTTATATCATCACTTTATTTTCACTTTTTACAAGGTTCCTTTCCAGAAATAGCATATAGCCCATAATGAAGTTTGTTTCAAAATAAACCAAATTTCAAAAGGATTAAAGTCAATGAAGATAATTTTAAAAGTAGAAGCTGGTTTCCACAAATCAGCAACCTGGTCTTCTCTGCAATATTCTACAAGCCCTGGAAAGCTTCCTAATCAAGTCATTTGTCAGAGTGTAGGTCAAAAGACTTGCTGAATCTAACTTTTATCGATCAGATGCTGTTTTAAGGAGCATGCGCTGAACATTCCTGATTGCTGATAAAATGATAGACTTTCCTTGAATAATACATGGCTCGTACCCTAAGCTATACACTACACACACACACACACACACACACACACATCCTTTGTCAAATCTGTAATGGAGTAGATAACTGAATAAAGGAGCAAACTTCCATTGTAGCACGAGATAGTAACACGGAGAAACTGAACTGTTAAATCAAATCCATGAAATTCATTTTCTTTGTACAACATTAAAATATATTTCATAAAATGGCAGAGTAATCCAATAAAAGAACAGGCTCTGAAAAGAGTAATTTGTGTGCAACAAGGTTACACATTTAATAGAGTTCTGTAGTTTTGATCACATTTAGAATTCTATTGCTTTTTGTTAAATTTTCTCAGATTTTTTCAAACTTTTTATCATTTCTTTGAAATATGTGAACCTTTTAATGTATAGATAATTTATGCAGCACCTACAGTTAAATGATCCGTAGGCGTAATTTTTCTATTAAGTTTTCTTCTACAGCTGCTTTTACTTTGTCTCAAATAGATTACTCATTGTCAACAAATTACAACAGGACTGATCTGTTACAGTATCAGTTCTTAGGTTCATTTCAATATTTTAACTATTTGCATGATAATTTTTCAAGGAGTGAAGCTTTTGTGACTCATTGTTTCAGAAGAATTATTGAAATTCTCTTAATATTATTAATTGCTGCAACTGCAATAAAGCGGAAAATTATTTATTATATTATGACCTTATGAATATGAACACAGAGACTGTTTATTCTCCTGTATTGTTATTTTTTACAGAGAGTGTTTGAGCAAATTAAGGATAATTAAGTATGAATGAAGATAGTTATGCTATTTTTCAAAATGAAACAGACTTTCAAATTGCTCTAAAAACAATAGGAACTTTTTCCAATGCTTTTTTTCTTTCTTTACTAATATTACTAATTGTGAATATTTATTTTACCAAGAATGAGAATAATATTTTGTTTATAAAAATCCATAATTTTGTTTTATATTGTGCTAGAAAATGCAATTTTATCTTAATCTGAACTACATCAAAAGCTGTCATTTCTTAAGGTTTAATAAATTATTATTTGAGAAAAAGAATTTATCACTCTAAGGATGTAGTGCATTTGCCAGGAAGAAGTGTGTTCTTTTATAAGCATGCTAATTTGGCTGAAAACTACAAAGAGAAGAGAGAATATTTTCTACTTGAACATTTCTTGCATTCTTTTTCCTCTTTTAAGAGGGAATATTGGGCTGTTTCCAATTAAATTGAAATGCGGCATGGAAGTTATCAATCAAATGTAATTATTTTGTGCAAAACAATATCACACACAGCATTAGCATGTGCAACAGGGGAAAAGTGTCAGAACATATCAGTTATTCCTAGGACAGCTCATCTCTTACTGAAACAATGAAATTTTGGAAACATTGTTCTGGGCTTCCTTGTATCACTTACATTGGTCCTTTTTCCTCAGGCTTCCTTACTCAATGGCTGTCTCAGGTATTTGCCACACAGGATGCAGATGTGTTAGCAGAATGAAACTGTAAGGTCAACAGTATCTTTCTTCATGATATCAGGAATCCTTTAATCTCATTTTAGGCATTACAGATTGGTATTCTAGGAGTCCAGTTTTGGCATATGGCAATGTAGAAAGCAAATTGTGATCAAGTCCCTAAAAACTATTTCCTCATCCTTAACTTCACACACATCACGTGTAGCGCAAGATGGGTACCATGACATCCAGTGCAGTGCTTTTGTTGAGTTTGCATGAGGCCTCAGATGTCATTTTTGAAAAACCTTTCCAAGAAGCTACTTCCAAATGATCTGAATTGACTCACAAATTGAAACCAATTTTTTTGAGTTAATTGTTTATTGTGTCCATGTGTTACGCTTACACTTTAACCAGGGACTTCTGATAGCAATGATTTAACCCAAATGAATGAAAAGGAATGCTAAGCATTAAGACCAACTGATGTTTCCTGAAGAGAACTTCACAGAGCGCTTGTTAGTCAAGCTGTGCAAATCATTTGAAACCTTAAAATGCAAGAATTTCAAGTAAGATTTTGCAAGTAAGTGATTTAAATAATAGGAGACACTTTCTACTATGCTTGCGCACAATTTTTTTTACATTGTGTTAGTTGTCTGTTTTCATCTCCTTTTTCCTCATTGGATTCCAGGCACCTTAGGGTCACTTTGTAGTATGCATCTTTGTGATCCTATTATACTTGATCAGGTAGGCTTGAACTTAGTTGGATAATGTAGCCCTAAGGAATGTAGTAGCTGGAAGGGATTTCACATACCATGCAACCTTACTTCCTCGCTTTACTGATGATGGCAACTGAAGTTCTCACAAAATGGATGCTACATTCAGGCTGTACAAAGGTCAGCGTTCCTAACAAGGATTTCCTGTTTTGTTTTCCTCTATCTATGCACTATCATTTGCCTTTCATCCCATTCCCAGGCCCAGTCACTTTATGGTCACAATGACCCCATCGCTATTTCTAATACTTGCTTAGCTATTTTCCCATCTTTTGGGTCTGTGTACATATGTCTTCTTTGAAGCATCTTCCCGTCACTCTTCATCTATGTCAATCCTACTAGTCTCTTAGGATTCAGCTGAGCATTCACGTCCTCCAAGTGATCTTGTCCTGAGGTTTCAGTTTAACTTAGGTTTTCCCAATGACTTCCTTAAGGTAATATTTTTAAAATGCCCTTTTATTTTAAAAATTCTCATTTTCAACTATTTGTATAATGTCTATTGTCCTGATTATATTGTATGCTACATAAAGTTAGTGATATTTCTTTTCCACTATTATATTCCTAACACTTAGTTCGATTCTTGATGTTTAATAGGTAGACATTAAATTTTGTTGAAAATTAAAACAGTTGTTAATGTCAGAACTGTGATTTGAAATCAAGAGGTCTATACTTAACTTTTTACCCCACAGTGACAGCCTTCTTAAAAGTTTATGAAGGTTAAGCCGAACTAAAGAGTTCTATCATGAAGGTGTGATGGTTCTGAATTTTGCTGCTTAGTATTATATCATTTTTTCAGATTTTTCACTTTTGACTTAATGACCATGTTATGAAAGTAAGAACAATATTTTCAAAGTTAAGAAGTTAAACCACAATTTTCTTATCTGTCAAAAAGGCTAAGGATAACACTTACCCTTATTTAGCAACTGCTGTTTTATTTATTTCTCTATCCTATCTGCAACCCAGCACTGGATTTGTTGCAACAAATTTGTATTAATGACTAAATAACATAAAATAGTGCATTCCAAATATGAAGCACTTGATACATTATGGCTTCTCTTTCTACTGATATTATGAATACATATCTACATCCACACCTATCTATATAGCATACCCATTTACAGAGTCTGATACAAAGAAGGCCCCTACTAAATTGTGGTCTGATGGACTAGGATGAATTTGCTATTTCAAATGCCCCATTAAAATTAAATGCATTTTCCTTGATAAACAGAACTCCATAGAGAAACCAACTAGCAGCTCCTATTATGCAGGCCTGTTCTGTATAGTGTACTTGGAGAGACAGCCAGTAATCATTCTTTTCAATTTTATTAGTTCTAGTCTAATTCTCAGTGTTAAATATTACTTTTCATTTAAAATTTATCTTATTTCTAAAAAGAAAAACTAAATATGTTAAAACCAATAGGATATAATCAATCTCTTTCAAAATGTTCTTAAAAATATGGAAAAGTATACACACATACTTTAATAAATAAGAACTATATGAAAGTGTGATTGTTCATATTTACAAAAGGGAAGTTGGGAATTTTAAAATATTATACATACAATTGAGAAAAGGAGGGTGCTTTGTAGTTTGCAGGATGTTTCCAAGGGATGTCCCCATTTCTTGATATATTTTGTCTATAACTGTTGCTCTGTTAATTCAAGATTTGTTATAGTATTTTGGTAGAGGATTTGCCATGATTTCATCAAGTTATTTATATCCCCAGTATAATTATTATTAATAATTCCCCAGTATAATTATTGTCATATTCCAAAGATATCTAAACTTTGTAAAAATTTGAAGCTGTTAAATGTTGAATGTATTTTGATTGTCATTAGCCAACATAGCACTTGTATTTTACGTGGTGGTGGCTATGTGAAGTTCATTCTTAGTAGGTAAACATAATGACTCTCAAAAAATATGAACGAAGCATAAACTCATCAATTTACCTAGGAGAAGACTATTATTACTAAGTTTGTAGTAGCACGGGCATTGACATCAAAACTCAATTTCCTTATCTGTGAAATGGGGATAACTAATAGTAACTCTCAGACAGTGTTGATGTGAGGGGTCAATGAAATAGTGCATATAAAGCATTTAGTATATCGCTTGCTTTATTTTAACACAAAGTAAATGTTAACTTCACAATCCTGCATGAAAAGATGAGGGGGTGTGAAACACATTTTGGGATGTAAAGTATAACGAGTACTGTAAAAGTGAAGAGCAGAGAAAGGAGGAGGTGCCATCACTTCTTTCCATATCTGTCAGTAAATATTCATGTCAGAGCTAAGATGACACGGTAATGGAGTGTTTGACCAACTAGAAAGGTAGTGGGTCAGGTGGCTCAAAATCTGGCAAAAAATTAGACTAGGGGATGGGAGGAAAGACTGCATGTTATAAAAATATGCCACAGGATCTCATGTCTATGAAGTGAAAATAGTACTTGTTATAAGTTATCATGGCTGCTGTTGATTTGAAATTTACTGACAAGTCAAGATGTTGCTATAGTCAGATGTTGATCTACAGAGGCAATGGGTCCAACTTCTGGAGGGTTTTGTTTTTTTTTTCCCTTTCTTGGCAGTAATTTAAGCAGTGTGAAAACCTGTATACATGCTCTTTTTGGTCATTATACTTCCTGCATCATCGATAATATATTTGGAGCTGATAACACATTAGCTCTGTTAAATTTGTTTTTCACAAATCATTTTTTAAAACATCCACACTTTATCAAGGCTGCTTCTTAAATCTAACATATTTATCATACAGAATTTTATTTATTAAATTTTATTTGCTGTCAGGAGAGATAGGCATGAATACAATGTTTAAAAAGATATCTATTGATGACAGGAAAAAAAAAAAAAAAAAGAAGAAAGTCCTGAGGTGGAAGCTCAGTGAGTTGGAGACATGTAAACGTCTTCCACATTTAATCTTCACATGACAAAATGCATTATGGTCAAAATAGGATTGTCTTTAAATCACAGTTTTCTAACATTCTCAGTTCTGCATAATATAAGCCTATGCTTTCAGTTAGGCTTTTCTTTTCTTGTCTTTTTTATTCCTTGAGCAACAGTTTTGTCATAAATGCTATTAGGTCATTGTAAGCCTCTTCTTTCTTACAACACTCTTTTATATGTAGTTATTTCAGATATTTTAAAGCCAATTATAATTACCCTGGCCACATAAAACAACACCTCCTTATGCAAGGGGGATGTGCTACCCCAGGCGCAGCGCACACTGGTGTCAAAAGCAAGGTATTTTCATCAGACAATTATAGTTGTCTTTGACATCAGGCCTACATTTCCCACCAATTAGTACAAACTGCAGGGTGCAATTCCAGAATTCTGCAGTGCTGGCAGCTAGTGGTACTAAGCAGAATTTAGGGCATTTAAATACTGGAAGACCCAATAAATATTCTGCTTTAACTTCAATTGGTTCAAATCAATAGTCTGTGTTGTCTGCACATCATTTTTCCTCAGCAAGAAAGTATGTATGGGTTTTATTTTTTGTTGAGATATTAATTCTTCTTGTCAATAAAATGCTTAATTTTCATTTGAACTCTATGTCTTTCCTGCATGCCACTGAACTATTTATCAGACCAAACTTACAGCTACTAATGGAGACAGTGCTAGACAGCAGGCCTTCTGTAGAAAAGAAGTGCTCAGGAATAAAACATAAACTGACTTTTTTTTAATGAATCTTCTTTAATTGTATAATTATTTGGTATTCTTTAAACTTATTCAATTACTGAAATAAAAATGTATCAACAAAAGGCATTGCTTGAATTTTTAAGGACTATTTCTCATTTGAGAACTAGGTAAATGAAAATTTTTGTGACTCAGTGGTGCCAGATCTAAGGAATAAAAAGTGGGTTGTATAAGATTTATCAGTTATTTACCTTCTTGGTATCTAGGAGCTGGAAGGGCTCTGTTTTATTTATGAGAGTAACTATATCGATCAGTTATTTTAGTGATTATTAAAATAGTATTTGATCCGTATCAGTTTCTAGCCTGCCAGACTTCCTAACAGGAATAGTCTTTAGCTAGGTCTCTGCCTTTAAGTGGCTTATTCTCAATGCAGTTGTCTTGGTTTATGTCATTTATGAGTCAGGTATTTTCCTTAAATTTCAGGCTTTCAGTAGCATATGATGAACTGTATTATATTAGACATTGCTTCTAGAGTTCAGGTATTTTCATTTCCGCTAAGACCTGTAACTTTCACAGAAGTTTGCAAAGAAAAAGGTGACGTTATTTTCCTCTTTTGGTTGGAACTTAGTATCCTTCCTCGAACACTGGGTGGGGTGTTATCTAAAATGATTATTCAAATAATGAGTATAATTTTAAAAAGCCTAGTAGGAGAGAATGTTGTTAGGTGTCATTTTATGTCTGGTCAGTAGAGTCTGTAGCAGTTATGAAAGGTCACAGATGAGCCATGGAGCCCACGTGGAGAGTGAAGGAGCACTTCCGCAAAGCTGCCCTAACAGTAAGAGTCCATCACAGACTCATGGCTTCTTCTCAAAGGTTCAGAGACCACCTTTATGCTTGATCCAATCTTTCAGATATTTTCCTCAAAGAAGTTTGCATGGCCTCTGGAAAGAGCACCATAAGAACATAGCATTTGAAATGTACAAAAAATGAGAGCTGGAAAGAGAGAGTGCGTCACTGATGAATATTAATGATTTGATCACTTGTTTATTCAGCATTTATTGAGACCCTACTGTGAATTTGACAACGTGAGGATGAATCAGAAATGGATCCTGCCCTCAAAAATCTGTGGTTGGGGGCATCTTAGACAAGCACATACGTAATAATAATAATGGAGTATAATGTGATTCCTGCCGCAAGAAAGCCACAGAGGAAGCACGACAAGGGTGTTCAGAAGATAAAGGGAATACTTGAATGGAAAGTCACATAATTAATTTTCTTTGCATTCTCTGAGTGACTTTTGAGCTATTCTCTTGGTGTTTCAGTTTTTCTCCACTGCAAAATTAGGGAAAGATAGCTATTTTGAATATTAAATACTACATGTGAAGAGCTGAGTTTCTCTGGAGTGAAAGTGGTATATTTTTAGTAAACGATCCCGTTTCAGCGGCTGCAATCTATACCTATGGGAGAGGAAGGGAGTTGCTCAATTATCATTCTAATTAGTCCATTTTGGTTAAAGTCAATCCAAACAAGAGTACTTATCCCAGAATTTGTCACAACTACATAGAAAACCTATCAGAGTAAACTTCGAGATAAGCAAGTCATAGAAACTTTTTTTTTTTTTTCTGTGTACATTGGGGCAAGTGTTAGTCAGGATTATGTAGTAAGCTATTTCTCCATTCCTATGTTAAGAGGAAGCACATGCTATCATATGATTCAGACTTTTCTTATTGCAATTATCTTTAGCATCACTCACTTCCCCAAAGTTACCTGAACCCAAACTAGGCATTGCACTTCACAAATTCAAAGCATTATGAAATACAGCTAGAGTCTGAACATTATAACACATCTGATCATGACCAAAGATCAAAAAAAGACCCCTCCTAGGGACAGGAGCCTTGATCTCTGTCCTTTCTAATATAACTAGGGAAGTAGTAACTTCAGGAAGAAAACTATGTTTGCAGTTTTATGAACGTTTTAGTTCTCCTTCAAATTTTTCTTCCCTCGGAAAACTCTTATGGAATTTCATCAGTGCAATAGCTTCTTTTCAAGTGGTACTGAGTGTATCTTTGCAATGGTGCATGGAGGATATAAGCTCATAACACCCATTAGCATTAATAGGAGTTATCCACGTAAATCCCCTCACATCGATTAGAGAATAGGCCCTTTTGATTTTAGAAGTCTTTCCTGTGAGGATTTCCCCTGTGTCTAGTATGGGCATATAAATGGCCATTTTATTGTATTAAATATGTATCACATCCATCATTTTTAATGCTGTGCTGTGATGAAGGCTTCTCAGTTCTGGGATCAGTTCGGAAAATATTTAAACTTGGCAAGCTAAACAAGCCTGAGCTAAGAAAGCCTAAGGGCCCCATTCAGAGGAACATTATCTACCATTTATGCCTGATTTAAAAAAAAACAAACAAACTGAAATTACTCAGGAAAAAAGTGTGGACGACATTGTTTTTGACTAAATTACAGGCTTTTAATATTCATTAGCAGTGACTTTTCCATTATTCAACCAAGAAAATCTGTACACAAACCAAGAAAGAAAAAGACATTGCTGCCTGAAATTCACAAACAATTGCTGGTGTTTGTTAACAATAAAATAATAAACACCAATAAGAGGTCAGCTTACATTCTGACCTAAGATGACTGTGTTGAGTTGCCTCTATATGATTGTCTCTCTGATCACAATATTTTTGTAGAGATGTAGGGTAGCAAATAAGTAAGACCTACATTTTATCTTGTTTGTGTTGTATGCATTGTAACTTTGTTACTGGAGAAAGACTGACAGACTCCTAAAGCAGAGGAAGCCTAACGTTGCCTATGGTGTGGATTGTGGGCATTGGCCCAGAAATGTAATTTTTTTGCGTTTCGATGACCGCACTGTCCTCAGTTAAACAAAGTCCCCATCACATCCTATTGTGTTTTAGGATCCCTTTTTCCACACATTTCCCTGTTTGCATAGTAAGTAATTTTACAGCCTGATCATGTGAGTTTGATTTCTAGCACTGCCCATTCTATATGTTTGATCTTATACAAACTACTTGAACTCTCTGATCCTCAATTTCATTCTCTGTAAAATGGTAAAAGAATAAATTTGTTGAAAGATAGTTGTCAGGATAAAAAGAGATAATGTTTATAAAATTATAGCTCAGACTCTTACAGAGAATGTGTGCTCAATATATAGTAGACACTGTTATTAAATGACCATGAGATTGTTGTTACAAAAAAAGATGTAGGAACAGGTTTAAGAATTGTTGCAGTTCCTGGGTGAAAGCTGTGGGTGGCATTTCTGACATTAACCCTGCTGCATGAAAGATGTCCAGGTGTGTCACCTCTACACAAAACATCACAGATGTTAACAGGAAGAAGCCCATTTTCTGGCTCTGTCTTCAAGTGCACATTTGCATTTTATACAGTACAGAAAGGGATGAACCTACCGCCCCATAAACATGTATCTCTGACCAGCGCTTTTAGAGAATTTGTATATCCTAATACCGCAGCTGCTAGACACTCGAGGATTTGCCAGTGGTGAAACAAGGCTTTGATTCTACAAGAAGCAAGAAGAACTCCGAAATAAAGAAATACAAGTCCAGGTAGAGCTTCCTCTATTGAAGAGACACCTAGTATGGGTATTCCTGTTGCCTATTTACTAGATAATACATTATATGATACATAATAGTTTAACTGAACATCAGTATATTCCTTAAAGAGGTTTATGTCAGATTATACATATTTAACATTAGTGTTTCTTAAAGCAAAAAACAAAAACAAAAACAAATGGAACTAGCCCAAATGAAAAATTTCTTGTACAGCAAAAGAGACTATTATCAAAATAATAAGACATCCTTCTGAATAGGAGAACTATATTTGTACATCATATGTCTGATAAAGGGTTAATATCCAAAATATATAAAGAACTCATAAACCTCACAACAAAAACACAAACATCCAAATTAAAAATTGGGCAGAGAATCTGAGTAGACACGTCTCCAAAAATGACATAAAGATGACCAACAAGCACCTGAAAAGATGTTCTGCCTCTCCTGTAATTCGGGAAATGCAGATCAAAGTAACAATGAGATAACACTTCACACCCATGAGAAAGTTTATACCCAAAAGAAGAGAAACAAGTATTGAACAAGCAAAGAACACACCGTGATAGCAACATAAATTGGTGCAGTCATTATACAAAGCAGAATGGAGTCTCATAAAAATTAAAAATTTCACAAATCGTTATCCGAATTCTGAGTACTTAACCCAAACCACAAAAACATAAATTCAAAGAGATATATGCCTCCCACTGTCTATTGCATTATTATTTACAATAACCAAGAGTTGGAAACAACCTAAGTATTTACTGACAGATATGTATAAAGATGTGCTATATACACACATATATACTGTAAAAAAGAAAAGAAATCCTGTCATTTTCAACAATGTGGATGGACACAGAGGGTACTATGCTTCATGAAATATAAAGAAATCAAACAAATTAACTAAATAAAATAAAAATAGACTTTTGGAGTGTAAGCGCAAATTAGTGTTACCAGTAGGGAAGAGGAAAGAGAGTTGGCTGGGTAAATTAGGTAAAAGGGGTCAATGATATTGTAACGGATAAAATGGACCTTGGGGTGAATTTAATGGACTGTATTAGATGTTGACTTATAATTGACGCAGTTGAAATTTATGTTATATTGCAATGCTTCAATAAAATTTATAATGTCTTTGTTCATCCGTCTTCTCTTCTCCTTCCTTATACCTCTTTGTTTTTGTGTGTTTAAGAGAAAGTTGACTTCCTGATTCTTTTAGATGCCTCCCAATATTGTGTGATCTCTTGCTGAATTAATTGACACCTTTTTAAATCAACTGGTCAAGAAGGTATCTTCTTTGTATTTTCCTCTTCATTTTTTTTTAAAGTAGCAAACTATATTCCATTCACACTTAAACATATTTCACAACTCTGGCATCATCGTGTACTTTAAAATTTTTCCTTGCCCTTTTCGGACCTTTATTCCCTTCAAGGCTTTTACGCTGAAAGGAAACTTCCTACCATGTGCAGCAAGTCATACCAGACTGCATTATGTAGAGGAAATTGGTGACATTTACAGAAGAGGAATATTAAGAAGACACTCATGAGCTTATTTGTTAAGATTAATGGGATAGGATTATTAAAGATCTGGTTCTTCATATGTATACATGTGGGTATGTAAAGATGAGGGGTGTGGGTGGAGGGAGAGAGGAGGGATTTAAGAAGACAAAGGCCCAAGGCAATTTACGTTAGGGTTTACAATGGTTTTGCTGCAAGCATGCAGAACTAACTGGGTTTAGATTAAGGCAGTCTAATTAGTGTCATGTCAAACTGGCAGTGATCATAAGACAAGAAAGAGGTCACTCTTGTCATCTTCTTGGTCTTTTGCCCTTAAATATAGAGCTGCATAAAGTACAATCTCCTTCTTGTTAATGGAAGCAGAATATGTATAATCTGCACATGAAATGAAAAGAAAATGTGTAAGGAAATTTCTTTTTCCCATTTCCTCGTCAGGAGCTGTGAATTTTAGTGCGAATTAAAGTAAGGCTAATTCTGCAGTCATCTTCTGACCTGTCAGGGTAGCTGTCACCCTCACGTCTCTCAATGCAGGTCTTTAGCTTCTCCTTGCTGAGTGCAGCCTTTGCCGACTGACAGAAAAATACCGACCATGACAAGAAAAAAGAACATAATGTCCTTTTCACCCATCACTACTCAAAATTGCTCAATCTTTACTGACATATTATTATACATTGTTTCTCTGAAAAAGCACTTGCTTTCTTTTCTATATAAGAAGTACAAAACTTTCAAGAGACAAGAAACCGTTCTTTAGAAAAGATTAAAGCCTGTAATTATTTTAAATTGTCTATTAATATGCAATATGTTGCCGTTAATATGAATAAGGTGTAGTGAGTCACTTGAGTCATTAACAGGGCGCCCACTTGTGCCTCTGTAGTTAAGGGTCTGTTGCTTCTTTTATTATGGACCAAAAGGCGCCATGGTGGGATCGGCTGCTGTGTTTTGAGACCACTGTCCTAAGCTTAGAAAAATCTTTAAAAATGTATTGACTACTAGGTTGGAAATCACCCAGTTTCTAATAGATCAAGTCCAAAAATAAAAAAAAAAAAAGTTAAATTTCTCTTGATTTTTTTCATCTTTTCCCTCATGGATAAAAGGAGTGCTCTATTCTAATATGTGTTATTGGCATCTGTGAATAACACAGTAAACTACACATACCTAGAAAGGAAACTTAAGCATCAAGAGGTCTGTGGACATATCAGCATATCAGAAGAGAATGTCAACATGCATGGCAGCAATGAGTCCACCAAATGCAGATTAAAAATCTATCAGTGTGCAGACTCAGGCTCATTAATGACAACTTTGTGTTGCCTGTACCTCAAACAGCGGGTGAGTGTGGGTTTGCTATCTGTAGGTGCGGTGGAGGTGAGCTTAAAGGTTTCTGTTTTGGCTGTCGATTCCATTTCCTTTGATGAGTCTTGGATTCTCAATAATTCTGGACAATTACCTAGGTCTAGTAGGCTCTTGTTTGAGAACAATATAGAGATTAAGTACTTACTATAAATAACCAATAGACACAGGAAACACTTAGAAGCACTGGTGTTTATTTCAAGAGGCATAATCTAAACTATAATAAACACACTTTGCAGTTGGGTACTCTTTTCTTAATAGTTTTGGATTATTATCACTTGATTTTTTTTTTTTAAACTGTAGGAAGTATGTGTTATTTCAACACATGACATTTCTTTGAAAAATCTTTCTTGTCTGGATGTGGACCTTAATGCATTATGCAAAACCCAGGGATTTAGATTTCTGACATTGCATACACTCAATATATTCTAAGGGGAGACATTATATGCTAACTTCTTGTGAAATCCTGTAGCAGCTGCTTGGTTAATATAATATGTTGAAAAATATTTATGTAGTTTGTTTTCTTTTCTGTCAACCCTGGTATCTTATGAAATTTTTTTCAAATGGCCAGTAGCTAAAGTAGTGACTTTAGTTTGACTTAATATTATGCCACATTGACAGATGAAAACTCCTTCTAAAAATGTCATTTGAGTGCTCGACTAATTTGCATTTAGCTCGAAAGCTTTTAGTGCTTTGCACATTCACATTATAAACATTTGGTTGAACATTAATACCCCAGCTAAACAAAAATGCTATTCACTCCAACCATTTCTTCCACTACATAAAAACTATAAACGATTCTCCTACCAAAAAAAAAAAATGAATGCAACCCGAAAATCAATTATAGTAACTATTTAGAAATGTAAAGGAAAGGCAGTAAAAAAGTGACAAAAAATCTTTAATTGTAGGGAAAATGTGCATCTTTTTTTCCCCCCAACATGTGAATAAAATGCATTTCCTTCTTTAACAATCACAGTTACAATAGATCCATGCATCTCACAGGAAAAAATTGACAATTTGATTATGACTTGTACTTTTTGCCGGGGCCATGAAAGTGGTTTATGTTTGAAATGTATCAGCTGGAAAGTACTTATTACTCATAAACGCTCTGCTATTTCACTTTCTGCAAAGTGAGCTGTTAACAGATACAATTTGAGCAGAATAGCCAGAGGAGGCCTTTTGATATGCAGAAGAGCTGACCCGCGTGCTGAGCCTTTAATTGGGTTTTTAATTTTCCAGGCCATCTGACAATATCAAACATGATCCCAGTGCTTGAAATGTTGATTGGAGGCTAAGAAGGATGTACTACAACATGGCATTATGGAGAGAAAGAGGGAAGAACGCAGGTAGAGAGGGAGACACTGAGAGCCAAATCATCTGTCTTATGATTTTTGTGGTTTTAGAGAATATTTCCAAACAGTTTAGCATTTCCTTTTAAATGATGAACATCTGATTATTTTCTAGTTATGGCGAAGATGTTTGAAAATATTTCTAAATCATATGTCTTAAGCTATTTAGCTAAATGGATCTGCTCAAGTGAGTTGGAATCAGAAAAAAAGCATTTTGTAATTTCGCATGTTTTCTTATGCAAACCTACCAAAAGTAAAAAAGTGGTTGTTTAGAATATATTTAATCAATTTTCTATAATTGAATATTTTCTTTGAAAGTTGCCTGAACTACAACGCTTATTTTCCAATGATAAAGTTCTCATTTTTATAAACATAAATAGCATTAAGATAGTCATTTTATTTAGTGTCAAGTAGATGCTCATTTATAGCAATCAAAACGCTTGAAAAAAAATGCATAACATTTATTTTAGCTCTGGACAGCTTCTTCTGTAAACATTTTTTTGTATTTGCTCATTTTTAAGGATAAGACAAAGAATAAAATCTAATTTATTATTTTATTGGAAGTCGGTATCAGAGTGAGGCAGGACTGTGGATTTAAGAAATCTGTAAATCTCTTTAATAAACGGCTGGGGAATTATTAGTAAGGACAAATGTAAAATGCCTGACAGTTACATTTCTAAAAGAAAAACACAATAATCTCATTAAAGAAATTACTGACACCAGTTTACAGATGTTAATGGCTGAAGTAACAAAGGACATACAATATCAGATAGTAGATTATCTTTTTCCTCTTTGAGAATTTTGCTATTGATCTAAGTTATTGAGCATATCAAAACAATAAGTTATAGTTTTTCACTCAGCAATTCTCTTTTTCAGTAATGCTAGGCAATTTAGAATAAAATATATTTTTACACAATAAATGATTATAATTTAAAAACAAAGAATTATTAAACCCATAATGGAAGAGGTGTATATGAAAATGACACTGAATTCTGAATTCTGCAACATAAAAGCTATAAGAAAGATTGCCCTGAAACTGACCAAATAATATTTACACTCTTGAAGGAGGTAAATGCGTAAATATATGTATATATATATATACATGAATCATCTATGAATATGAATATGTGATATTTTGTGTCTTGGCAGCTATAGAGGAAATTATCTAGATATATGTAGCAAATTCAGTTGCAAGGATGAAAATTTTATCTATTTTTATGCTCATTCCTCTTATTATCTTTAATAAGGAATGAGTGAATTTTTCACTTATAGGAAGAACAGTCCAACAAACATGGAAGAGAGTTTTGCTTTAATGGAACAAAGGAAGTTGTGAAACATAACCTATATTATCTTCTCAGTCACTTTACATACTGACAGAGTAGATAACTGGGTTCAGATTAGGTCTGTCCAGTGCTTTTTGAGATACTTTTTTCAATATACTGAATTATGCTATGTAAACTGCTATATTACATAAAACCAAATATTATCTACTTGAATCAAATTAAGAAAGACGTTTTATACATTTAAATCTTTAATCTTTCACTGGAGCCTCTTAAATGTTTCAGTGTTCAGAAGGCTGCATACTCCTTTAAGATGTAGTAAATATTCAATTATGTCCATTTCGTACTTGAGAAAATGAAGGCACTTAGAGATTACTGATCGGAATAATGTTTTCAAATGTGTTAACACAGCTAAGGAATCTTAAATCCCGGGCAGAGGCTTACTGGGCACACATCCCAACAAAGACCTCAGCAGTCAGAACCTGAGTCTCAGCACACTGTGGGAATTTAGACGAGCAACTGATTGATAATCTCCCTGTATTTCCTTATTTTAAAATTCAAGATGAAATGGTTTAAATAGGTACAATGTCTTTGATAGAAGGAAATAAAGGAAAATCTGGGAATGCCCTTCCATAATTAAAAGGAACTATTTTATGCCTTAATACTGTAATAACTTAAAAAATAATATTGTAGATAAAAATACCCCATCTCACAAACTGAGAGGTATTTAAGATAGTGGTCAAACCATACAGTGAGTTTTGGCTAGGAGCCTTTCTTTGCTGAAGTGAAATTGTATTTATATGTCTACATGATTTTTACACTAAAATACTTCAAATAACTTAAAAAAGCAAGATATTAATATTTCATATCTTCATATATCTAAAGAGTCAATTCTTTATTTCACCCTCAGGTTGGGAATGGTTGGTGCAATAAAAGAGTGGCTATAACATGAAGTAAGAAGGAACACTTGTCTAAAGAAGGCAAGCAGACAAATAGAATGGAGAGAGAAATTCCTTCTATTAGAGGCATAAGAGACCATTTGAACAGCTTGTATATTGTATTTGTGAAAAAAATTTCTTAAAAACATTTTTGTATAGATCTCGTTCCTAATTTTAAAATGCCTTTAATGTACCAGAGCTTCTTTTGAGGATCCAAAATGAATTTACATGGGTAGTTACTGGTGCACTAAATTGGTTTAAGGGTTTGTGAGGTCATTTTTAGGGGATCTGGGCCAGAAAAGCCCTGACGGGCTCAAACAAAAATCATTCTACATGTAATAGAAACTACTACCTCATAGACATAATTTAATAACCTTGAACTAAGTGTAACCATTCCTAGCCCTGACAACCTACAAATGAGACTATGGGGATGACTCATTTTCCCTAGAATCTTTTGATGGATTAGAAAGAGGGACAAAAATACAGAAGGACATGGATAACAGTTTGCCCAGGTGTTCACAGTGACCAGATGAGAAGACGTAACATTTATGGAATATAAATTCTGTGTCTTTGTATGTTTCCTCACTTGATTTTTAAAGTAGATTATTTTATTCTTTTAGAATAGTTTTAGCTTAGCAGGACAATTATGAAAATAATTTGGTGAGTTCCCATATACCCTGAAACTAGTTTCCCATTATTAACATGTACATTAGGATGGTATATTTGTTACCATTGTTGAATCAGTATTAATGAACTGTTATTAACTAAAGTCCCTACTGTATCCAGATATCCTTACTTTTTACCCAATGCCCATTTTAGGATCCTATCCAGGATACCATATTGCATTTATTTGTCATTTTTCCTCTTGGCTGTGACAGTTTCTCAGTCTTTTCTTGTTTTAGATTAACTTGACAGTTTTGGAGAATATACAGTTTAGGTATTTTGTAGAATGCCCCTCTACTGGAATTTTTCTGATCTTTTTCTAATGATTGGGCCTCATTGATTTTAATCACTATTGGGCTGATATTTTGCAAAAGGAGAAACTGAAGTAAATAGAGTTGAAGAAAATGAAGCACAGCTCTAAAGCAGTAAGGGATCTGGACGATACCCATGTCTGTGTGTGTTTAGCTACACTATATTTTCTTTGTAGCTATACTTTTATGTTTAAAATATGCCCCTATTTGATTGTTTCATTATTTCCATAGGGCTTAATGTGCTTTCCTATATGAGAGGGGTCTAATCACCTACTTTTCCACAGAAAAATGAACAAACGGGTAAGTGGAAGCACATGGGAATACAAAATCAATTTGGATATTTCAATAAAGAGCTGGGTTCATAATTCTTTGTGTGTTAAAAATAATTTGCATTCTTTGTAGACTCTACTATGGTGTTTCTTTTTTAAAAGTTGAGTTAAAATTGTCAAAACTAACAATTTCTCCCTCTTTTATACCCAATTTGAGGGTAAACAAAAGCCCAAAGAAGACTTTTATAAAATGAGATGCAGTTTCAGGGACCAGGATGTTTCTTTAGGCATCACAATTGGCTGAGAATCTTCAGGTGGACAAAGGGACAACTTCCAGGCAGTTAAAGCTAAGGATCCAACGGGGGTGTGTAGGGGTGCTGGGTTTGTTTTCTCTCAGCTGCTAGGCCCCACCCATCCCCCATCCTGTTTCTCTTCTCAAATTTAGTGACATAACTGCTGATCAGACAGCGAGATGTGAATGGGGATAAAAAAAATAAATCTGTCCTCTGGGAAACCTCTTTTATGTCATTGCTTCTTGGTAGGTACAGTGTTGGGAATATGACTTGCCCACAGAAGGACAGCTGATAGTTACAGGTATCAATAGAGCTGTTAGAAGGACTTAAGAACTTCTAAAATTCACAGATACCATTCTAGAATAATTCATCAGAGTCTCTGGGAGTGAGTATGGCCTTACTGTCAGTATTTCTGTATTGAGGACTACTGGCCTATATCCGTTAGAGAAAATATCAAATTATATAGTTTGCCAGTATTTTATCAAAAAATATTTAATAAATTGAGGACATTAGTTTATACGTGCACAAAAATGAATAACATAAAAGTATCTACTATCAAGAGAATAGTCTAGCAGGCATGGTAGACGAAGCAGTAATCAAACTACAATATAACATGGGCAATAATCAGACGGCAATATGCTAAGGGCTTGTTCCTGAGTGAGTATTCTGCCAAGCATCTAGGAAGCAATTGCTAGTTGAAATGGTGGTACTATCTTGCTGTAAAATTTGGGGAAAATTACATGACCTCTTTGAACTTTGCTTTTCAAAAAAGGTTAGACTACACTATTTCTAAGAGTCATTAAATATAATCTGTAGGAAAATGTTTATCTGTGTGATAACTGTTTAAACTGTTTAGCAGTACCTTTTGGAGCACTGTCAGAAAAAGGACTAACATCTGTGTAGTTAGCCAAACTTCCTAACAGGCAAACATTTCAGATACAGAAACACACACACACAAATTTGTCATTTTTTCCAATAACATTATTATATAATATCGAACATCCCCAAAATTCAGGGGACTCAGCCATTTTATTTTTGTCACCAATCTGTGATTTGTACAAGGGTTGATGGCAACATCTGTCTATTTTCCATTCATTATGAATTAATAATGAATGGAGAGAAGGCTGGAATCATCTAAGGCTCATTCATTCATGTGTATACTGGTTGATGCAGGGGCTCTAACTGCAAAGCTAAAACAGCCAGGTTCTCCTTAGTCATCTTCTATCTCTATGTGGTCTTTCCACATAGACTTCGGTATGGAGGCCCAGGGAGAAAGACGTCAGTGTTGTTATATCACTTCTTAGCCAGTCTTGAAAGTTGGTAGCATTATTTCCATTTTCTAGGGTTAAAAGCAAATCATTAAAGACAACCTCCATTCAAAGACAGAGGAAGTAGACTACTTTTTTATAAGTAGAGTAAAAATATTTCCAGATAATCATTGTCATTAAGCAGTAGAAATTTCTGCATGACAGCATTCAGCTCTGAATACAGGATTTCTTTAGAAACTTATTTTTTATTTAATCAACGTTTTATAGTTGATAAAGAAGTCAGCCAATATATAATTAATATTAAGTTCTATTCAGAAGAAATAGCTGCTTCCCTCTGATGGTGATGGTAATTCCTGAAAAACCTAAAGACTCATGAAGTATAGTTAATAATATTTATGCACAATGAATCTATTAGGTGTTACCATGTAGCCATAGACATACTTCATATATTTTCATATCATTTGACAAGTCTATAAGGTAGGTACTTATGTTTCTAATGAAGGCTCAGTTAGTTGAAGGAACTTTCTCAAATTCAAAAAGCTAGCATAAAGAAGACCAGGAATTTTAAACAATTAGTTTTCATCCCAGAGATTAAGGTCTTAATTGTCATATGAATAAAGATCACAGCTGCCTAGGAATTCTGGATGATGAAATTGTTTACATCATTTATAAAACTTCTTCCTTTCGATGGCATGCAGTTTGAAGCAAATCTATCCTAATTTCTGTTCCCCCCTTCAAATCATATTTATATAATTTTTATTAAGACCTAATAAAGTTTATTTGCAAACAGAAGCTTGGTATAAATTGAATCAAGTAAAATTTATACTCGGATTTGACATCATTTAAAAATCATTAAAATATTACTAAAACTCTCTCCAGAAGACCCAATCAACTTAGGTAATCCTTAGAGTAGATGATGGGAATCTGTAAAGAATACATGAAAATTGACTTGAAAAATAGCATGTTTTCCTTTAAATATATTCTTTTGTCTACTCTGCATGGTGCATTGTCAAAAATTACTGAATCATTTCACATCTCATTTTTGCATATCCATATTCGTCTGGTGAAAGCAGATGTGATGTAAGACATGAAGAGGGAAAAACTTTCTGGGAAATGCACTCTTTCGACCAGCCCACCCCACATTATTAATCATCTTAGCTACAAGACACATTCCCTTCAGAACCACTGCCATCTCTCTCCAGGGGAAGGAAATGGCTGTTTTCAGAGACTCCCACTGTGAGCCAGGGGCAGCAGTAATGCTCGCTGCACTAAATAGTTGGTCATGGAACAGCCTGGGCAAGGAAGAAACAAGGTGTCAGGTGAGGTGGAGATCAGGTAATCAGTTTGGAGCATGGGACAGGGTTGGGAAAGCGGGGAGAGTTGAATAAGGAAAGGAATCAGTGAGATTGATTGGGGCAGGAAGAATCCTAGAAATGAAAAACATTTAGACAAGTATATACCTAAGAACTCAGGTTTTCCTTCCATCTTTCTGAATGCAGATAAATACCTTTCAAAGGTTCAGAGTTTTAATTCCGAAATCTGTTCTGTCCCAAACTATATCCTGATTGCACCATTTTAGAGATGAAAAATGAAGTAGTTATTTCTCTTCTTTACTTACTATACTGCCCCTGGATCCTAGAATAAAATAATCTATGATTATTAATGAAGATGTTTAATATATTTATTCAGTAAACTAGTTGTGTCTTAAAATGTGTGAGGTTCTGGAGACATGAAGATGATTACAGTTTAGCTTTTGGCTTCTAGGAGAAGCAAACATAAATACAATAAAATATAAGGTGATTAATGCTTTAATATATGCACAGGTAAAAAAAGGTTAGTTGCACACCGGGGCTGTTGGAGAAGGTGCTTCAGAAGTGAACAGGGTTGTGGAGGATGCAGAAATTGCTTTCTTCAAAAAAAAAAAAATCCACAGTAAAGAATGCAGTTTGGGGAATGGCACAGAGAACCCAGTGCCTTGTGAATGGCAAATAGTTGGAGTTTCTGGAGCTGAGGGTATATGGCATGTGAGGTTGACTGGTAGCTATATGCATCTTGAGAAGAACCTTGCTGACACATTACTATTAGTCTAGCATATTTACTCGTTCTTATTGCTTATAGTAACCTGGTAGAAATACTGTGTAAATCTAAAACTTACATTTTCAATGCCTCAGTTTCTCATTGACAAAATGGGCATAATTATATTGATCTTCATTCCTACTATTCATGCTAGCTCATAGTTTTACTGTAGTTTATCTATGCTATTGCAATAATTTTCAGACTTGCTTCCCTATCTTCAGTCTTGCCTTCTTGAAGCATATTCTTGAACCAGTATTAGATTATAAACAAAAACAGACTGAGAACAAAAATTGCATTATCATCCATCTTCAAAGCTCATGATTTTCTAGAGACTAAAGAAAAGACAGTTGAGATTTTCCACCTACTGATTCCAACCTGACTTTAATTTATATTCCAGTACATCCCATATCCTTGCTTTCTTGTGTCGTATGAATGACTGTATTCTTTGGTCGATGTGATTTCTCCACCTGGGTTATTTTCTCCTCCATCAACATTTCCTTAGATTTCAAGACCCAGAAAAATGCTACGTATTGTAATCAGAAACAATATCTCCAGCTTCTGATTCTTAAACAGTCGTTGTACAATCAAAAGACCTCTGCTGGAATCCTCATTCTGCTATTAGATGTGAGATTTTAGACACTAACTACCCTAGTCCCCAATTTTTTTTCATCCATAAAATATTTTAACAAGAAAAATAATACTTCACAGGATAACTGCATGGCTTAAATGAGAGAAAAACATCAAAAATAACTTTATTACAGACTCTGAAAGCATGCACTATAGTATATGAATGGCTAACATGGGGTTTTCAAAAGTAGAATGAGAAGTAAAGCGACAATTGCAAGTAGGGTTTAAGATCCCACAAGGCCACATACTCAGTGTGTGAGGGACATGTCCCCAAATCTAATGTGTCTATATAACTGGGATAACATTAACAATCTCTGCATCAGGGAGTTGTGAGATGGTTCCATGAGATGATATAGGTGAAAGTCTTGTGACTAGTACAATATTCATTGGTTGTATAGATATATTAGTGATCATTATTTGTATCTTAAATCACCGTGATCATTCTGTGTGCTATTAAAATTATTTATGTGAACTTCCTATAATATAGAAGAAATTTGAGAGTAAGATGAGGCTTTAATTATGTTAATTCTCCTACAGAATGCATAAGTGAAGTTCCTGAGATCAGGATCTATCTTATCAGAGCTCTTGTCTGGCAGGAGAGCATTCTGCACCAGCAAGGCATTCTGTAATCCCTGCATGACTGCTCTGCCTGGGCCTTGTTACTAACGTGGTTGTGTGGGTGAAAGACTCGCTTATCTCTTACATATATTTAAGTCTTGTATATCTGAATCATTAGGGGAAAATTCCTTTGCTCTTACTCATCCTTATCAGAACAGCTCTTCCTCTCATTTTTATAATCACAATTTCCCACGTTGCTATAGTTGCAGCTTTCGTCTTCACGCAAGGTTCCTCTTTCAGTATCTAACCCTGCAATGTACCAGTATTTCCTTTTACATTATGACTTACTGGAAAAATTCAATTTTCACATCTGTCTGGTGGATTTTGACTGATACTCTGCTCTCCCCATGTCGATATTACTGGGAATTCCATGCATGTAAAGCTGAATAGTGCAGAATGAAAACCAAATGTTCAACTTTAGCTCTAACACAACGAGCTTCTTTCTTCTATTGTGCCATTGTTTATAGAAGCTATTCCCATCACTCAGCATATTTTTATCTTTGCATGGACCACATGACCAATTTTTACTTACATAGATAAAATTCCAAGTCAATAGATTAATATTATATTATATATTGAATGAACAATTTTTTTATTTAGGTGTTTTTTTTTTTAATCAAATTTTGTCTATTTCTAAGACTTACCAATTAATGACAAGTCAGACATTGGAGTCTGATGTGAACACCCTTTTTCAGTTTGAAAAGTCAGACTTGTATGTGCCAAGAAAAAACTGGAAAGTGATTTTTGCATAAAACCAGTGTCACTGAAACTAATAGCCTTGCAAAAGTCTGTTGATAATTTATGTTATGAAAGTCATAATAGATATTAGGAACAATACTTTTGCTCTTCATGTTCCAGAGGAAAGCAGGCCTCATTTACACTCACACGATACCTGGGAACAAGTTCTTATAAATTAATAAACTTTGATGCCTTTCTTTTTAATAAGGAAAATCAGTTGCTTTTGAACATCTAAGTCGATGATTGTCAAGATTTATCACTTTATAATTACCTACAAAATACCCAACCAAGGGCCCCGCTTGACAGCATAAGTATGTTGTGCTAATGCTAAATCTTTTCTTGTGGTTTCAAATGTTGGCAAAATCAGGGCAGAAGGAGTGTAATGAAAATGAACACTGAGCATCTACTCTGTGCTGAGCACTGTGGAAAGAGATTTCCTTTTACCCTTTCAGTTATTTTTTGAACAACCCTGTAGGCAGATGGTGTCGTTTCCACTTTACAGGTCATTATATTAAGGCTTAGATTTTAGACTTTCCATTCTCCAAAGCCCAAGCTCTGTCATAAAACGGATTAAGCCCCTGAATTTTTTCTTACACAAATTTGAATCAAAGAGAACTTTTTCTATAAAAGCAGCTCTGCATAGGCTTGATGATGTTTCCAGTCTTTATCACACTTATTATTAAAGATTTGATTTCAAGTTAGTATCTTTAAATCAAGTTCTCTCCAGTTAATACCATTGCAACATACATAGAACATGAACCTGTTTCTCTGACTGGTTAAATGATTGGCTAAATCACAGTATTATTTCTAAGGAAAAGTGAATTCCCCTTAAGTGCCAAGTGCAGGATCACAAACTACATTCATAAAGTGAGTATTGAAAGAATGACTGGTAGAGAGTGTTGAGAGGATGGTATTAGAAATAGGATATGGCATGGGAGGTAATGGACAAGCAAGAATGACAAATTACAAAGGAAATAGGAAGGTGGAAGAGAATTCTTTTTATTATTACCTCCACCACTATTTTGCATATAAAAATACTAAACCTAGAATTTTTGCAGATTAAAATAAACTCACATGTAAAGGTTCCCCAACCCTCATATATATGTCAACACACCCTGCCTTCCATCAAATCGCCAAGTGTTCTTCAGGATTGTCCAGTGGGTTCTGCTGCCATTTCTCCCCACTCCCCAGCCTCCTGCCCCTTCCTTATTGGTAACCTCAGTTTTGTTGCAAGTGTCGTTTCTCATAGTAGGGTAGGTGCAGGGTTGGATTTGGAATTCAGACTCGAGAGGAATTCAGACACTGAATCCCACAGTGTGATGGTGGCAGAGGGTTCTAATTTTAAAATTATCTGTGGGTTTAAGGATAGAGTAGGGGTAGTGTCCTTGGGGTTTGAAGTTTATTATTAAGATCATGGCCATATATTACATAGACCTTGCTTGGAGAGTCGGATTTCTGTGGTCAATGAAAATGATGCTGTTACTACTTCTCATTATTGTTGCCACTACCTCTACCACCTCCACCATCACAACCACCACCACCATCTCCACCACAATCACCACCACCTCCACCTCCACCATCACCACCACCTCCACCATCAC